>CM053746.1:36981530-37109641 GCA_028658305.1 Pachyuromys duprasi | reverse complement strand
ACTCGAAACAAGGACCATGTGTGGAGATAACCTAGAAGCCCTGCACAGATGTAGCCAATGGCAGGTCAGTGTCCAGGAGGGTTTCCCAGTAATAGGAACAGTAACTGTCTCTGACATGAACTCATGGGCTGGCTCTTTGATCACCTCCATCTGAGGGGGGAGCATCCTAACCAGTCCACAGAGGAAGACAATGAAGCCAGTCCTGAGGAGACCTGATAGGCTAGGGTCAGATGGAAGGGAAGGAAAACCTCCCCTGTCATTGGACTAGGAGAGGAGCATAGGAGAAGAGGGAGGGAAGGTAGGATTGGGAGGGGAGGGAGCTACAGCTGGGATACAAAGTGAAGAAACTGTAATTAATAAAAATAAAATTAAAATAAAAAAGAGTCTGTCCATCTTTGTGCCTTTACCACATAGCATACAGCTAACAGATAATTAAATGTACAAATCCTATAAATGGTTTGGTTTACAGGCACAGGCTAGATCAGTGGTTCTCAACCTGTGAGTTGCAACCCCTTTGGGGGTAAAATGACCCTTTCACAGGGGTCACCTAAGACCATCAGAAAACACAGATATTTACATTATGGCTGCTAACAGTAGCAAAATTATAGTTATAAAATAGCAACCATAATTTTATGGTTGGTGGTCACCACAACATGAAAACTATATTAAAGGACTGCACATTAGGAAAGTTGAGAACCACTATGCTAATGGTATGCAAGTTTTTAAGTTAGTTTCTGAAAACCTTTCCACAATGTTCTTTCCCTTCTTCTAAAGCAAAAGCCTGAAAGCCACCTTTCATAGTTACTGGTTTCAAAAATAGGCAAAAATTACCTTAGTTTTCTAAAAACAGAAAAATAACAAATAGTCTCTTTACTAGCAATTCAATAACTTCACCATATTGGAATTAGTACAAGTCAAAGAAAAATAAATTCTCTTTTCATCTCAGGGAAAGTTACTTTTCATTTCAAAAATGCACTTTGGTAGCCCTTATTAATTTATTAATCAAAATTGTCAGGAAGCTCTAAGTTACAAGAGTAATGTTATAAAGGAATAAAATGTATCTTGGCAAAATAGTGACTAGTTAGAAGTTATGAAACTCTGAAAAACAGATTTCTTCCTTACTTAAGCATTCAAAATTCCCCAAGAGTGAGTCACCTCCCGCCAAGAAAAGCTAAGCCCCACCTGAAAGAAACCTGGAGCTGAAGCCTGCACATCAATAGAAACCCGATGCAATGTCTGCTGGGTAAAAAGAGGAATCACCAATGAAGCTAGCAGCAAACAAATAGTCCAAAATGATTCTTGTTTCACCTTGGGGTACACTATACATTCTATTCATGATGGCAAATGGTATTAATAATGTCAGCTATTAATAATATCAGATAGTTTCTGCTTCCTGATTTAGTGTTAAAGTGCAATCATTTAGGTTCACTGCTACAGATCAAATGATTTAGTTCAACATAGCCTCATACGTGTGCAATTCTTGAAAGGCACGTAATTCAGAATGCAACTAGAAAGAAACTTAAGAAGTAATGAATGCAGGCTAAACTAAACGGGTTGTGACTATGGCAGTAGGACACACATGAGCTGGGAGTTAGAGCTGAGACACCCCCTTGGATGAGTGCACTATCCGAATACACACTCTGATCCAGACGGTGTGCTCATATGGTTCCTATGGAAACACCAATGTATGGTACACAAACATACATACATTTCTGGGTGACTGTGGATACACATACCACCCCCACCACCAACCCCCACCCCCACCACCAACAACAGCCAACAACTACCACCATCATCTTGGGCATTGCTATTCCAGTCAATGCAAATCCACTGAAGTCATGACATACCTCCAACTAACATTAACAGAGTGTAGGCGAATCCTTATTGGCTGGAGGGTGCCTTGTATAAGGTTAAAGGTCTTCTACCAATTCTCAGTCCCTTTCTGACTTTTAGAGTTTCCTCACCACTTCCCGAAAGGCTCCTGTTGTTTGTCTTCTTTTAACACACATTTGTACTTAAGAATAATATAACAAGAGAGGGCACAAGTCCCAAATGCACAACTTGATGAGCACACTCCGCCTGTGTGGAGAACAGTAATTTGAAGCACCCTGGAAGCCTTCCTTTAGCTTCTACCATTATTGCTCCCTCACCCTTCTCAAAAAGAGCCATTGCCTTGACTCCAACCTACCAGTAAGCGCTGCTTGCTTGTGAACTGTCCATGGAGGCGTAGAGTAGGTATTGCTTGGATGATTCATGCTGCTGTGTGGAGCGATAAGTCCATTCACTGTTGCTGCTATGTAGTATTCTATCAATAAAATTCACTTTCTTCTTCCTATGCTGATGGACATGTGTTCTTCCCAGGTTTTGACTTCCTCTGTATTACACTTTAACACTAAATCCAACACTTCCATTTCCCCACCACAACACATTGTTTTGGCACACCTCTAAAGATTTGTCAACTATACAGATTAAAATATTTCTTCAGAATGAAGCTAAATGGTAGGAAAAGTAGCCATGACAGAGTAAACAATACATGTTGCGAAACATACTCAGCCCTGAAAAACATAGCTTAGAGTTCTTAAGATGAACTGATCTGAAGCACCAGCTTTCTTTGGTATGTGAGAAGTGATCTACAGGGCTAGCTTTCATTGGCTAAAAGCATATTCATTCTCAATGCCTTGTTCTCTTTCCTGTAAGGAGGCAGTACTAAGTTGAGCAGCTTTAAAGAGAATATATCTTAGCTGCCACCACTCAGGGTATGCATACAGACACATGCCTTGGCTTCCTGTCTTTGGTAATGGTCTAGTAGATGACGAAGCATTAAGACTACGGTGGGTGAACACCCTGGCTCACAGAGCAAGGTTTCTGCTGTACGGTGGAGGAAAAAAAAATGGACAATTAAGGTAAAGAGCACAAGAGCTTTCATTTTAATCTCAACTTTTTCTCCTCCTTCCACACTCTTTTCCTTCCTTTCCGTTACACTATTATATATTCATGCTCAACTCTTTTTTTTTCATGCTCAGCTCTTTAAGCTTAAAATATAATCAAAATAACCAAAAACCCATTTTCAACCTCTTGTGACAATGCTTTGCTCTCCTTACAAAGCAATCTTCTAGAAGGCCTTATCACACCCACTGTTGAACCACTACAAACTGCTTTCTACCTCCACCCTCCACTGAAATGATTCTCAGATGGCACCAATGCCCTCCTTGAGGCTGTATATAATGGGTAATCATTATGTATCTCTCCCTAGACATTTCTGGGGCATCCATCTTTGCCAACTATTCTGTTCTCTTGACTCCTCTACTACCATACTTGCTGGTTTTCTTCCAACTTCCCTGTCTCTTGTTTCTCTTAAGGTCTATTGGACAGTCCTATATAGGATACATGTTTCTTGAACCAAGGCATATAAGAGTACTAGTTACCCAAGCCTGATGACTTGAGTTCAATCCTCAGAACCCACACATAAGCAAGGCTCATCCACTAACCAGTTGCTCACACTTGTTTTTGCCCATCTTAGTCTCATATGTGTACTCCGTGATCACCTCCTATAAGCCTGAGTGCTCAGAACCACTTCAGTATCTTACAGACATCACCAGTCCTCTGCAACCCTTTTCATGTTAGGAAGCAGTAGTGGTCACTAGTTGATAGGTCATGGGCTTCCAGTTCAAGCCAACTTGGTTTCAAATTCCAACTGCCTCTTAATTCACCATGGGTTTCATATCTATGTAAAGCCTACTGTGCAGATTTGAGCAGATTAAAAGAGATAAAAAATGAAAAACCTTCAAATATAGTTCCAGATTCCTAGTAAGTGTCTCAATAAATAATTTATTCCTACTTTCACTTGCATAGAAGCTGGTTCGGTTTCCCTAAGCAGAATAGTTTCCTCCTTATCTGTGGTTTCCCTTCCTGTGGTTTCAATTACCGGTGGTCAGTTTATAATCCAAAAATACTGAATGGAAAATTCCAGATATAAACAATTTGTAAGTCTTCAATCACACACCGTTCTGGCGGCTCTTTGAATGTAAGCACCGTGACAGCATCAGTCTGAGAACTAAGAGAGCTGCTGTTCCCAAGACCCTGCCTGCACAGAGGTCCTCTTCTCTAAACCAGGTCGTCAGACATGTCCCCTCACCTTTTCAGCTTGGGCTCCAAACCCTAATTTGGGCTCCTGTGGCTCCCCTACCCTTGACATAAACACTTACCTTGTTCTGCCCTGACCTAATGGCTTTAGGATAACATTCTTCAGGAAGAGGGGATGTACTTTTACCCATCGGTACAGATTCTGTTTTCTGGTATCTGTAGCACAACCAGTTCCTACTTAAATATTGTAGGTTTTTTTTTTTATCATGATCTATATCTATTTTCTTCAGTCACTCCTTAGGTGATCTAAATTCAAGTATCTCTTCACAGGAAGCATTCTTTTCTGAATGAGCTCCATTCTATCCATAGAGCTAATCAAAGTATACAGAGGAGACAGTCTTGGTCACCTCCCAACATTCTAAGCCAGCCAGACAATTCTTTCCTTTCTAAATGAACCTGCCTGTTCAGGTACAGACTCCCTCCTATGTGGCCATGTGTGGCAGAAGTAAATTCTATCCTTCCAAAGTTCCCAGTGATTCCACACTAACTCTGATAATCATGTGCTTCTCACCACCAATAGATTTTATAACCGGCATGCAACTAAACACTGACAAATTATAAAAGACAGAACACAAGATAGCAGGCAGTCCCCTTCCTTCCTTTGAAGGTGACTGTGCGCAGGTGGGATGCACAGAATTACTGCAATGATCTGCACCAGGATGAGAATGGAAGCAGCACAAGTCGCAGGCTGGGCCCTTGGGCATGGCCAGAGCCCCTCAAGTCCAGACTGCTTGGTTTAAGTTATTGTGTTTCCTTCTGATTTAAGCTCTGTGTCCAGAGCTCCTTTTAAGCTGAGGGAGGGAGAGGGAGAGGGAGAGGGAGAGGGAGAGAGAGAGAGAGAAAACAAACTAGTCATCCCTCCTGGAGATGGAAGGAGGTAAGGTGACCCTTCCAAACCCATTTCAGTGGATACAGCTAGGAACAATGTTGTTACATAGTATAAACTAAGCCCTTCATCTTGTCTCCTCTACATGTTATTTTCTGTTTGTATGAAAGTAGGGGTTACTTTTCACTCACATTGTTTCCTTTCCACTGTTCTAAGGATTCCTATTTAAAAGGAACATTTTTAAAAATAATAATAATAAAGTTGAAGCCGGGAGCAGGCCTATAATCCCAGCACTCAGGGAGGCAGAGGCAGGTGGATCTCTGAGTTCGAAGCCAACCTAGTCTACAAAGTGAGTCCAGGATAGCCAAGGTTACACAAAGAAACCCTGTCTTGAAAAAGAAAAGTTGAAGATTTTCTACTTGATTACAAATTGTGATAGGAACAAAGGAGAAATAGAAAAGTGAATACAGAATTGTCACAACACTTGTGAGCTATATCACTATTTGCATGCTGCACTTGGAGTATCCCCTTTGGTGTTAAATACTGACTTGGAGTCTTTTCAAAGAAGTCATGATTCAGAAATCCTCTCACTTGAAACAGAAAAATAAGTTTTCCATATCAGTTTATAGCCTATTATGCATTATCAAGATTCACTTCAAGAAATAGCTTTGTTGCACTACAGAGCACACATTAGGCCTGTTATTTGTGTTTGCCATCACACTAAAGGAAACATGGAGAAAGCAAGTAGAATACATGCTTAATTCACCAACTTGACGAAAACAAACATTCAGAACAGCTACCAGACTTGGGGCAGAGGAAGGGGGCTAGAGGGTGGGGGACAATAAAACTACAGCCAGCCTCACTGGACACTTTGCCATTTTGAAAACACGTGCAGAATCTTCTTGTCTAAAAAGATTTCTTCTTCTCTGCCATCTACATGTGATTACATCTGCCTGGGCTGGACCCTTCCCTGTCTGATTCTTCACTCCTCTCACCCTCTGCCACACACAGATTCTTCATCCTTCTGATCTCATTTAAAGTTAACTTGCCCACAAAGTGCCATTTCTGAGGCTCGCCGGTATTCCTGCACAGTATGTTACAACTTCCTGATGAGGAAACCCTGCCTTTTCCCTTCAACCCTTCTCATTGTTTACCAATTTATTATGTCCCTCTGCTGGTTGATCAGCTTCATAAGAGCAAGAGCCATAGCTGCCTGGGTCACTCTTACAAAGAAAGAATAAAGAAACATGGTGGTTATCATTCTTTCAAAGGCCCCTTAATGCCACAGAAAAGTACAGACGCTATTATGCTACATAAAAAAACAGCTTACAAAATTACACAGTAAGTAGAAAGAGTCCAAAATTTTAACTATTTTTATTCTTTGAGAATTTCATACATGTATACAATATATTTTGATTATATTCATCCCCTACTTCTCCCCTAACTCCTCCCAGATCCACCCCACTGCTTCTCAATTATGTATATTCCCTTTTAAAAAATAACCCACTGAGTGCAATTTATATTGCTAATATACTCATGGGTACAGGGCCATCCACCAGTGTGCTTGACATGCCAGGGGCCATACTCTTAAGGAAAACTGAAGATTCCAAATTTTAAAGTGAATACACATATATGTCTAAAAAATTACAAAGAAAATACATCAAAGTATTAACAAGAATGGTGTGTGTGTGTGTGTGTGTGTGTAATATATGTGCATGTGCTCCCACATGAGGAAACCAGAGGTCATTGTCAGATGCCTTTCTTTATCATATTCTTTTTTTAAAGATTTATTTACTTATACATATGAGTACTCTATCTGTATAGATACCTGCATGACACAAAAGAGCATCAAATTCCATTTTAGATGGTTGTGAACCACTGTGCGGTTGTTGGGAATTGAACTCGGGACCTCTGGAAGAGCAGCCAGCACTCTTAACCTGAGTCATCTCTCCAGCTCCTCTTTATTATATTCTACTTAATTTTTTTGACAGTCTCAATAAATCCAAACTCACCCAATTGGCTAGACTAGCTAGCCAGTGAGTAAGCTCCAGGGATCTGCCTGTCTCTGTATTCTTCTTTCCCCATCCCTCCAGAGAAACCCTATCTTAAGAAACCAAAAAGGAACCTGGACTCAGAAAGTAAAACAACACACATAGGATGAAAGAACAGAAAACACAATGCAAGGATGAAGAGAATACATCACTACTAAACAACTAAACTAAAACAAAATGGCAAACACTGATTATCTGGCTACTGTGTTTGTTAATATTCCAGTCAGCTCACATTACAGTCATACCCCATTCTGCTTCATCAAACAAAACCCTGGGCTGCAAAGACACATGCCTGGACAGTGGTTGCTGACCTGGCTGTACACAAGAGTCACCTGGGCATCATGAGCCTCAGTAAATCAGTCTCCAGGAAACGGAGCTCAGGAAGTCTCTCTGAAGCTGGGCACTTCTGATATAGTCCAGACTATGAGCTGCACCTGTCTTGGACAAACTAATGCAACTTTAAAGAAGTTCCTGTTCATCAAAGGTTTCAGATAAAACAGGAGCCTGAGAGGTAGGAGATGCAAATAGAAGCATGGCAGCAGCTTGCCAAAAGCCAGCAAGCAATCAAAATGCTCATTGCATGGAAAATTCCACTCATAAATTTGGTTTGTCCAGCCACACACATAACCCAAATGCCAAGGGCAGTAACAAGTTTAAAGTGGCACCGCACCTAGTAGAACTAGCCTCCCAAACCAACACACCAAAGCAATAAAAGAGGGTTCTCAGACAAGAAGAACAAGGCACAGGCTTCCTAAAACACACAGGCTTCTTAAAACTCCTGTCCCTCAACTCACACAGGAAATCTATCTCATCAGAACATACATTTTTCTCTCTCTGACCTTCTAATGAGCCTGACGGCCGAATCTAGAATAGATTAGATTTGTACATTAAGAAGGGAGAGAAGATCCCCAAGGGGACAGACTGAAAAAAATCATGTAGACTTAAGCAGATACTCCAAAGGTCAAGCTATTTACATCAATTAGGGAAGGAAGGAACTACAAAATCAATGGCTTAAAAACAATTGCTCAAAATTATGGACATGATGATGATTTCACCAAGAAAAAAGTAAAATCGTACCTTCGTGTTTTCCTCAAGAACACAAAACTGAGGGACTTCACATCTGAGCACCTCCAATACATCAAGAATAAACAATCTAGCTGGGCGTGGTTGTGCATGCCCTTAATCCCAGCACTCAGAAGGCAAAAGACAGGTGAATCTACACAGGAGTTCTAAGACAGTGACGGCTTCATAGCAGGAATCTGTCTCAAAACAAAACAACCTACATCTCACTTGGTAATGCTTGTAAATGTAGGAATCGTTCACATTTTAAAGCTGGGCCATACAAGCTCTCGGAACCAAAGCACTGAGTGGCGCAGCTGTGCATAGCCTCAGAACTCACATGTCTCCTTGGTTTGTTGTTTCATACATGCTACCACTTTTGCTTTCGGTTAGGAGCATCTCTCTCAAGTACCTCCAATTTCTGGGTGTATGCATTTACGGGGCTGAAGCTCTAAATCTATAGCAGAACTTTATAAGCCACTTTCCCAATGCCTGGTGCTCTCTCCAAGTGGAGAATTCCCTGCGGCCCCAGTCCACAGCAGCTGTGCTGCTCTGCTGAAAGCCAGAGAAAGCAGGTGACCCAAAGCCTCATGCACCTCTATGGCCAGGAACAACACAGAATACTGATTTCTAAAAAGCACAGCCTAAATAAGATAGTCACTGAACTTGCTATATTAAAGTGTCTACCTTGTGGACACTCAACGAATGATAAAGAGCTGGATGAAGGCATATGACACTGTGAAAAGTTGGGGAGGGTGGTGAAAACGCAGTCAACTGGAGTGAGCAACAATGAGTGTTCAACCTCACAGGACTCTTAGCCATGGTTTCCACTGTATCTCATGGCTCAGGCGTCACTCTTTTTCCTAAGACTTGCTGTGTGTACGTTCATGCCACGTGTGAATGGTGTCTGCAGAAGCCAGAGGAGGATGCAGAATCCTCTCAGTTGTAGAGATGCAGGTGGCTGCAAAGCTGCCCAGTGTGTGCTAGATACAAACTACAGGGTGTTCTCAAAGAGCAGCAAGTGCTTTTAATCACTGCGCCATCTCTCCAGCCTCTTTACAAATTTTAGGAAAAAAAAAATAGCCATCATTTCACAAAGACTCCTAAACATGTTATAGTACACACCCTCCTCCCCTGAGAGCAATGCTTATTTTATTTTCCCTTGTTCCCAAAGACTGGAGGTACAATAGAAAAGTCATTATACACAAAATACAGTAAGTAAAAGGCATACATTAAACACAATCAACGAAGCTGTGCACATGACATACGCCTAAAATCCCAGTGCTCTGGAGACAGAGGGGGAGGGATCGAGTTCAAGATGGCTGTGTCTGTAATAGCAAGCTCCAGGCCAGCTACGGCTGAGATTTTATCTTTTAAAAAACAAAACCAGAGTTTAACAAGGAAACAAAGATGCTTAAATACTATGCATTTATTCATTCATGCATGCATGCATATAAAATTATCTTTGTCCTTAATGCTTGGAAATAAGCCTTTGCATGGTCCTCAGGACATGGAGGCTAAGGTAAGACACAAATGAAAACTAACAGATAAACTAGTTGAATATGATTACAAGTTCCCACAGTTGTAACTTATGGACATTTAAACTAGTCTAGAGATTTTTGTTTGGGGGCTTGGGGACAGGGTCTCGAGTAACCCAGGCTTGACACTAAACTCTCTGCTGTGTTTATTTATATGTTTTATGGGTTCCCTTATCAATCATAAGAATTTAGGGAAGGATAATAGTGTCCACTAACTCAATATTAAGGACTATCCGTATAATAAACTCAAAATAACAGCTATCCATGTAAGTCAAAACTGAAACAAGACCAAGGGTAGGGTCATTCAAAACATGTCTAGGGGTTTCTAATGGTGTTTGACCTTTTAAAAAATTGACTATAGCATTCCCTGGCTTGAGGCTGCAGACAAAGCAGTGGTCTGGGATGGGCCAGTAGCATCAGGACAGCTGCTCTAGATGATCCTCCATTGTACAAGTCCTCAAAGCCGACTTTGTGGTCACAGAAAGAAAAATTGTTTGAGTTCCTCTTGCTGTTTGCTTCATTGTTTTAGGTGAAACCATTTTTTGGACTAATTCAGTTGCTTCTATTACTTATGTGAATCTTCTGTATAAATAATATTTTTTTTAAAAATCAAGACAGTAATATAATCATGGGAGAGATACAGAAGGGAGAAATTTAGCTCCTCCATATGCCTATTCATCCATTGTAGAAGGACATATAAGAACTGCAGTAGACTGTGGCTTTCCTAGGAAAAACTTGTCCACCAGTAAGCAATCGTTTTAGCAAAGCAAAACGGCCATGTTAGAGTTAATGCTTCATTCGGACTAAAGTAAAATCTACAGCTATTTTGTGAGTTGAGTGGAATGTGGGGGAGATGAAGGGAGTCCTGGTTAGTCAGAATGGCAACATCCATGAATCAGCTGTGTGGGGTCTGCAAGCTGGGGTGCCTTCACAGGTAGAGCTAGGACATAGGGGAAACCAGAGGACAAAGTACAGGCTAGGAGCCAGCTGATAACTTTGATAGAGTTTTCTAACTCTTCAAGCCTCTTACTGGAATCCTTTGCTTTAAAGTGCCCTGCTTTCCACGAGTAGACCATTCTATTTCATCAGGAAATGTTGGAAGCCATGATCTAATTCAGAGGCTGTCTCATAAACATCTCCTGCCCTCAGTGTCTGATCATAGTACATAAGAGTCTGGGTACTGAGTCTCAGAAGTTCAGTACTTGAGCATAAGATAAAGGGAAGGGAGATTTCCTGTTCCCTGTCCTCATCTAGACTCAGAGATGAGCCAGAAATTGTAACGGTGCAGTTTTCCTTGGCTGCTCTCCCTGGTCCCAAGGACTTGCCTCCCCAAGAATAAACTGAATTGCAATACCGTGCACACCCCTTCATGATGGCATTTAACACCCCATCCCAGATCTGCCTCATCAGCACCATAAAGCAAACTCACTTCTCAGCAATGAAAACTCCAGTCCCTCATTCCAGTGGAGGGCCACAGGGAGGCATGAAACAGAGAGCAACCAGACTAGGCCAATGTACACTAATGTGCCTGGGCTGCCTCAGAAGTATATGATTCCAGAGGAGAGGGGGAGGGATGGAGGCAATGACATAGCCCAGGGTTGCTTTTAACTCAGGGGATCCTTCTGCCTCAGACTCCTGAGGACTGGGATCACAAGTGCAAGCCGCTGTACCTGGCAGAGTGTGACTTTCTAAGAGAATTTTTATCAATCCAACTTAACCTCTAATTGGAAGATGGCAGAAGAGAAAAGAATGAAAAGGCGCAGATATTATGAGGGAAAGCAGCTTCATGAAATGGAAGCTGACTGGCGGCATGGCCAGCCCACCCACACTGGGAATACGTAGACACAGAAGAACAGCCATCTAGGGAGGCTCAGGCAAGAAGGCATCAGGAAAAAACAGTTTCCAAATAAGAGACAGGTCTTTCCCATCAAGGGTCTGCTTAGGCTGTGCAAGAGTATGCCCAAGCCACTTCCGATCTCAATTCTCAGTCCTCTCTTGGTAATATATACATATACATAGCTCTTAATTATGTTGTCACGAGGTCTTTTTGAAAATATGGTATGTTGATTCCTTCTGTCTAGGGAATACTTAAAATGATGAATTGTCCGCACTGTTTACTTCAGCTCCATATTTCATTTCATATTGATTCATTTATTAATGCATCCTTTACTGCAATAAGCTATCTCTCAAAGAGTGACTTCCAAAAGAAAGTCCCCGTAAAGTGCTCACACAGTGCTCAGCAAGAATTCAAGTCATCACCAGCTTAAAGCTGCAGAGTATATGAAAACTATACAGAACCCATGGTTAAATAAGGGAATTGGTTTCAGAGTTGTTTTATTTTTAAAGACTCGCTATTTCAAAGTTTATCACATGGCTGTCAGGGCCTAGATTTGAGGGTGAGTGCTGCCAACTCATACGAGAGCAGAGAATGTGGCACGCAGAATAGAATGCAGCAGAAGTTCTTGCTGTGCAGAATTTAAGATGGTTTTCAGGAAGTAAACAGTGGCACAGTGTAGAAGTGGTTATATTTCAGGTGGCAGTTAGACAAAGAGCTGAACAAGGCCCAGGAATGATTTATCCAAGGGGCTGGACCAGGGGGTTAAGCATTCACTAAAGATCTGTTATGTTCTGGCTACCTACAGGGAGACCATCACTTAATTTCACAATAGCCCATCATTCCCACAAGGAAGGCTCAGGGAGTCAGTTAAAACATGGGGAACATCTTGCTTTCTCCACAAGGTGACCAGAATTCCTTCCAGGATGCTTTTCATCCTTGCCTCCCAGATAAAACAAAAACAAACAACTCCTCTATTTTACTGAGGGAGGAAGAACACAGCTACTTCAGCACTCTCAGGGGTACGGTAGGTGGGACAGGGAGGGAAGGCAATATAGGAAGGAATAGGGAAGAGTCAACATGAGTTAAGTGGGTAAGCTAAGCCCTGACCAGATCCTTTCCACAATGATGATTTTATCCCAGTAACCTTAGAAGGTGATCGTTGTCCATATTCAATGACGCTGAGGCCTGGGGAACCTAAATCATAATGCTAGCAGGAGGCAAAGTGAGGCTGAGATTGGGAGTTGGGCCAGGCAAGCCTCAAAGCTTGTATGCTTTCACTCTCCCTGTGGCAAGAACACTTTACCTTCTCTTTTTACCACACAAATGCCCCCAAACTAAAGTATGGAAAAAATCGGTTCTTCAAGTGCTCTAACCAATAATCATAGAGCAGTTAGATGAAAGAAGCCTGTTTCCCCTAGGAAATAAAACTGTCAAATCAATCAAGGGATTTAAAAGACAATTAGAAAGCTTACCCTCTAGGTCCAGCCTATGAATAGAGTTTGACATTGAGTGATGTCAGTGGGTGGCATAAGTGGGGAAGCTACCATCAGAGCTGAAGCTGCTGAGGGGCACAGAAGTTCCCCTCTCAATGGATTCGGTGGTGGCTGGGCAACAACACAATCCTGTCTTTAGGGAATTATCAGAAAATGGGGCCTAGTCTTTAAGTGGGGTTCTGTTTGCCGGGCTGGCTCAGACAACAGTGAGAACGTCCGTGGGCAGCTAGCTCTCCCCATACGGCTGGCTCAGGGCAGAAGGGCATGCAGATCATTAGGTGAACGTGTCCATTCATATCAACTGCCCCAGTCCTCTTCAAAGTCAAGCAGATCTAAGAGTCAATCCCTTCAAAAGCCTGTAATGGAAGAAGCCAGCAGTGACTTCTGAGTGTTTGACTCCATCCACATCTGGCTCTATTTGGGAGCTAAACTCAGCAGAAGTCTACAGGGTCAAGAAATGACCCTGAATAAAAATAGTCTTGGAAGTCTGTCACAGAGGAGAGGAAACAAGGCGGTGGAGTGATTCACTCCAAATGGCAGCTCCAAAACCCAAATTCCCATTTTTGTTCCAATCTGAAGCCAATGTGCAAAACAGGCACAGAGCAAACTGTCCGTTTCCAAAAGCAGTTGCCAAAGAATTTTACATGGAAGCCAAAAAGATTTAGTGTGCCATTCACCTCTCCTCCAAGTCTAAGGAGTAAGCGCTTGAACTGAAGCCCTGAACCTGTGGTGGGTTCATGGTACGTGAAGACCGCCTAGGGTCTGGTAAGGAAGGGAAAACTTTGTTCGCCAAAGTTTCCAGTGACCGAATGGCTTGCTGTGTATGGGTAGAAGAGTTCTGTGGGAGCATGTGAATCCCTGGCTGCAATCTGCCTATTTTCCCCTAACTCCTCCCCTCCCTAGCACACATTAGGGATGACACTGAGAAGGGTATGTGTATTTTTGGTTTTTCGGTTTTGCAGGTGAGGGTGGCACTAGAGATTGAGATTGGAGCCTCTGCCTGCTAGGCAAGCACTCTACTGAGCGACATCCCTAGCTCTCTTTTGGTTTGGGGTGTTTGTTTTTCTTTTTTTGTTTGTTTGTTTTTGGTTTGTTTTGTTGAGAGAAAGAGAGATAGTCCCATGCATCTCAGGCTGGTATCAAACTCAGTAGCCAACACTGGCTCTGAACTCTTGATCCTCCTGCCTCCACTTCCCAAATCCTGGGATCACAGGGATATGTTACTATGCCCAACCACAGCCCCCCCCCTTTTCCTTTGCAATTTGAGACACTTTCCATAAATTTCAAGTCCGCCCTTGATCTCACTCTGTAGTTCACACAGACCTTGCTTACAGTCACTCTGCTTCATTCTCTCAAGTAGCTAGGATTACAGGCCTGCAGCGCCAGGCTGTGACATACACTTAGAATTGAGACTTCTGTCTCAAGACTGATTATCCAACTTTTGACTACTTCAGTTGTGATGAGCACACCAAGTGCCTTGTCTGTGGCATGACAGGGTACAAATGGCTTGCTTCTCAGTCACTCACTTGCACCTTCCCCATCCAGAGCCCACCCTCTGCACAATTTCACATCCATAATTTGAATTCCTTTTCTTACAGATGGCGGTTCTCCAAACAGCGCTGGGTTTCAAAGCACTAGAGAACCTCAGTCTACCTTTAGAAATGTTGTCTTCGACTAACTAGCCACAAGTTAGCAAGGAAGCAGTTATGCAAAAAACAACAGAATGCGTTTTAACTGTTATGAACAGTGTGCCTGTAACCTAGCAGCATGGAGTATAATTAACCCTGTCTTGTGGGATTGGGAAAGACTTCTCAGACTGGTCTCAAGATGAGTAAGAAGGAGTGTGACAAGCAGAGAGGGAGTGAAGGCAGCGAGGAGGGAAGAACATTCCAGAGAGTAAGAACAGCCTAGGCCAGAGGTTCCCTACCGAAGGCAGTTTTACCCAGATACAATTCTTGCCTCTCGTAAGTAGATGTTGCTAGATACACCAGGGCATAGAAGAGCCCTCACAACAAAGCCTTATCCACCCAAAATGTCAACAGCTTCATTAAAAAACTCTGCTCTACAGAGGCTGAGACTTATAGCCGAACTTTGGGCAGAGTGCAGGGAATCTTATGAAGGAATGGGGAGATAGAAAGACCTGGATGGGACAGGAGCTCCAAATGAAGACCAACAGAGCCATAAAAGACCAACAGAGCCCTGGGGGTCCTGCAGAGACTGATACCCCAACCAAGGACAATGCATGGAGAGGACCTAAAACCCCAGCTCAGATGTAGCCCATAGATTCAGTACCCAAGTGGGGCCCCTAGTAAGGGGAACAGGAGGTTTCTCTGCCATGAACTCAGTGACAGGCTCTTTGATCACCTCCCCCTGGCCAGGCCACAATGGAAGACAATGAAACCAGTCCTGTTAGGCTAGGATCAAAGAGAAGGGGAGGAGGACTCCCCTATCAGTGGAGCATAGGTGGAGAAGAGGGGGGAGGGAGTGATTGGGAGGAGATGAGGGAGGGGGCCACAGGGGAGATACAAATTGAATAAATTATAATAAATAATAATAATAATACTAAAAGAATAAAAAACAAAAGAGAAAAAAGGGGTGGGGGGGGACCTCTGCTCTAAACAAAGTTAATAATGGGTACAGGTTAAAAGGAAGGGGAACTGGGGTGTAGTTTAGTGGTAAAGCACTTGCCTAGCATACATGAGGCTGTGGGTTCAAGCCCCTGCACTACAAAATAAATGAGGCCACGTAGATGCTTTATTCTCCAGAAAGGAACAATAGATGATGGTAGGAAGCTCACTACACTGTCACATCAGCTGAGAAGTACATCTCTCGGGGACAATGCCCTCAGCTCAAGTCTGCTCCTGAACAGCAGGCCACATCTTGCATTTCAGCAGATGTTATGTGAGAGGTGACAAGCAGAGAGAAGACGGGCTAGGTCTTCCCAGCCATTTCACCTGGCAGGACTCACACTGGCAGTTGGTGGGGATGCTGGATCATCAGGAACAGGAATAGGTCAGGCGAGAAGAGGCAGAAGCAAGGGCTCCCAGCCTCAAACAAGTGGCTACAGGGGAAGCAGAATGTGGCCTGAGTGCTGGGGGTGGGCCTCACGGGGGCATTGAAGATGCAGGCATGAATCATGTCTGATTATAAAACAAGGTAGCTCTTGAACAGGACTCTTCCTCCTTTAGAAACAGAATAAGGACTGCCACTACCATCACCACTGAAAAATTAAAGAAAAATAATAAAGTAAGCCTCTTTCTCTCAAAGGAGTCTTCTAGGAAGGAGAGAAGAAAGCCTCAAGACACTAGTAGATTTTGTTGCAAGAAATACAAATACAGTCTTCTCAGATATACTTACTCACGCTAACCTGTACCATCTCTTTCACATTACCCTGACCAGATACACACACTCACCTACACTGATTTTTTAAGAGGTGGGGCTGAGGAGATAACTCAGTGTTTGCCTTACAATTAGGAAGTCCTGAGTTGCACCCTGTACAAATAAGAATTTCAGGTGTGGTGGTACTTGCAACCCTAGTTCTGGGAAGGCAATCACAGGTGGATCCCTGGGGCTAACTAGTTAGCCAGCCTAGCCTATCCAGGGAGCTCCAGGCCAATGAGAGACCCAGCACCTGAAGCCATGTCCCTCCTTTCCACACTCCCTGACCTGACACACACACACAGGGACACGGGCACATATACACAAAGACAGTATGAGTAGAATGAACTTATACTGACTGAAGTAAATGTTCAAAGATCAAGCTTTAGTTCCAACAGAGGAAAAGCAGAAAACAACAATCCAATTATTTTGTTGTTGTTTTTTTCCTTGAGATGGTGCTAGGGATTAAACCCAGGGAATTGCACATGCTAGATGGCACATCCTCGGAATTACATTACAGACCTACATATACCACTAGCTCTGAACAGATAATTCCAAACTGAAAATTATATAAAAGGTTTTGAACGATTTATTTATTTCATAGATTATCTTATTGTAGTCCATGCTGGCTGGAACTCACAATTCTCCTGACTTGGCCTCCTAGGTGCTAGGATTGACAGGTGTGCCCGCCACACCCAATGCCATAAAAGTTTTATTAAAAGTAGCTGAAACATTCCTTTCTTCTCTACCTATAATACAGAAACTCTTACCACAAAGGAATGTACTGTGTGCCCAGCAAAATGGCAGAAATTTTCCACTGTCGAGAAAATTAAAATCAAGTCTTGAGGGCACAAACCCCTGAAGGAACTGCAGCCTTAAGTTCTACACTGCTTGCTACAGACCCTAAAGGAAGGACGCAGTCCATGCAGAAGAGCCAGGCAGAAATCAGAGGACCCAGAATTCAGACATCCTAGAATAAGAACAAACTGGAGCCAGCTTGGGGGCAGGCAGGACTAACAGGAACACCTTCAGGAATTTCATTTGCATATTTGCATCCATCCCTCAACCAGGCAACTCCCATTTCACTGGCAACAGCATGTGTGCTTGGTGTAGCCCAAGCCACCCATTTTTAACATCTCTTCTTAGCACATGGTCTGCAATGGGTGACTCCTGGTTACCTGTAAATAAAGTTCTGGAAATGGAGAGCCAAAGGGCACAGCAGGAAGTGTCCAGGAACTCACAGCTACAAACAGTCAGGGAGTGGGGAACGGTAAGGTGGCAGGAAGTCTATGCTACCAGACACGGTTCTTTTAAACCTGGGTTGGGATTTATAGCTATAAAAGAAGTGGCACCCTTTGTTCGCACCATGCTTAAGGCTCCAGGGAGTTAACGACTGAGCAATCGATGAGCTGTGTAATGAGAGCCATAGCCAACCCTCAGAGTTACATACACACATGCTGGCTGCGGTGGCACACACCTGTAATCCCAGCACATGGAGGCAGAGGCAGGAGGATTACGAGTTTGAGGTCAGCCTTGGCTACGTAATGAGATGACCTCCCGCGATTAAAAAAAAAAAAAGGAGGTGTTGGTGAACAGCAGCAGCAAACACATACAGGCATGTGATGATCCAGAATTCTGATTGGCAGGGAAAAGGCAGACTGGAAATCTGAGCATTAGCCAGAAATTCTGCTAATGAGAGCTCATGATTCCTCCCACAGATCCCCAATACCAACTCCTCTGCAGACAACACAGCTCACTCACAGTCAGCTTTCATGCTACCATCCCCTACTCACGCTGCTGTCTCCACCTGGAATGTTCCCCACCCACATGTCCACCTAGATGAGCACTACTCATCCTCTGGGACTTGGCTCAAATACTCTTCAGGGTGTTTCTGAGTCACCCCGTGGCATTTCTCCCTCTTTCAAACTCCCAGAACAATTACGTTCATAGAATCACTTGGCGAATAGCCATCTTAGCTCTATAAAGCTATCTCGTTTTCTTTTTCTAAACAAAGAGCAATTGTCACCTTCCTCCCTGTGTTCACTGACATGCCACATCTTTGAAATAACGAACAGATCTTACTCAAGTCTTTGCATCCATCCATCTCATCCTTTAGAGTACCTTAAACAAAGTTCAATTATACCATTCTCTTCTGTGCACACAGAATTTAGGTTCTCCCTAAAGATCTAATAATTCAAACCTTTGAAAGCTTGCAACCAATGAGTGTGAAATCCTTTTTAAAAAAATCATCCTAAATGTTGTCTGTCAATTTACTTAAAAAGAAAAAAGGCACAGGGTAAACTCAGCAGCAGAGCACTTTTTTAGATGCAAAGGTCCTAGGTTAGATGCCCAGCACTGACAATAATAATAATGACTGCGTTAATATTTAAAAGCTGCAACCATTTAATTCTATTGCAAAGGGATGGAAAAGCATAATTCATTGCTTTACCTTTTATTTTCTGTTAGTGCTGGGGGTGGGTTTGTAAGACAGACTCTCACTATGCTAGACTTGAATTTGCAAGCTTCCTGAATCACCTCCTGCATTCTGGGGTTATAGGAGTAAGCTACCACATCTGGCAAAAAACGAAGTTTTAAAAACAAATTTAACCCTGAATCTAAGTCTTCAACTTCAAACTCCAAAAATTCCTCAAAGTTCTAGTTAATGTCGTGCCATGTGTGTACTACATATGATTAGCACCATGATATACTACATATATGTAGTACATATGGAAGTTAAAATAAGACATAATGAAGTGTTACTGTTGGGTCTTATAAGCCACACGTACTCAGCAAATACACATGATGTCTGATAAACTGAAATGATTAGTAACTGATAGAAGCTTAATTGTAAAAAAGCTTCTCAAAACACATCGCTCCATCATGAGGGAAATACGGTAGCATCTCAAATAATTTTGAAGTAGTTTAATTTGTGAAACTATTATTTAACATACTTTTTCTCTGCCTTATGTGCCCTTGAAACACTTTGAACAACATTGCTAATAAGTTTTTGCCAGGGATTACATATATTAACTAATTTAACCTCAAGAAAACCCTAATTCTATTTTTAAAAAATGATAAAGAAATATTTAAGTAAGCTATCCATAGGCCACAGCAGGAAAGTGATAAGATGAGAATCTGAATCTCAGACATTGACTCTGAACCACCATAGTATTGCTTATAATTGTGATTTCATCGTTTTGATTAGTATGGTATTTGCGATCAGTTATACAAAAGTTGGGCATCTAAATTTTGGTTTAAAATTAACATATGAACCATGGTGTCACATGTTGGTAATCCCAGAACTCGGGAGGCTGAAGAGGATTGTTTTGCTTTTGAGGATACACATGGGGAGACTAACCAAAACTAACTAACTAACTAACTAAATAAATAAAACAACAAAAAGTGCAACATGCTATTATGCTGTTATGGATATAATCTGTAGTTGGCTTTCTGTGACAGCTGGTTCCATATTCTCAGCTTCAATTAAATTCAATCAACTGAAAACAAAAGATTTGGAGAAAACATTGTATCACTGTATCAGTGCTGACCCTGTTCAGACTTTTTCTTGCCATTATCTCTTAATAGTATAACAAGTATTTACATCGTATTACCTTGTACTAGGTATTATAAGTAACCTAATATGACCATTTAAAGTACACAGGAGGGGCTAAAGTTGTAGCTCAGTGGGAGAGCATTTGCCTAGCACACACAAGGCCCTGAGTTCAACCTCTAGGACTACAAAGAAGAAGTACTGGAAGGTATGTGTAGACAGGCTATATGCAAATGAGATTCCATCCAAAACTTCATTTTCTGCAGTTTCAGCTATATGCTATCAATGAAGATAAATATGGTACAAAACTATCTTTTGAAAGAGAAACCATAAGAAACTCCACCTAACTTCTCTAACAGTCCATTGTTATAATAGTTCTATTTTATATCAGTCATTTTTCATCTCTTTCTGTGTTGAATTTATAAAGTTGATCACAGGTTTATAGTTATAGGGAAAAACATAGTATATAGAGTTTATCCACTAGGGAGTTTCTTGGAATATATGACCCACATATATGAAGGGGCTACTATTCTACTATGTCAGTTTACACTGACTCAGGCATCCTCTGATTATAATTTTTAATACAGAGTCTTGATAAACTTCCTAAACTGGCCTCAAACTCATGTTCCAGCATCTCCCTGAAGTAGATGGATTTTAAGTGAGCATCCTCAGATTTTAGAATCCACAGGGTCTTTTGGAATGAACATTCTGAGGACACAGAGGGGCTACATATTACTATGCAACACTCTGTTTAGGAATGTACTGTGTATTTTTGAGACTACTACTCTAGGAAACTCAGGGAGTCCTAGAATATAAGCACTGAAAGTTCCTGGAGAGCCTTGCTACTTTATGATTACGAAACAGAGGCCCACAGACAAGACCTGTTTATGGCAGGCAGGTGTAGCAAGTAGGCCAATGCTCCTGCTCCAGCATAAGGAATACAGAACAGATGAGGGCTGATGATGCGCCCTGTTTGTATGTTGACAGAGTGATGGCCTAATGCACCAAGCCCTGGGTTTGATTCCTAGCACTACATAAAGCAGGTGTGATAGTGCACACCTCTACTCCCAGCATACAGGAAGTAAAGGTGGGAGGCTCAAAAAGTTCACGGTCACCCTGAGCTATATTGTATAGCAGAACAGAACATATGAAACTGTTTTGCTAGTTCAAAGATTAAACCAGGTTTCCTTCAATTAACGAAATTAAGGTTGACAGAAAACCGTGAGGTTCATTAAGTATCCAAACCTAATAATGATTTTCAGGTTTTAAGTTTTAGAAGTGATATTTGGCTATAAAGTTTACAAGCGACAGAGCAAAGCTTCTGGGAAAACAAACAAACAGACACACACTTTAAACTATTTAGAAACTGGGTTTCACTTTTTAAAAAAACGTCAAACTGCTTTAATACTCGGATTACATATTACTATATCAAAAATGAAATAACCACATATAGAAGCCTTTCTAAAATACGTTCCTCTTAGAAGCCCATTTTGGGGCATTGGGTTGTGACTAAATTCTCGAGGATGTCAGGAACACAAGGGCTCCATCCATAAAACTCCTTGAAAAAACTGAAACCATGAACGCCTTGTCAAATTCAGACAGTTTATCTTGGCACTGGCAAGTACAGCAGTCTCTTCGATGTCTGGAAACGTGTCTAATTACGTCGAACGAGTAACTAAAAAAATAGCCCGTGTCCCGGAACAGACAGCTCAGGGTTCACTCCATAGCATCCTGAATGGCAAGATGGAACCACGCCAAAGAAGAAGAAGAAGAAAAGAAAAAGTCGAGCATGAAAGCGGGAAGAGTCGCCAGCCTCTTTTAAAAGAGCCCTCAAGTTTTCCTAGGACCGCTAGGGCCACCACACCGCTCCTAAAAGTTTCTTTTTCTTGACTTTTGTTCCATTGAGTTACCCGATCCCGCCCACATCACTTACCTGGCGCACGGCAGGCTAGTACCGCCCCAAGTGACCCCAAGCTCAGCGTGTCCCTACCGACCCCTGCCCGGACACCACACAGGGACAACCCCAGACCCCCCAAAAGTGCAGCCCTACACCTCGTCCACCCTGGAGCCCCAAGGCCGCACCACGGAGAAGTCCTCTCTCGAGGAGGCGTGACCACCCAGCACCGCGGACCCCCTGTCACCCCGCCGCACTCCAGCGCGGGAGCTGCTCGCCCCGGGCGCCCCGAATCTTCAGCAGCGCCCCGACAGCGCCCTCTCTCGGGAAACCCCAGCATGGCTGCCCCGACGCGCTCACCTGAGCTTAAGGTTGGCCATGAACTCGGGCATGGAGACGGTGTCCATCAGCACGAAGTCCGCCTTGCCAAACTCGAGGCTCTCCTGCTCCGCCATGGCGCCGGCTCAGGTGGGCGCGCGGCACGCTCGGGAAGGGTCGGGCCGGAGGGAGGCTGGCGCCACCGCTCAGCGCTCGGGACGGCGCGGCTCTGGACGGGTGAGGCCGGCGGCTTCCGCTCCTCCCGCGGTGGCTGCGGGCTGTGTGGGGGCCGTGGTGGCCAGACGGAGACGGCGGCGGCTGGTCCCGCCTCCAGCTTGGGTCCGGCTGGGCCCCGCCCCGCCCTGGCCGCTCGGGCTCCGCCCCGCTGAGGAGCCCGCCCCGCCGCCTCCTCACCTGGGCGGCGCGCACGCGCGGGGCGGGGACGCGCTCCGGGCCTGGCCTCGGAGGCTGAGCGGCAGCGCCCCCTAGAGGCAGGCATGGGCATCCCGACTCTGGGTGAGCTAGGCCTTCTGCCTTCTTCAACCTCTGCCTAGCAGATGCCAACAAACTTACAAAACATAACTCGAGCAGCCTTGGCCCGAATTATGATTCTGTCACGCTCTCCTGTGCTCATGTGCTACTCATGCTTGAAGTGGTGGCCAAGTGGAGATGGTAATTGTAACGAACACTTCCAGGTCACCAAAGTCTCGGTCAGAGCAGTTCTAAGTGCTTTAGCAAACTTCAGTAACTTTGTCACACTGGTAGGAAGCAGAGAAGCTGTGACTTTGTGGACCCCAGCAAACAGCCACATGCTTACTTTCCCTCTATTTCCACTAATCCTTTTTTTTCCCCCTTCTACTCATCTGAGCGTGCCATCAGACATTACCTTGTACTGGTAAGTTTTTAACATGTATGAATCATCTCCTCATGATGACGGCAGACATCTAGCATAAAGGACCATATCTGAAACTTTTTGATAGCCTCCCACTCCCCCACACGTTCCAAGTTGCTATTGTATTGGGTTGTATTGTAAATAAGAAATCCAGAAAATTAGTTCCATGGATTGTAATGAGTTGTGTGTGGTCTCCAACGTAAAGACACACTGGGTGCTCTTAACATGTCTGGGTGGGAGTCCTGGAGAGATGGCTTAGTCGTTAAGAGCAGTCGCTGTTCTTTCAGAGGACTGGAGTTCAGTTCCCAGCACCCACGCGACAGCTTCGCCTGTCACTCCAGTTCCGGGAGATGAGACACCTTCTTCCTACCTCTAAGGGTGCCAAGCAGGGACATGGTGAACATATATAGATGCAGGCACTCACACATACACATAAAATATAAGTAAATAAATATTGTTAAATTTTTTTTTCCAAACATAGACTGTCTTTTCCTGATGGAAATACATTGTGAGGGACATCATCCAGGACGTGAACCTTTCCATGCCTGTGTTTCTTTTAGGACCATCTTCTGTGCATCTATTAAGAAATCTAGAGGCCTCCAAGCCCTGGCCGGGCTTCAGCTCTGTGGCTGAATTTGAGATGAGTAAACTAGACTGAAGGACCTTGTCACGTTTCAGCTGCCAACAACCTACACCTGCCAAGAAAGGGGACGGCGCCTTGATCATTTTCATGCAGCGCCTTTGCTGTCCGAAAGCCACCCTGATCCCTGGCACAGCACAACCAGCTGGGCTGTACTTTGGCTCCTGTGTGTAGCTTTCCTTCTTCAGAAGATTCTTGGATTTCGCTGTGCTTGTTTGTAGAGGAAGAACTCAGAGACAGATACTTCCAAGGTAGGGCAGTGCTATGCTTGGGTCATTTTTGAGAGTGGACCAGTGGCTAGGAAGACACTTATATAGAGTAGTTCTCCAATCCTACAGCGTTCATGTCAGTGTACTGATGTATGTTATGTGTAAGAAGAACTATTTGTGAAGGGAAAGAAACAGATATCAGAGTCTGTACCCTAGGAAACAGAGCCTCAGTCCTATCGGTAAGTGGACATGTATGTATGCCCTGTATACGTGTGTGTTTCCTGCATCCTGGGGTCATTGAAGATCAGGGCAAAAGTCTAGGCACTAGGAAAAGAGACCTGAAAGCCTACAGAGTACAAAAACATGCAGGGAATGGAACTATAGCAGTATGGTATGTGGTTTCCAAATAGCTAAATATGGATAACTTTATTATGATAATTGTCACATACAGGAGCCTCAAGTCTAAAATGTAAATACATCTGTGCAAAGTTACTCTGTAAGTTGTTTTATAAGTCCAGATTAATGTGGAGTCCGGCATTGAGACCAATAAGTTTCTTTTGATGAACTCAGAGCTATCTACTGAGGCCCACTGCTAATTTAAATCAGCCTCTAGATTTCAATGTAATTTTTTTTATGTGGTTGTGTTGTGCAATAAAAAGGAAAATCTGGTAGTCTGAGGTAATTTCTTATTTGTACAGTCTTATATCCAGCCTTGTAGTGCCCAGCTGCAGCCTTACTAATCAATGATCACACAAAGCCCAGATATTTGCAGAAATGGCAAGGAAGATTAAGTGTTGAGGACTACACTTATGCAGGCTAAACTAGAGAAGTTCAGCTCACTATGAGTCCCTTTCATGATAAAATGAGACTGTGCATTTGGATATGCACGTGCTTTTTTCATGGCTTAAGATGTACTAACAAATAAAATAAGAGCTTGCATCACTAATAGTGAGCTGTGCTGACATTATGAACTTTCTGATTTGATTGCCTGAAAAAGACACGATACCACTTACCTGCTAGAAATACATAAGCTAAATGTGTTTGTGAAGAAACATTAAGCAAAACCAGAGCAAGGAGGATCCTGCAAATGAATCTATCGGTACCCATCAAAAATACCAATGGTGTGAAACACAAAGATGCCAAAACACTGGTCCAGATTACAGATGATCAAAGAGACATCACAACTGAAGGCAATGTATGGTCCTCAAACCAGGAAAAGTCAAAGGATGCTGATGGGAAAATGGATGCAAAGGGCTGTGTATTAGACAGTAGTGTATAGTGTCAATGTTAATATTCCTAAATTCAATTATTGTGATGAGGCTTCCTAAGAAAGTATCTTGTTATGAGCAGACATATGTTAAAGTCTTTAGTAATGAAACCAAACTGCTTGGTAAAAAAGGTTTTCAGAACATCAGCTTTTGGTCAGTGTGAACACACAAGTGTGCAGGCCCGGTCAGGCTTTGTGTAATGACCAGCCACAACCCAGGAGTGGGTGGAGTTATCAGTGAGAATCAAGTTTGGGTGATCTGCTTCAAATGTTTGTTCTCTTTCAGTTTCCCTAGCATATTTCAAGTTTGTCCCACCCTCCTTTCTCCCCCTTTACCAGAGGTTCTGCATCCAAACAAGACAGTTCTTTTTTTTTTTTTTTTTCAGCATGAATCTAACAAGACAGAAACAGGAAGGGGAAAAAACACAGCCATGAAAAATATTTGAAGGACATTTTCTAGTTATTTTATGAGCTTGAGTTGTTATAGAGCTGGATTGTACAGAACAGCAATGCAAATTTACCTTGCAAACTAATTTCATGATATATTTGTAGACACACAGAAATCATTTGGGTTCTTCCTCGAGAAGTATTTCAAACATACTCCCTTCCTTTCAAAGGGCAAGCCTAGATTTGAACTAAAATGACACAACAAAAGTAGCATGTATACTGTCTGTAGTTTTGCTTGTTAGTTTTGGTGGTTTGAAACAGAGTCTCACTATGTATCTTAGGCAGCCTTTAACTAAAACTTGTGGCAATTCTCCCATGTGCTGGAATTATAGGCGTATGCCACTGTGCCGGTTAGTTTTCGGGTTAGTTTTCGGTCAACTTGACACAAACTAGGGTCACTTGGGAGAAGGGACCTCAGTTGAGAAAGTGCCTCATCAGGCTGGCCTGAAAGCAAACCCTGAGGAGCATTTTCTTGACTAATGATTAACATGGGAGGGCCCAGCTGACTGCAGGTGGCGCCACCTGGGGCAGGTAGTCCTGGGTTGTATAAGAAAGGCTAAGCAGGCCACCAGGAACAAGCCAGAAAAAAACACTCCCCCATGGTCTCTGCTTAAGTTCCTGCCTCGAATTCCTGCCCTGCTTCCCTTTAGGGTGAACTGTAAATTCTAAGGTGAAACAAACCCTTTCCTCCCCAAGTTGCTTGTAATAGTGATGCTTTATCACAGCAATAGAAGGCGAAGTTAAACAGTGATCACACACCTGTACTGGCTAGCTTTATGCCAACTTGACACTAGCTAGAGTTAACTGAAAGGAGGGAGCCTCAGCCGAGAAAAATGCCTCTATAAGATCTGGCTGTAGGGCATTTTCTTAACTAGTTATTGATGGGGCAGGAGCAGTCCATTGCGGAGGGGGGGTGGGGTACCATCCCTGGACTGGTGGTCCTGGGTTCTGTAAGAAAGCAGGCTGAGCGAGTCACGGGGAGCAAGTCAGTAAGCAGCATCCCTCCATGGCCTCTGCATCAGCTCCTGCCTCCAGGTTCCTGCTCTGCTTGAGTTCCTGCCCTCACTGCTTTTGATGATGAACTGTTATGTAGAACTGTGAGTGAAATAAACCCTTTCCTTCTGAGTTGCTTTTGGTCGTGGACTGTATGGGAGCAAAGAAAACGAACAGTAGGAGTCACCCCTGAAAGTCAAAGGAGCGCTTTAAAATGAAGCTGGGCGTGGTGACACACACCTTTATGTGTGGTGATTCGAATGAAAATGGCCCACACAAGACCACACTATTAAGAGGTGACACTATTAAGAGGTGTGGCCTTTTATGGAGTAGGTGTGGCCTTATTGGAGGAAGTGTGTTCCTTGACAAGGGGGGGAGGGGAGGACTTTGAGATTTCAGAAGCTCAAGCCAGGCTCAGCACTACTCTCTCTCCCTGCTGCCTAATGTGGCCCTCTTGGCTATCTCTTCAGCGCTGTGTCTGCCTGCTTGCCATCATGATGATAACGGACTGAACCTCTAAACTGTAATCCAGCTCCAATTGAACACTTTCCTTTAAAAGAGTTGCTGTGGTTAACTCTTCACAGCAATAGAAACCCTAACTAAGACATCATGTTTTATTAAAAACATGTGGACTTTGTCTCCTTAGGTGACTGTATTAAATACACAAATCAGTTTTTGCATAGACTGCCTCCTCTCTTCTGCCTCTAGAGGTGATCTCTTGGTGGACTCCAAATTAGGAAGCCTTGAGCTAAGGGGAAGTTCGCTTGACAAGTCCTTATCACTGGAGAAGGAAGAAGAATATAGGGAAATTACCTTCAGGATCCTATGAGTCATCAAACAGGGACTGTCCCAACAATTTACCCACAGAAGAACCACAGATTTCAGGCCACAGGCAAGACAGAATCACAGAGGATGTGGACATAGCCTAGAATTGCCTCTAGAGCTGTTTCTGCTTGTGATGCTTTTGAAGAAGAATATCCCAATCCCACAGGAATACATCCTCCCCCACCCTGACTGTTACCCCACCATGCCAGGAACCAGATCTCTGGCCTTGCATATGCTAAGAAAGTACTGTACCACTGAGCTACACTCCCCAAATCACAAGGTGTTTATCACACTGGGTGGGAATTGACTTAAGTATGTCCCTAAACTCCCTAAGAAGAAGACATGTTCCTCAGTTTTGTCTGGTGCTCAGAGGGTACCCTAATTATCAAGTTAATTAATTGACAAATAGATTTGTATGCTTGTATTCCATCATAAGGATTTTTCTCTAAGCCTCCAGCCAGAAAATCATTAAGCTCCTCTGGCCTTTGGAACTATTACTAGAACCAATAGATTTGACAGTACGGGAGGATGAAGAATTTCACAATCCATTCATGAATTGACAGTATCTTTTGGTATCTTTAAAGCACATAAGAGTCATTTGGGGAGCAGGCCAGAATGCACATTTGTGATTGTGAAATCTAGAATCAATTGTTTTCTCTCTTATTTTCTTTCTTGGTTTCATTAGGACCTCACTGTATTACCCTGGTTGGCCTGAGATACATAGTAATCCTTTTGCCTCAGCCTCCTGAATACTGGAATTACATGTATGAGCTACATGGGTAATCTCTTTTACAGACCCAACATTGACATCCCATTAAAGAGGTTGCCTTCTGTGAGAAAAAAAAAATATGAGAGGAAAAGTAGAGGCTATTGAGGAAGAGCAGCATGCTAAAGCTTCTCTTGGTGACCTCTGTGCTACCCAACTCTGAAATTGCTTCCTTCCTTTACTCACTTCTTCAGAGTGCAGGTTAGAGGAGAAATTTTTTTTTTTAAAGGAAGAAGCCCATTCCAATTCCCATCTTCCTTCTGACAAAATAGCAAGAAGTTATTATTTGATCACATTTATATTTTGTGATGTCCATGACTCCTGACCCCTAACTTCCTCCCCAAGGCATAGAAAATAGAATTCCTCTTCCCCAAGGTGAGTCAGAGAACCTCTAATCTTCCACTTATCCGTCTTGGAGCAAAGAATAAGTTTCTACTTCTTAGCTGATAGTATATGCTAAGACACACACACCTACCCCAAGGTGTGGTGCACAGAAAGGCCAAGAAGAATGTAGACACGTGGCCTTGCTGGGTTTCTGCATCAGTCAACTAGCCAATAGGTCATATCCTTTCTGTCCAATCATATTTCTACAAGATTGTCCATGCTTCAATCATGTCTGTACAACAAACTCTCTGTGAAAACCCAAGTCTTCTGGTGAGCTGAGCAGATGGCAGGTGCCAGAGGGTGGCACACAAAGGCTTTCTGTTCTTCCCATAGGTTTAACCCTTTGATCTCTGCATCCATACCCTCTTGTAGTGTTCTCTCTCTGTCTCTCTCTCCTTCTTTGTCTCTGTCTTTCCATGTATGTTATGTGTATATCTGGCAAACGTATTTCCATGAGTTCTGTGAGATAATCTAGCAAATTAAACCCAAGAAGGGCACTGAGGTGACTCTGGCTGATAGCATTCGTTTGGAAACACAGGAAAAGAAACTTGGGGCTTCTGTTGGCATCTCAGTGGAGGACACCTTGTGGATACGTCTATATATTGACAAGTAGGTAAATGCTAGACTTGGACGAAGGAAACATCCATCTGGTGTCCATTGCTGCAGAATTGCCTTGGGTAGTGGGGAGGCAGCATCTGCTGTCAGAGGTAGTCTGTGATGTGAATATAGAATAAGAGAAAGTGGGTCTGGATTACTTTTATTATCCTCAGAATACTTTCAAACTTGATGTTTCACGAAGTCTGTGATCTCTAGTCCCCCCTACACTTCTTTCTTACTGATTTTCATCCATAATAATCCCCAGTTTTTCAAATAGGGAGCTGAAGTGGTACCCATCAGCTGGAGTTAAGATCATGAAATGAGGCTGGGGAGATGGCTAAGTTGGTAAAGTGCTTGCATGCTAGCAAGAGGACCCGAGTTCAATCCCCTCCATCCATGTAAAAAGTCAGTGGAGTAGCACGTCTGCAATCCTTGGTCAGGGGAGTTACAGAGAGGAAGATCTCTGTGGTTTAGGGGAGTTCAGACTTGCAGCTTGTTGGCCAGCTATTGTGGCTGAGTTGGTGAGCTTTAGGCTCAGTGAGAGATTCTTTTTCAAAAAATATGTCAGAGAATTATTGAAGACCCCTGACATTAACATCTGTCCTGAACACATACATCTACATAAAATACATGCAGCTGCACACATATGTGTACACACAAACACACTCACAAGATCATGAAATGAGATGGCATTCAAATGAAGTGTGACTCCCTGGTATTTTCCAGTTCCGTTCTTCACACTATCTGGAGGTAGAAAAAATACAATCATAGTTGTATGCGAATTCTGACAACGGAACCCTAAAGAAATGAGACCAGGGAAAAGTTTCAATTATTTAAAAGCTGGATCAACAAAACCTAGGAAACCTCAGAGGTCATGTAACCCAATATCCCCTCCAGGACCTGAATCCCTTGTATAATCCACTACTCTGTCTAGGCCTACTCTGTCTGTGCCACCCAGGCTTCCCCCGTGCCCAGAAGGTGTCTCCACATGAAAATACCCCATCATCATTAGCCCATATGCTAACCCTTGCCCCTATGCCAAACGCCTCTCAACTGTCCAATACTGTCTCTGATCTTGTAATTCATTGATCTCTGTTTATGAGCTTGGTTTCTTCTTTGGGTCTGATATGCCATCAAGATAAGACCAGGGGTTAATGAGGAATAATCAAGGTCACCTACTTTCTGGAGGCCCATTTGAGAATTCTGGCTCTGTATTCACTCATTTTTTTTCTTTATTCATTTGTTCTTTGAGGCAGGGTCTAAAGTAGCCCAGGCTGGCCCCAAACTTGCCCTGTAACTGAATATGATTTTGAACCCTTGCTCTTCCAGCCTCCACTTTCTGAGAACTGGGTTTATAATTTAGCATCATTTATATACTTCTTTTCTCTGAGACACCTTTTTAATGCCTTAGTCTGACCTTGCTTGTCTGTTAATGACACTTTCTCCTAGTGTTCCCATCCTTTCTAATTCTCTAGTATTGAGTATTTCTAGTGTATCTAGTATTTCTGATCCCCTGTATTGATCAGGATTTGGCCCAGAACAGCACTATCTTCATCCTTATGAAGGTGGTACTCAAGCATTAGGCATCATAACTGGAGGTATAGGATGAGACTAAAAGTTCTGAACTATTTAACAGCATCCCAGGAGATTCTACTGCAGGTGACCAGAGCCATTCCATGGAAGAATATTTATTTAGGAGTTCAAGTTTGAGCTTTGCCACCTGCTAGTTATACAGCCCTGGGCTTATTAGCTCATTTCTATAAACTCCAGTGCTTTCATTTTGAATAAACAGATGATAAAATCCATCTCAGTGTGGTAGAACCACAAAACAAAAGTAACATCTATAAGATGCTTCATATAATTCCAGAAAGGTGGCAAATGCTAGTTAAACACAAGCTACCATTGCTTCCTTTTTCTTCAGAACAGGGACAGTCTTAGATGACAATAATTTACTCCATGTCCTTTAAAACAAACAAACAAAAAAGTCTCATTTTATGAGTATGAGTGTTTTGCCTACATTTACGTATATGTGAGCACTGTCTGAGTGCCTGGTGCCTATGGAGACAGAAGAAGAGACTGAGGGTTCAGCTAGTGCACTTAACTGCTGCAACATCTTCTCCAGGACCTGCAGGTCCTTTTAGAAGGCTGAGCTTTCTACTGCCTGCAAGTCTTCTTATCACCCTGTGATTTTCCTCTGACTGACTCTTGATTCCTAAGGGTAGTTAATTATCATTCCCATGCAAAGCCATGGACTTTGAAGTTAGCAGGTAATAAAAATATACTGCATATTTTTATGGCTGAAGGCCATCTGGCTGGGGCCTCTATTTTATCCACCTCCCACCCCTGCAACATCAAATCTTCCGTTCTTCCCTTCCTACATGTTCTCCAGTGTCCTCTTGCCGTGTAACAGTACCAGCCCAACCTTTCTCATTTTCCCATTTGTTGTGAAAGCTTGCCATCCCACAGAGCATTAAAGCCCCATATTCAGCTTAGCTCAGAACACATGCTGTGTTGGCCGGGGTGGGGGTGGGGTGGCTCTTTTGGTAAAGTTACACAAGCAGGAGGTCCTGAGTTCCGATCCCCAGCACCCAGGTAAAAAGCTGGGCACAACAGTGTGGTGACGGAGGCTAGCAGATCCCAGAGGCTTACAGGCCAGCCAGTTCAGCCGAATCAGCAGGCTCCAGGTTTATCGAGGAGCCATAGAGGAACCTCTGGCTTCCACATACACACACACAAGCAAACACATACTTACCACACACACATTTACATGCTTCATAGCATTTTAAAGAGGTAATGAGAAATGAGGCTGAAGACATGAGAGGAAGGCCGGCAGGCAGAAGCCCTAGATTTGTCAACCAGGCAATAGAGACTAATTTTTGCCTTGCATAAAAGTGCTGAGTTGAGCCAGGCTCAGTGGCGCAGCCTATAATCCAGTATTCAGAGGCAGGCGGATCTCTGTGAGTTTGAGGCCAGCCTGGTTTACAAAGCGAGTCTAGGAAAGCCAAGGCTACACAGAGAAACCCTGTCTCAAAAAACAAAGAAAACAAAACAAAACAAAAAACCAAAGTGCTGAGTTTTTGCTGTTGTTAATTTAGGTGCTTTGGGGGCGGGGGATTTTTACTTCTTTTAATTCAGGACTCCTTAGAGAATATCAAAGCAGTAACCCAGAAAATACTGTGCACAAGCAACATCGAGAGTCTCATCAATGAATAAGTACATAAGAACTGTGCAGACCAACCATGGGTGGTAACTACAACTCTCTTTCTTGCTCTCTGTTGTTGTTGTTGTTGTTTTGTTTTGTTTCTTTTTTTGAGATACGGTTTCTCTCTGTAGCCCTGGCTCTCCTGAAACTCACTCTGTAGGCCAGGCTGGCTTCAAATTCAGAGATCCCCCTGCCTCTGCCTCCCAGTGCTGGGATTAAAGGCGTGCACCTCCACCACCCTGCTGCCTTTCTCTTAAGAGGAGGTCTCGTGTGTCTCAGATTGGCCTTGACGTTTCTAGGTAGCTGAGGAACGTTCCTGAGTGTTGAGATTACGACACTGTGCTGGGAGTCTGTAACCCGGGTCTCTGTATGTGCTAAGCGAGCACATACCCGCTGAACTACACCCCCAGCCCTACAGCTGTCTCCTGGCTTCTATGTTTATGGGGTTTGGATAGATACTAACTCTATGGACACGCAAATCCCTCATGTAACATGGTTTCCTGCTTGCGTATAATCTAAAACATCCTCTTGCCTGCTTTAACATTTTTAAAAAGTGTTTATTTCATTTTAAGTGTCTGTGTGTGGGCTTGAGTGTATAGATGTGCATGGTCCGTGTGCAGGAGTCCATGGAGGTCAAAAGAGACGTTGGAGCCTCTGGAATTGGAATTATGGATGGTTTTGAGCTTCTATGTGGGTGCTGAGAACTGAGCCCAGATCCTGTGAAGTAGTAGTAAGCACTCTTACTGCTGAGCCATCTCTCCAGCTCCTCCTTTGGGCTTTAAAATATCTAAAGATTACTCATAGTACCTGATAGAGTATAAATGGTACAAAAGTAGTTGCTACACTGTGTTATCTAGAAACTAATAACAGAAAGCCCATGTTTTCAGCATAGATGCAATCAATTTTTCCTAATGTGTGATTGGCTAAATCCATGGATGCTGAAGATATGGAGAATGAGGATCCATTGTACTAAGGGTCTGGGCCATGGTATTCAGTTTAAAGGCAGTAGAACTAGAAGCAAAAGTTGTGAAGCTGTCTCTGTCACTTATGTGCTCTATGTGACCTTGGGCAAATCACGCCAGCTGAGCCTCATTTTTTCCTCTTCAGAGTGGGGATACTGCTGATTCCTCACCTCCAATGGTTGCTATGACAATTAAACCAGATAAAGTATATTAAGCACTCAGCATGTTGCCTGGGACATGGTTAGAATTTATAAACCTCAACAATAATGCTGTCAGTTCTGTTATTACCCGTCAATTTCTCCATCTCGGCTTTGATGGGGAGCAGAGATAGAGAAAAGAGCATTCTATTCTTGTTGATCTTTTTTTTAACACCTCCTTTAATATTTTCTCACTCTGCTGGTTTATGTTAGAGCAGTCACTTCCTTGTAGTAGGGGTGTGTTATACTAATTGCAGGGAATTCGCTGCCTCTCTACAGTTTCTCCATGTTTCAGTCTTAAAGGCACAGTGACTTCCTGCTTTCCTAGTCAGGGTTTGTCACCTGAGTTGCTAATACTATTGCGTAACCATGTGCTCTTGCCTCTCCCGAGATGCATTTTTCTCCCAGGCAAATGCGGACGCGCAGGGTGTGCGAGCAGCACCTGTGAATGCCAATCCTTCCCACACCATCGTCAGATTTACAAAGCTGCTCTAGGAAGGTTTCACAGGCGAGTGAACTCCAAACCTGGTGGTCATTAGTTTCACTTTAGCGAATGGCTACTTCCAGCGCTTTTAAATTGAGATCTTGGTGGCTAAGAACCACCAGAATGAAAACACACGGGGTCAGGTACATGAAAAGAACAACTTTCAGATGAGCTTTGCTTGGCAAATTGATGGCCATTGTACCAAGTAACTCTGTTGGTACAGTGCTGGCTAATAGCTTGCATAAAACTGGGGGTTCAATCCCCAGCACCATAGGATGGAGCATGGCGATATACACTTGTAATCCCATCACTTGGGAGGTACAGACAGTAGAATCAGAAAGTCAAGGTCATTCTTGGTAGTGAATTTAAGGCCAGCCTGGAATACAGAAAACTAGAGAGAAGGAGAAGAAGGAAGGGAGGGAGGAAAAGAGCTTTCGACATGAATTCATCTGCATAATTGACATCACGTTCCCTGAGGAAGAAAACTAAAGTTGATATCCCAGTCAGAAAGAGATAGGAATGAATGGGCTAATGCAACCATTGGGGAAAGGAGAAAAACAGGAGGAGGAAGAGAGTTCGTCCTAGTTACTTTAAGAAATCCCACAGCTGGAGAGCTGGCCTTTCTGGGAAAGCTTAGAACGGCCAAGAGAGGGATCATGTTAGAGACCCAGCAACTGTCCTTCACACGTTGTACTCCTCAGAAGTTGTTGGCGGACAGCTTCTGCGAACTGGATCCACCGAGGGCTGCTATCTCCCCCTGCTTGGCTTTCTTTCTGTTGGCCGCAGCCGCCAACACCTGAGTCCCCAGCAGCTCTCTCTTCGATCCATCAACAGGCAATCTGTAAGCTGAGTTTTAAATGCTGTCTCCTCATCCTGCAGCCCAGTGTGGGCTGGAACCTTGAACGTCAAATGATGCTGTATTTTTTACGAAGCTGGGTAGGCATTTGCATTGCTTCCTCCTTCCCACACAACCTCACCCCAGGGCCATACCCAATGGGGATGGGGGGTGGGGAGACAAAAAGGGCAGGCCTGGTAGCAGTGGTTCACAGCTGGGGGCAATTTTGCCCTCCAAGAGCTACTTGGCTATTCCTGGGGACATGTTTGGTTGTCATTCTGGGAGGGATGAAGCTACTGGCATCTGCTGGGTAGAGGGAATGGACATTGCCCAACATCCTACAGTGCTCAGAACCACCTCCCACAGCAAAGAGTTACCTAGGGAACTCCTTCCCCTTCCAGCAATGGGGAACTTCCAAAAATATGAGGAGGTTCTATGAAAGATTGGCTAAAGCTCGGTTTTTGAGTTTTACTTCTTCATGGCCAGTAAAGTTGGATACTTACTTGTGTCGCTGTAGCATGGTCCAGTTTTGAAGGGTTGGAAATGTAGCTCAGTAGTACAGTACTTGCCTGCACTTTCTCAGCATCAAAAACTAAAATCCAAAAACAAAAACCTAAATATTTTATCTAATGTACAGTCCAGTAATGTCACTTGGAATATAGTTGCTGCTTATACTAGGAGACAAGAATAAAATGGAAGGTATGAAGAAAGGAGGCATGTAATATATAGAGCAAGGTTTGTCCATCACTGCCCTGTGGACATTTGGGGACAAGGCAGCTTTCTGTGGGATGGTTTTACATACTGTATTGTATCGGCAGCATTTGTACCCATTACCCACTCATTGCCAGTAGCAGCTTCTCTTCCAGAATGCCAATCAAAATAACTGGCCGAAGACATTGCAAGTTCCCTCTAAGTGTGAATCACTGCTTGCAGACCTGCACAGGGTTGAAAAGGCTGTCTGTGGTGAGGAATCGATAGTCTCCTGGGCATGGCCAAGACGTTCCCATATGATGAGGAGTGTTGGCCTGCTGTAACTGTGTAGGCCTGGCACACCTCATACCTCTAAAGACCTGGGTTTGAGCCTGAGGCCAGCCTCTCGGGGTAGTGTGAGGACTGGAAAAAAGGTCAGATGGCTCAATGTATTGAGTATCAATATGTAGCCCAAGTCTACTGTAGGAACTCAGAAGGAAACTGTATTAGGGAGCATTTATTTTTGGCTCACAGTTTGAGGATAACAGTGGCTCTAATGTGGTGGCTGGAGCTTGAGGCTGCTGGCCACATTGTATTCATAGTCAGAACATAGAGAGATGTTTCTTCTCGGCTCTCCATTCAGTCCAGACCCCATGAATAGCCAAAGCCGGCCTTCCCTCAGTTTAATGTCTTAGAAATGCCTTTCTAGACCTGCTCAGAGGTATGTTTCCCTGGTGATTCTAAGTGCAGTCTGTCAAGTTGAAAATGAGAGGCTGGGCTGGTAAGATGGCTCAGTGGGTAAAGGTGCTTTTCTGCCAAGGCTGATGACCTGAGTTCGAATCCCAGGACCCATATGGTAGAAGAAGAGACTTGATTGCTGAAAGTTGTCCTCTGATCCCCCACAAATAAATAAATAAATGAATGTAATTTTGAAACCATTTTTAAGGAGCTGGAGACATGGCTCGGAGAGTAAGAGAACTTACAGCTCTGGAAGAGGAACCAAGTTCAGGTCCCAGCACTTATGTGGTGGTTCATAATCCCCTGTAACTACAGTTCCTGGGTTCTGATGACATCTTTGGGCCCTTGAGAGCTCCTGAGTGTATGTGGTACATATAAACTCACAAAGGCATGCACATGTGCACGCGCACACACACTACCTACATAAATCTTTAAAAATTAAAAAAATATATCATTTAAAGATCTGTACAATTAAAAATAAAATGAGGAGCCAAGTGGTGGTGGCACACATCTTTAATCCCAGGATTGGGGAGGATCTCTGTGAGTTCGAGGCCAGCCTGATCTACAGAGCTAGTTTCAGGACAGCTAGGGCTACACTAAGAAACCCTGTATTGAGAAACAAAAACAAACAAATAAAAAAAAAGGAAGGAAGAAAGGAAGGAAGAAAAAAGAAAGAAAGAAAATGAGAAAGCATAAGGTCTTTTTTGTTCATGGGTTCTCTGTCAGTATGAAGAAGTGTTGAGAAGTATTTTAAAATTATTAACATGAAGGAACACTCTGAATCCTACCTCCTGCCTTTCCCTTCACAAAAAGAAAGAAAAAGAAAGAAAGAAAAATAAAAGATGTAGGTCACACTTACCATACAAGTCATATGGACTCCAGGAACAAGAGTGCCATGGCCCTCAGTGGATAAGGCTGACTGGGACACAAATAAACCAGAGGTGGCACTTGAGGGGAAGTGCTAAAGGATGGGCAGGATTTGAAAGGTGGGGCTGGGCCCTGGTGGGGTCAGGAGGTGAAACCCAGGGACGGGGGTGGGAGGTGAGGAAGAACAGAGTTTCCCACTTGGCTGCAGATCAACTCTCACAAGGAAGTAGTGGGAAGGAAAGTTGGCTGGCAACTGAGAAACATTAAAGTAAACTGTCCACAAACATAAAATACAAAGTGAAAATTGCTTTCTAAACAAAAATAGTAGTCATCTTCGGGGGGTGTCAGATGTTAACCCAGGTGTGAAAGTTGAGGTAACTGAATGTTGGTCTGTTTCTTCCAGGGCTATCTTTCACTCCAGCGGCACACTTTCCCTCCTCCCCTCCCTTTGCACAGGAGGCCGATAGCTGCAACTGTCTGGTTTCCTTATCTTGTCTCCGTTGCTGTCCTTTTGGGTGGTTTGAGTTGCTCTCTGCATGCTGGAACCCACAGAAGCCCTGAGTGCCGGGAGTTGAGCTACATTCTGAGTTGTTCACTGTAGAAATGTCCGTGTCTCACCTCTGTACTGTTTCTCTCCCAAAGCCACCCAGCCTTAGTGGGTGCTCCTGGATCTTGGATATTCTGGGTTCTATGATTGGCACCTGGACTGGGAGAGCCTGAAGGCATCTAGACCATCTTTGAACAACTTCAGAAGAGCTGTCATCCACAGAGATGTCCTTGCAGTAGTCAGTCGGAGCTTCTCAGAAGAGCTTTTGAGAAAATGAGGTTGCCCGGAATGGAATGGGCCGGTGGTTGAAGTGACTGTAGGTGTCAAACGAAACAAAACAAGCAACCAAGGACTTGTCAGAGGGCTGGGCTGGAGGACAAGTATCTGAAAAAACACCTACAACATTGGGAATTTCTGTGTTGCTCACCTGCCCTCAGGTGACTAGGCCTAGCCTTTAACTTTCATTGTAAAATTATTTAAACACACTCATGCAGTGTGTGTGTGTGTGTGTGTGTGTGTGTGTTGATTATCTGTGGCTTTTTAACTTCCTTATTTCTCCTGTACTTTGAGATAGCCCCCTCTTTTTTGCTTGCTTGTTTGTTTTGGAGTTTACAGCTCAACTGAAAAGGTGGAATCCTACCACCTTTATTCCTGGACCGGTGGAGACCACTGGTGGGCTGTGGGGAGTAGAGCTTCATTGGGCTAAATCCAGGGATGGGCTCACTAGAAAGGAAAGAGTGTCTACCAGGCTCGCACTGCGGTGTAGCGTCGGCTGCTGTTGTCTCTGCTTACGGCAAAGCCTCCCAGAACCCCTCCCTGTGTCTTTGCCCACAATCTTCCCTTTTACTGCACTTCAGTAGATAAATTGCCCGAGCTCTCAGGAGCATCTAAATGGACACTATTCAGACTCCTGGGGAAGGGGAAAGATGGGTATTTAAGTATCTCCGCTATGATACATAGGAAAAGGTGTTTTTTGCTCATAGACTTGTGACATTGGTTGCCTGGATGGCACTTGTATCTAAGAGCTGGTCCAAACTGTGGAAAAAGCAAAACAGTTATAATAGTATGCTGATGCAATGAGTGTGTAACAACGAATAAATGGGATCACATGGAATTCTAGGCGAGAGGAAGTTGAAGGTTCTGGGACTACAGAGGAAGTACGGAACTTCCTGAGCAAAGGCTCCCAGGCAGGTTGGCTTTTGGCGTCTTGAAGTAAACTAAGTGAAGCCAGAGCAGCTGCTCTAGTCAGCAAGACGAAGTGTGGTGGGAGAGGCAGGCTGGAGAAAATGGCCAGAGCAGAGCCTTCAGGGGGTGATTTTTCACCTGAATACAGAGAGTTGCTGCTGAGGAGTTTTACCCTGGTAACTGACATCTTTGGCTTTCTGGTTTGGTTTTGCATTTTAGTTGAATCATAACCTGTGGTCACGTGTGTAAATGTTCAGCACACCTCAGAGTTTTATGCATGCACACCCAGACTAACTGACAGAATGTGTTCACTGTAGACTTGATTTCTCAGACCACTGATGCTGCGGCGTTGAGAGTGGATGGAGAATGTGAGGAAACGGGGAGATGAGTTTGAACTGGTACCCATCTCTTTTGCAGGGCAGTGGTGCTGGCCTGGACCTGTGTGGGATCGCAGTGGGGACAGAGGTCACTGAGAAAAGAGGAATGAATGCTGGAAATAAAAACAAGTAGATTTGCTCTTGGTGTGCATGAAGGCTGAGGTGCCGATTCCTATGTGTGGAGTGTGAGCAGTTTGGTTGAAAATGGTCCCCTCGCTAGAGATGGAGCAGGCTGAATGAAGAACAAGCTTTCCAGGAGAGTGAGGAATGGAACATTACATTCCAGACTCATCACTGTTTAAATACCTGTGAAAGGTGCAGGTGGAGACGTCAAATGGATAGGAGTGGGCCAAAGATCGACAGCTGAGAAGCAGCTGATTACACACAGAGATCAGCAGTGTGCGTGGAGTTGTCTAGGAAAACGGGGTAACAAACTAGGATTGGAGCAAAAAGCCATAAATATTTAAAATCAGAGTGGAAGGGCCAACAAAAGCAGACTTAATATTGTTGTGGCCAAAATACCCATCAGAAATAAAAGAGAAATAGTTTATTGTGTCCATAGTTTCAGAAAATACAGTCCTTCATTGTGGGGAAGGCACGATGGGGTTCAAACCTGTGGGAAGCAGGAAGTGGAAGGCATGCCCAGACCCGGGGACCAAATAGACTTCCTGCCCTTAGGGACCTCCTTCTGCCAGCTGGGCCTCAACTGCCTAATGTTTCTATAACTTCCCCCAAACACCCCTACCAGTTGGGGAACAAGCATTTAAATCATGAACCTGTGGGGAACATTTTAGATTCAAACTTAACCAAGATGGAAAAATCGAAGAATAGAAGAGCAAAACAAACCCAAACAAACAAACAACAACAACAACAAAAACAACTGGTGTGCACCAAGAATGGAAGGCATAAAAGTGGTCCTGTCTGGTGTTCACAATTAAGGTATGTGCATAGAATGTTGAAAGAAGATCCTTACATCTATTGCATCTGGTGATGCTTTGGCAGGACTGAGCTGAAAGGAGATGACTCAGTAGGAAAAGGAGCTTTCTACCAATCCTGATGACCTGACTTCTGTCTTGGAACCCACAGTGTGGAAAGAGAGAACTGACACCCCCAAGTTGCCCTCTCATCCCCACACATGTCTTAGCATACACACTCCTTTGCACATACTCATACAATACAATAAATAAGTAAATGTTAAAAACACATTTTTTTAAGTGAAAGGAGACAGGCAGCACCGAAAGGAACCAAAGACAGGCTGGTAACTAGAGAGCCACTTGGAATTAAAAAGAAAAAAAAAAAAAAGAAATGTTGTTTTCTTATGTATCCCAGGCTGCCCTTAGTAGACAGCAACTGAGAACTTTAAACTCCTGGTCCTTCTACCTTTACCTCCCAAGTACTGGGATTCCAGATGTGTGCTACAAAACATGGCTTGAATTTTTTTAAAAAGGAATTCTAGAGCTTGTTTGTCTATGGCTGGTAATTCTCATGGATGGAAGAGGCTATTAGGCTAGAAGAAAGCCTAAAGATCCAGGACCAGAAAGGAAGATAATGGTATCCAGGGTAGGAGAGGAGGAGAAGGAGGGAGAGAAGAGATGGATGGATGGATGGATGGATGGATGGATGGATGGATGGATGGACAGACTGACTGACAGATTGGCACATGCTGGTAAGAAGAGTTTTGGTGGTGAAAAGATGAGGAAGTTACGTATAGGTTTTTGTTTTTGTATTTGAGACAAGGTTTCATATAACTCAGGCTGGCTTCATACTTGCTGTGCATCCCAGTAGACCTTAAACTTTGGATCCTCCTGCCTCTCCCTCCTGAGTGCTGGGACAACAGGTGTAGTTTGGTTTGTGCAGTACTGGGAATTAAGCCCAGGACTTCAAACGTGAATGCTAAGCAAGCAGTCTACCAATTGAGCTACATCACCAGCCCCCCACACCTTTTCTCTCGAATGAAACAAGTAAAGCCAGCACAGCAGCATGAAGCTTTGAAGAATGGATGCGAAGTTGTTTAAAGAAGTTGGACAGCGAGGGCTGGCAAGGTGGTTCAGTCGGCAAAAGCTCTCACCGTGCAAACCACACAGCCTGAGTTCAAGCTCCAGAACCATAAAATGCTGGGCGTGTGGCCCTCCTTTACAATCCCAGCACTCCTATGGTAAGATGGGAGCAGAGACAGGCGAATCACCTGGAAGCTGAAGGACAGCTTTCCTGTAGAGCAGCGGAGACACAACAAGAGACCCGGCCTCAGCAAGGTGGAAGAAGAGAACCAGTTCTTGAAAGTTGTCCTTTGACCTCCGCATACATGTTGTGACACCCTCACCCATCGCTGTTGCTGCCACTGCCTCCTCCTCCTCCACCACCTCCATCATCAAGTTAAACTGAAATGCTAGACAGTGAGACTTGGACGTTCATAGACAGATGGCTAGTTGGTGATGAGTACCTGGGTGGCATTTGTGAACACAAAATGAAATTGAAGCCATATCTGTGTGACTTTCTCTTACTGCATGCTGTAATGTCATTTGGAAGAGACAGGTTTGGGGCTCTGCCAAGTCAGAAGCGAATCTTCTGTTAGACCATTTGACCCAGGCCCTCCAGAAGAGTCAAGGTGTCAGGAGCGCAGGGACGTCACAGAGCTCATGGGAGACAGGGGATCCAGCAAGCCTCCTTGGAGAACGTTTGTCTCTGCAGCGTGCTTTGGCATTAGCAAACAGCTGAGGAAGGGCACACACCTGAGAAATAGTGCTGACACCCAGTGACGGCTCCTTGAAGTGCACTTTGTTGGATGTGGGCTGGAAGCAGAGTGCCAGGAGGCCTTTCTGAAAGGCCTCAAGCTCTGCCTGCGGTGTCTTGCAGGATTCTGTGCCCGTGTCCTAGCATTCTCAGGGATGAGGAGGCTGCTGTGTGGATGGGTAGCTTGGAGTGGAATACAAAGACACTCAAGGTAGTCTGTAGCTGTTAGCACGAGAGCCCAGACCTTTACTTCTCTGCTGGGTCCCTCCTGGCCTGGGATAGTCTTGCTTCCTGGATGCTGTGACATTCTAATGCTCTGTCCCTGTTCAGACAACTGCCAGGCAGTGACAAAGACTCTTCTATTTTACAGCAATCCTGGGTGAGTTTTCCTCTTGGCTGGCTTAAAAGCTGAGTGAGGACTGTCCCCCTTACCATCACCTTCTAAGAGCGGTCTTTCCTCTGGGTTCCAAGACATCATGCTGTCCCTGGCTCCTTTTGTCCCTAGGTCTAAGATCTGATTTGGGGGCTGGAGAGATAGCTCAGAGGTTAAGAGCTATTCTTCCAAAGGTCCTGAGTTCAATTCCTAGCAACCACATGGTGGTTCAAAACCATCTATAATGAGATCTGGTGCCCTCTTCTGACACGTAGGCATACACGCAGTTCTGAATACTGTACAAATAATAAATAAATAAATCTTTTTTTTTTTTAAAGATTGTAGAGAATCACAGGCTCCTCTACAAGTCTGTTGCCCATCTATTACCTGCCACAAGTCATGGGCTGAGCTTTCAAGCTAAGGAGCTGGATAACCCTTAGTTAGAGGTTATTAAAAAAAAAAAGATTTAGGGCTGGAGAGATACTCAACAGTTAAGAGCACTTGTTGCTCTTGCACAGGATCTAGGTTCAGTTCCCAGCACCCATGTGCTAGCTTCAAAACCATCTGTGACTCCAGATCAGGGGGACCCGATGCCCTCTTCTGACCTCTGCAGGCACCCAGGCAGGAATGCGGTGCACTTACACATGTGCAGGCAAGACACATAAAATAAAACACATCTTTTAAAAACATGTATTTACTGTTTTTAGTTATGTGTGTGTGTCTATGCTTGTGTACTTGAGTGCCAGTGCCTAGAGCAGGAGCCGCCTCGTGTGAGTGCTGAGCTGGGTCCTCTGCAAGGGCAGTACAAGCTATTTTTTTAAAAAACTTCTTTTGATTGGATTAATTGATTTTATTTTATGTGTATGGATATTTTAACCTATATATCTATGTATCATATACATCCTGGGACTGGAGTTATGGATGGTTGTAAACTGCCACGTGGGTGCTGGAATTTGAACCCTCTGCAAGAACAAATACTCTTAGCCACCGAGCTATCTCCCAGCCCCTTCTACCATGAGCCCCTTCTACCCATGGGAAAAATCAAAGGGTCAACATACAGGAGTTCCCATTGCAACACCTTTTTGACTCCATACTTTTTGCTGTTCTGACATGAGTACTTTAGGCTTTATTATCAGGTATTCACACCACACACATGTCATAAGATTGAAGAAGAAAGAGAAAACTCCATAGTGGTGTGATTGCAGAGATAAGGAGATTTTAGGGTCTGGTGTTCAGGGAGAACACAGAGAGAGGTGTATATAGAAGAAACACGCCAGCCCTGAGGTAGGTTGAATTGGCTTCATATCCCAGCTCGTTCAGTCACTAGCTACAGCAAGCCCCTGACCTTCTCAGACACTGAGTGTCACTAGGGGATTAATCTATCCCTTCAAGAACTATGGAGATGATTGAGATTCTGTGTGCAAAGCACCAGCAACAGAGTAGGCACTCAGTAAATGCTATCCTGAAAATTCATTTATATATATATATATATATATATGTGTGTGTGTGTGTGTGTGTGTGTGTGTGTGTGTGTATCAGGTATACAAAATGATGTATTAGGGAAATTTCTAATGGACCAGGCAGGTACTATGATAGGGACTTTGTAGAAATTGTGAGAGTATTATATTATAATTAACCCTTAAAATAGAGCATTAATCTCTCTGACTTGACATAGAAAACTAGGACTCCATGAAGTTATTTTAGTTAGTAAGTGGTTCACACTGGGACTTGAACTATGATGTTATTTGGCATTTAGCTTGAAATACAGAAACAGCTCCAGGCCTGGTTCAGTTAGTAGTTTTGCTTAACTTGTGTGAAGCTCTGGCTTTGATCCCCAGCACTGTGTAAATTGGGTGTGGTGACTCCTGCCTATAATATCAGTTCTTGGGAGGTAGAGATAGAAGGGTCAGAAATTGGAGGTCTTCTTTGGGTATATAGGAGTTTAAGGCCAGGCTGAGGTAGACACTCTGAATGCACACAAAACCTACAGACTACCTTTAAAAAAAAAAAGCAGCAATTATGATTACTATGATGTTGGTAGGTCAAAAGGAACCAGAGATGTAAATGGCTTTAATTATGGCATTCAAGATAGATTGAATGCCAACTGTATGGGCATTAAATAAAATATGGGATGTTATTTCCCCTTCCACACATCTAGCTGTCACTCCTTAAATATTTAAAGCAAGAGAGGTTTCCATTTGCTCTCAAGTGGGATGCGACACAGGCAAGAGAGGAAGGCTGTGCACTCTGTCTGGAGAGTGTTCCCAGCAGTCTTCCGAAAGCTTCAAGAATCTTTGCCAAGAACATATCTTCACACCCTTTCAGTTGTTGTAGTACGGATGACCTAAAAACTCAAGGGGAAATCCCTGAAGAGGGTCTCTATGCCCTTTGGCCCAGATAAGTTAACTGAGAGGAAATGCAAACTTGACCCCTAGCCCGGCAGGGACCCTGGCAAGCCCGCACCCCGCTAGCTCTTAACCTTAATACCAGCTTTTCCGGTCTCCCTTGCTTCCTGGTCCTACCCGCTGCACTCCAGCCAGCTCTAGCAGTTGTTTGCTTGAGAGGTTATGCTTGCTGGTTTTGCTCCTGCAAGGTCTCAGAGAAGGCCTGATCTGTGTGTGTGTACAGACAAGCCCTTCCCTGACTGGTGTGGCTCTCCTTGGAAAACCATTTGCCAGTCCATAAGAGGGCCCGGAGACGTTGAAAACAGACAGACTCGGGGTCCAACCAGAGATTTTAAACTGTGCCCCTTTAATTCAGGCCAATCTTCCTGCGCTGGCCAGTGCTGGTGCCTCGTGCCCAAGGGTTTTCTGGGTGCTTATCCCTCCTGTCCTCTGCCCCCAGGGGCTGATGCACCGTCCAGCAGGACTCCTAGACGAATATGGGTCTTGAGTTCCTTCTCCCGATATACCATGACCGTGACAGTGGCTCAGATTCTCACTCATTCCTTGCATAGTGCCTACTGGGCACCAACTAAGTGTCAGACACAATTACATACCAGGGGTCAGCCCTCACAGACACTGGACTCTGAAATCGTGAATTGTAGAATCAGTAGTGATATTCTCCCTTAAAAATACAGATCCAAGCCTAGAAAATAGGAATGGTGGGAGGTGATTCATGAGGCCTGTGCAGACACCTAAACAGAGGGAGGGAAGAAGCCTGGGAAAACGGAGCCAGTGTTCCAGACAGAGGGAATATCATGGTCTGACATTGCGTAAACAATATGTTTGACCCATTTTTTTGTGCTATCCCATGATGAGCACTTATTTAATTTGGAAAGAAAAATACAAAAGCTTACCGCGTAAACCACTTTTTAGCTGTGGTGCTCACCATCCTTGAGGCATTTGCATTTTGCAGACACCACCACAATCCATCCCCAGCAATTTTTTTTTTTTCTTAAACCAAACCTCGGGATCCATTCAACAATAAGTCTTCCTAAGGCAAGATAGAAAGACAGGACAATTCTGAGGAATGGTAAGGAAAGGGGTCTCTCCAGAGTCAGGCTGAATTCTCTGAAAATCGAGAATTCCAACAAAGCCAACATCTGCTTCAGACCTTTCCCCTTTCTTAGCTACAAACCTGCAATTTTCTAGGAATCTCACCAGAAAACCCTTTAACAATGAAAGGACATACCCTAAGCCCCTTGTCCAACCCCATCGGCTCCTGATTTTATCTTATTACATTGTGATACCTAACAATGTCATAGCACCCAAGGCAGATCTGGAGCCGTCTTGTAATCTCATTTATCAAAGAAGATAAAAGTCCCTTCTGTATTGAGTGTCTGAGGGGGTTAGGACACTCGCCACCATTCCTGATGACCTGCGTCTGATGCCCAGAGAAGAAAACTAATTTCTACAAGTTGCTCCCTGACCGCCACATATATGCCATGGCACATGTAAGCCAACAGCTGACACACACACACACACACACACACACACACACACACACACAGACACAGACACACACACACACACACACAATGAATGTAAAATTGTAAAAAACAAACAAACATTCTCTTAGCAACCATTTGAGACATAACTAGAGAGACACCGAAATAGTACATGTGACTATTGTTAGAACACTTAAGTCTGTGTTTGCCTAGAGGTCAGTGTTGGGTATCTCCCTTTATTGCTGTCCACCTATTCTTTTCTTTGTTTTAATTTTTCACGTGTATGTACATGAATGGATACTTGTGCATCACATGTGTGCCTGATAGACCTAAGGAGACCACAAGTGGGTGTTGGATCCCATGGGACTGGAGTTACAGACAGTTGTGAGCCACAGTCAGGATGGTGCTGGGAATTGAACCCTGGTCCTCTGGGAGAGCTGCCAGGATTCTTAGCCACTGGGCCATCTCTCTAGCCCTTTGTTCACTCACTGAGCCGGGAGTTCCTCAATTTGACTAGGCTGGCTGGCCCATGAGGGATCTTTCTGTCTTTACACCCCCAGAAATGGGGCTGCAGCCCCCACTCCTAGCTTGTACGTGAGTGCTGGGAATCAGACCCTCACACTTCTACAGCGGACGCTTCCCTGGCTGAGCCAGCTCCCCGGCCCTTTCTATTTTTAATAAATGCCGGTTCTGCCACATACTGACTTGCCCGGATTTTTTCTGTTCTGAAGTCAAGAATCCCATTTCCCTGAACTGAGGTTCCTAGAAGATTAAGTACACCCCTTAGGCTGCTGAGGTCGGTAACGTGGAGTTGTGACTCTGTTCCTAACACCACTGATCCCCCTTCCTTCTCCCCAATCCCTGGCTACCATTGTTTTACTTTCTATGTAATGAACACTGTTACGCTTTGGGTATTGTTTTAGGGAGGGTTCTCTAGAGGGACAGAACCAAGAATACACACACACACACACACACACACACACACACACACACAGAAAGAACTAATTAAGTCAGTTTAAAATAATAACAAGAGCCAAATCACACCCAAGAAGCTGAGAATCCTGTAGTTATATCCATTGTAACAGATGACAAGATTGACTGAGGAACTGTCCCAGATCACACAGCTACTCTATACAGGGGAAGAAGGGCTTAGATGGTGCTTTCTCTGATTTAGGCTTCTGCTCTTACCCAGCTCTCTGGGGGACATGAAGGATGCTTTTCTGCCTGGAGCTTAGTGAGTATGACAGCTGTTGCCGGTAGCATTTGCATAGGGACAGGAAGGGCTTTGCTGCATCTGTTCCTGCGCATGTAGCGCAGTTGCTCTGTCACCACTTATTTATTAGGAGTAAATAAAACAGCATTAGATGCTATGTCACCCAGGAGGCACCTGACACAGAGGCAGAGATGCAGCTGCTAACAGCAGGGAAAGGCCAACACGGGTTAGGAAGGATGGAGATAGGAAGTGTAATGCCTGCTTACACCCCGGCCCAGGGCAAGTGTGTTTTTGATAATGGGGTGTATATGAAGTTGACATCAGTGGCTTCATTTGTTGCAGCTGGGACCAGGACAACCTGCCGTGTTCCAACACACAGGTAACTGGAAGAGCTATTAGCTTCCTGGTTTGGTGGTCTGCCGCTGGTGTCTGAAAGTGTTGAGCTCCTCTCCCTGTCCTACTGTGTATCACTGACAGAGACCAATGAGTTGTCTTACACATTCAAGGACCTTCCTTTACAAGTATGATCATATTAAAATTCCAGGGTTGGTGAGAGAATCAGAAGACTTATGTTGTGTCAGCTGCCAATTCACTGTCTGATACAGACATTCCAGGTGCTCAATAAGTGTTCATCTCTTGTGTGGGTAGAGCATGAACCTGCGTCCGTTAGGGCTAAGAACCAGGCGCACCTTTACCCTTCTGACCATAGTCAGCATCGCTCCCAACCTGCTTCTCTTCTCTAGTTATGGGCTTCACTTGTAGATTTGGGGATGCTTGCTATGTGGTTTGATGTTCATTCGTGGTGAGGAGTGGCCACATTTTTGGGGTATTTAAATTTTGCTGAGACTACCCCTCCTACCAGGATACTGCCTGTGCTTCAACTCCCACTGAAGAAGCTGAAAGTTCGGGTCCTACACAGCACTTGGGGTCAAAGCACAAGGTTGGAGGGGGTGATCAGACTCCTTGCAGATCGATGGTGTACAGCCCCTGGATCCTGCCCACTTCCTCACATGGACCTTTACACTCTGATCCTGTGGGCACATAGGTTCCATTTCCATGTGAAACACTGCACTGGCTTCTGTTTCTTGCAAGGGAAATGCCAGACACAGTCTTCTCTGATGGTTCTAGAGACACTTCAGTGGTATTAGAATGGCAGAGTTCTAGAATAGTGGGGGGGGGGCAGTGGTCTGGGAAAGGTATGCAGTATCTGGAACCCCCTGGTCTGCTTGATGGATGGGCAGCGTGTGGTTCTGGGGAAGTTAACACCGTCAGCTTTGGGTGGTTGCTCATTTGTGTTACAAACATTTTAAGGCTACTACATCTCTTGTATGGCCATAAAATCTCAGAGCTGGCCACAAAGATCATATAGCTTAACTGCCTAGCTTAAGGCCATCCATGGCCCAACCCCCCAAGACAAACAGAAACAGTTCATCTTGCAGAATCTCCAGGAAATGAAGACACTGCTTCTAGTGCCTTTTCCTGATAATTGCTGCTGTGCTATGAACCTCCCCTCACAGACAGGCACAGAGCTCCAAAGGTCCGCAGGAAAGCGCTTCAGAGGGCGATAAAGCCACTCCCCAGCCTTCTCTCCCAGGGAAGACAGCTAGAATTGGAAGGAAAGCTCTTCTCCTCCTCTTTCCCAGTGCTAGGGATCAAACATGCCTTGTACACTTGGGTTCACTCGACCACTAGGCTGTGCATGTGGAGCCGGATGTTGACACTGAGTGCCCCCCTGTGCTAGCTAGGTCTCTATTGCTGTGAATACCACTACCGAAAGCAGCTTGAGGAACAAAGGGTTTATTTCACCATACAGGTTGTAGTCCTTCCTGAAAGGAAGTCAGGGAACTCAGGGCAGGAACCTGGAGACAGGAAGCGAAGCAGAGACCTCAGAGAAGCGCTGTTACTGGCTTGCTCCTCATAGGATGTTCAGCCTGCTTTCTTAGACAACCCAGGACCACTTGCCTGGAGGGGGCATCCCTTACAGTGGGTGGAACACTTGTATCACATGGAGGAAGTCCTACACTCAACCTCTAGCAGGGCAACACAAAGCAAGACAGGAGTACAAACCAACCAACCAAACTAACTAACAAAGATACTGGTATCAGGATAAGCCTACAGGCTCTGGTTTGCAGACACTGGCATCATGTTGATGGAGACCTAATCTGCATTGTTTGGTCCTTGTCATCATAGGTCCTTGCAAGTGGGTTTTCTTAGACCCAGACAGTCCACACAAGTTTTACTTGGCCTACTCAGGCTCTGCCTTTTCCTCAGGACAGACCAGGAATATAACCATTTGGAGCCCATTAATCTACCATTGTAAAACGTGGTCTTAATACTCTAGACTTTGGGATCCCTACCCACATAGCCCAAAGCCTGTTTCCTAGGCCTTTGGGGACCACGGAGATACTAAGCTACTGCCGTCCAGTGGCTTCTTGAGGCCTGAAGGGCAGCCTACTGGTGACTGTTGGCAGCCTGGACTGTGTCCTGACCAGTGAGGTGTGCCCTCTTTGCAGTGGGATGTCTAGGACGGGATCCTGGGCACAGCTGCCTGCCTAGGTCGTGGCTAGACAGTGATTATTAGCAAGGGACTTATGTCAGGCTACTGATGATTCACTGTTAGCCCTTGGCCAGACTGTCCCCCCAAAAATGCGTGCTGACCCTGATGCCAATTCCCCGGATCCTTACAGAGGAGGGCACCAAGGCAAAGAGAATCGAGGTCAGATTGCTTGCAGCTACAATCAATCCTCACACAGCCAGTTGGGGCAGCGGCCCAGCACTGTGCAAACTGTGGGAGCTCCTACCCCCGCCCCTGGGTGGCCAGCTGTAGGGCAGTGGGTGCGGGCGCACCGCCCTCGAACCACCCTTCTGCCCTGGCCTTCGTGGGTGCACGTGGAGGGGTCCTCGGGTCGCCAGTGACTGTCTCCCAGCTGCCCAGGCCTCCCGCGACGCCAATCCTCGGGCGGCCAGGGGCCTGGCAGGGACGGCGGCGCCTGGCAGCGGGGGATTTGGGTGCGCTGGCTGGGCCGCCCCGCGGGGGTGGATCTGGGTCGTCGGCCCGCCCGCTCTCCCTCCCGGCATGCCCCGCTGCTGACCGCCGCGGGCAACACTCGGACTTGGCCTTGGGGGACCGTGGGGAGCTGGGGAGCCCCAGAGCTGCAGCTGAGGTGAGTGAGCACGCAGGTCGGGAGGTGCAGGAGGTCTTCCCGTGGGCTGCCGAGACCCTGCTTTGTTCCGCCCGGCGGACGCGGGGCAGCGCCTAAGTTGGGGACCAGACACGGTGTAGGGCTGTGGCAGCCTTCCCTGATGGCGGGGCTGGGACAAGGAAAGGAGAGCGGGTTGGATTCTGATGGGTTTAGAATCAAACTGAGCGGGAGGGAAAGAGGTAGGTGGAGCAAGAAGGAGGTCGAGAGAGAAAGAGGAAAAGTCACGGAGAACACACAAAGAAAGAAAAGTGCACAAAGGAACGCCCACACAGAGGGAACGCTGAGGAAGGCTGAGGGAAGAAAGTTCAAGAAAGCACAGACGCTCAGAGAAAACACTGGAAACTACTGGGAGAGAGAGAAGAGGAAGGCTGCACAAGCGGGACGGGGGTGCTTGGAGAAACGGGGACGTGGGGAGCCTGGAGAAGGGGATATTGGAGGGGAAAGGTCTAGAGAGGAGGGAGGAAAGGAAAGGGTTAATATGAGTAGACAAGGAACGACAGAACAGAGGTTTCCAGAGACCCTGCCCCCAACCGAGGTACAAGATGAAAAACAAACAAACAAAAAACGGAAAACAAAACAAAAAAAAAAAAACAAAAACGGAAAACAAGAACAACCCAAAAAACTCTCTGAGGGAACAGCTTTGCAGACTGCTGAGGAGGCTTCCTTGGCAATTTAAGCCAGGAAAGTTTCCATTTACCTTGCATTCTTAACTGTCCCTCAAAATCCAGCTCAGGCAGCCCCAGGTCTGTGGAGGAGGCTTTTCTAGAAAGTGCCGTGCAGATGAGTTCCTTTATTATCCAAGACTGCGCGGGAGGGGGCGGGGGGAGACTTGGTGAATATCCACAAAGAGCTGAATCCTCCTTCCCCATTGATGAGGGGGAGGGGGCCCGCGTCTTCTCATCTCTAGTCTTCAGAATTCAGTGTTTGTTGCATTGTAGAGATCAATATATGTTCCCTGAGCGGCCAACAAGAGAGTTTGAATTCTCAGAGGCATGCACACAATAAACATTGCACGTAGACGAAGTGCAAATGGAATCGATGGGTTGTCCTGGAGTCATACAGAACACTTTTTTTTTTTTTTTTTGTAGGTGAAGAAACTAAACCCGGAGAGGGGACTTGTTCAAAGGGATGCCTATGGGAGGCCTGCCGTGAAGGAGAGCGTGAAGAGCGCTCTGGCCTGAGTTTAGGCTGTTATCACACTGCAGTAAGTAATGGCTCCCATGCAGGAGGGTCCCATAGGATTGTGTCCTGTAACGACACTGTAGCTGCCCTTGGTTTGTGTAAGTTCAGTGTGGGCGTTTGACAGTGACCACAACACCTGGCAGTCCATTTCTCAGGAGAGAAGCCTGTCGCTAGGCCCTACCTGACTGTTGATGTGAAAGCCTCCCAGACGGTGCTAGGCAAGGACTGCTCCACTCTGCTTGTGGCTTCCCAGCACTGACAGTGGCAGTCAGAACTCGCGGCAGAGTTTTCCCTCTTCCTTAGAAAGGAAAGGGAAGGTGACTTGTTGATTTCACTTTGGGCGGGTGGCTTTTCTGCTGGCCTGCTATGCAGATGTGGACAAATTCCTTAACCCCCTGGCACTCCAGCACCTGCCTCATGCTGTGGTTGCTAGACAAGTTAGCACACACAGAGGGCCTGTTATACGAAGGGGCTCCTGGCTAACTACAACCTTCTGCTCCTGTCACGATCTCTCTCACATGTTTTTGTAATCTGAAATCATCACGGACAGGGCAAATGTGTCCCCAGCTTCAAAACTTAGCTCATTCTAACTGGAAAAACAACCTCTTTATCCTAAAAGAGAAGGGAATTTGGGCATGGCCTAAGATGCACCTTGCTTCAGGCCCTTGGGTTTGCGGGTGACTTGAGGGAGCCCCACCACTGCTTCCACCCTCGTTTGCCATTCCCAGCAGGTAAGGCCCAGCTGCCCCTCCCCTCGCTGTCTCTTTTCCAGGCCTGCTCACGTTCTCTCCAGCTTCCACCTGCTCAGAGGATGTGAGAGGACTGTAGTTGGGAGCCTCCGAGAGCATGGAGACCGTGGTGATCGTCGCCATAGGCGTGCTGGCCACCATTTTCCTGGCCTCATTTGCTGCTCTGGTGGTGGTCTGTAGGCAGCGCTACTGCCGGCCTCGAGACCTCCTACAGCGCTATGATTCCAAGTGAGTGGGCTTACAAAGAGGGGGAGAGCTGAGTATTGACGATGGGCAACCAGAGGTCCAGGGGCAATCTGGAGCTTAGGCACATCTTCCTCTGCTCATTCGGTCATGGGGTAGTCACTGAACGTGCCCACCTGACACGAAAGCCCCATCTTTGCGATGCTGACCCCCTCTTTTGGCAAGGGGATGAGCCAAATCGCTCTCTGGCTAACAGAACAGAAATCTGATGCTCACACTCAGCCACACACCTAAGCAACAGGGCATTCCAGATCTTGCAGTCCCAGCACAGGGGCGCCTGTCTCCTTGCACAATGGATTTATTTGTCATCATGCATTGTGATATGAAATTGATTTCATAAGCAAGGTCAGTTTAGGGATTTTGAGTGGGGAGATCTGTAAGGGAGGTTAGCAAACCAAACTTAGGTTTCTGAAGTTTTCTCCCTCTTAACTCAGTCAGCATCTCTGATGAGTAGTTAACAATCCGTGAATGCCCGCTTATGTGTCCTAGAAGGCTCTGCTTTGCAAAGAATGTTTCCATAGCTTGGGTTCTACAGAACCCTGCTGTGAGGGAGGAGGTAGTTATACTCAGAGCAGTGGTTCCCAAAACTGATTCCACACACCAGTTAAGGGACACAGGTTGAACCTTTCCATTCTCGTATAGGCTTGAAGGGAAAAGAAAAGACCATTTGTCCTAAGACTTTTTTTTTTTTCCTGAGACATAGTTTCTCTGTGTAGCTGGACAGTCTGTCTGGCTGTCCTAGAACTCTCTGTGTAGACCAGGCTGGCCTCGAACTCATGGAGATCCACCTGCCTGTACCTCCCAGGGATTAAAGGTGTGTGCCACCACCACCCTGGACTTAAGACATCTTTGGAACCATGCTAACTCTGCCTTTTCTCCAGCAGCTCAGCTCCTTCTGCTTTGTTTGCATTTTGGTCTGTCTTCTTGACCCGTTGTTTAGCTGCATGCCTTGTTTTGTGTGGTGGACACATTGCAATTAGATCTGTATCCAGGGCAAGTGTCCCCTCTAAATTAGCGATGCCTTTGTCATCACAACATAATATGTGAGCTAACCTACTGTTAAGAGGAAAGGTTTCTTTTGGTTCCTGGATGTAAAGGTTCCGGTCCAAGATCCGGTGGACTCATTGCATTCGGACATGTGATGCTGCTGCCCAGATGAGAGTTTGTGAAAAAGCAAACTGCTCGCCTCATGGTCAGAATGTAGAGAAAGAGGAAAAAGAGAGAGCCAGGGTCTCACCATCCTCCTTCAGGTCCCCTCCCACCAGGCTCCACCACTTGAAGGACCCACCTCCTGATAGTGCACCCTAGGGAGCAAGCCTTTAACACACAGGCCTTTCGGGAAGGTTCAAGATCTAAACTACAGCAGTGGCCGCGATGAGAAGAGGTCCAGCCGCAGTCACTTGTCACAAAACTCTAACCGTGGCTGCTTCCTCTAGGCCCATCGTGGACCTCATTGGTGCCATGGAGACCCAGTCTGAACCCTCTGAGCTAGAGCTGGATGACGTCGTCATCACCAACCCCCACATCGAGGCCATTCTGGAGAACGAAGACTGGATTGAAGACGCCTCGTAAGGCCTCGGGGAACTTCTGCTTTCTGGTCCTTTGGGATGGCAAAGGACTGTGAACCCAGAGTTCTTCCCCTGTCCTCACCACGAGGGATGTCAGCACGGCAGTGTTCTTGTCGCATGCCTTTCACTTTGCAGACCTGAACACCCAGGCAGTTAGAAGCGTGGCCCCCCAGTGCGGTTGGGTCATACTTGGATGGTCCAGGGATTTTGAGTCAGCCTTTGCTGTCAGTGTCCCGAGGAGGGCTGTCTGTCCAACAGGAAGTGTGCCACTTCCTTTCATTATTCGTTTATCTTTCTCTTTACTGGCATGCGCTTATGGGGCGCTATATGCAGGGTGTGGGGCCAGGCCCCGCAGACAGACGTCAATAGGACAGGGAGATAGAACCGCACCAATGCCAGGGTCACAGAGACTCCAGGGGATCTCTGTGTGTGGCGAGTGGCACCGGCGGTGAGCAGTGTTCTGGTCTGCCTGGAGTAAGAAGATCAAAGTCGCTCTGATGAAGCATGTCCCAGAGGGGTGCCTTTTTAAAAAAATTTAGTTGTAATTAATGTGTTTCATGTTGACAGTTTTATACATGTACGTCATGTATTTTAATCACACTCACCTCATTACCATCTCCTGTCCCCTCGCTTCTATGACACTCTTCCCTTCCTAAGTAGTCCTCCTTACACCTCCTCCTTTCATGTCACGTATGTGTGTGTGTGTCCGTTTAGTTTAACTAGGGTTGCTTACAGGAATTATTTATAGGAGCCTGGCCATCCCAACAGTGTCTACACCACTAAGTAAGAAAATGTCTCTCCTTTCCTTTACCTAACACCCATTAACAGCTTATGGGCCCGTGTGGAGGGTGTGGCCTCATAAGCCCCTCCCCTGAATGGGTGCCTTTTGACTTGGGTTTTACTGAAAAAGGAACTCACCAGGCTAAGTCTAAGGGGAAGGTCATGTTGGACACACAGAGATATAAAAAGTTGAACTTGGCAGGGAGTGACAGATCTGGCTGAAAGCGTGGGTTGGGAATTCTGCTTGGAGGTGGTGCCTGCTGTGTCTACCTGGTGCCCACTAAAGAGCTGAGTGGGTAGCTGAAAGGAGTTGGACTCTTCAGAGCAGTAAGCACTGACACTTTCCTCTTGTCTCCTCAGGGGCCTCATGTCCCACTGCATCGCCATCTTGAAGGTAATACTCTGATTTCCCTGTGAGGTCAAGGGCGGTTGCCGGAGCAGGACAGGTGTACCTGCAGTTGACCTTGCAAGCAGTCCCTAGTTAGCCTCAGACTGTATTTCTACTCTCTATTGCAATCTCTCCCCACTGGGTCTGTTTTACTTTTGCATACTGAAAGCCCTCTTTAGACTCCTACTCATCTGGTCCTCTTAACACAGTGACTGTAGAAAGGACAGGTTGGGGGTCTTCAGTAATAATTTTACCAACCAAGGGGAAAACTGTGTATCTGAGGCCACATACCTGTTGAAGCAAATGAGGCTGTGGTCCCCTAGGATCTTTTGTTTATTAATAATGAGCTCAGTCTAGGGAATGTATTCTGTATTTGGGTTTCAGTCACTAGAGAGTTTTCCCTGGCTTCTCCATTCTGGTGACAATAGTCAGACAAATGGGATAATCAGAGTTGCCAAAAAAGAAAAACCCAAACTACAGGCTCACCCACTTGGAGGCAGACTTTGATCTTTGAAGGCCTGAAACCTTCAGAAAATTACATCTAAATTGCACTTTAGCCATTTTCATAGTTTCAGCATTCATTTCTTAACTCTCGCCTTCCTAATAAGATAACAACATGCAAATATTTAACAAAATGCAAATATGAGTTTCTTCGTGTCAGCAGCCTTATCTCCTTGTCTACTAATTATTCACTATTTCAAAAGGGACAGCTCGCTCTTTTCTCTAGGGTCACCCAGCACAGGATATTAAAAAGCCCAATCATTGCCTCAGAGTCAAGAAGTTCCTTGGATGCATAAATATGGCTGTACATAGAGATATGGTCATGGACAAAGATAGCTAGGTTCACTGGCCCGAGCAACAAACAAACCCTATAACATTTCCCTTTGCCCAGCCACGATGTAACCTGTTTGTTTTGTTCTGGTTTTTCTTCCTCCTGTCCTTTTCTCTCAGAGGAGGGGAGGGTGCTCTTCTTGGAATGGGGAGCTCAGATAAAGAAAAGAGCTTCTGAGCTTTTTGAGACTACAGGATACCTCTGCTCCATCATCTCCCTTGAATCGGGAGTGTGGGTCTTCCTCCCCAGTGACCTCTTGACCACTCTTCTTCGATGTTATCCTGTATTCTAGCTCCGAGTACTAGCGGGTAGTGGGCCTTTGCAGGGACAGAGGTATGCTTGGTTTTAGCATGGGGGAATACAGAAAGGGACAGAGACCCTCCGGAGCCGGCAGGCAGAGGGGGAAGAAGCCCATGCACTGTCATTTCGTTCTTGCCTTGCTTTTTGCAGGGCCTTTTCATCATCACCTGGAAAAACATAGTAATAATACATGGCCCTCAAAAACTTCCAACATAGGTGTTATTGGAGAACATGCTAACGAGAACAGCTGCCCTTTGTCCAGCCCCATTTCTGCAGGCACCCCACTGGAGACATTATTCATTTAAAATTCTAAACCGTGAGGTGAGGGAATAGGAAGCACCCCCAAATCAAGGTGGTAAAATGAGAGCGCGTGATTCTCCTCAGATGGATTGTTCCAGCTTAGTTCTCATTGAGCTGAAGTTCTGCCCTTGATCCGAGCTCCCCTCGCAACCTGCAGCTACCACTCAGGCTGTTGGCTTTTGCCTCTTTCTGCCCCATTTCCTCTCATCTCCAGGGTAGGAGCCAGATTAGTGGTGGTGCCCGAGGTTGGGTTGTATTTGTCTTTGTCAGGGTGGCAGGGCCCTTGGTGTGGGGGTGGGGATCCAGGTCACCCTTCATCACTTCTTTCCTCCTTGTTATATTAGATTTGTCACACTCTGACAGAAAAACTTGTTGCCATGACAATGGGTTCTGGGGCCAAGATGAAGACGTCAGCAAGTGTCAGCGATATCATTGTGGTGGCCAAGAGGATTAGCCCCAGGTGAGTGATCAGTGGCTCAGGGGAAGCTGAGGTAGCCGGCAAGGCTAAGCAGTGCTGTGAGACAGGAGATCTGCAGTCTCAGTTATCAGAACTGTGTACAGAACTGCCCAGTATGGGCATTCCTAAGCTGAGGTGGTCACCCACTATCCCCATTACCAGCACAGGCCCTTTAACAGCTCAGTGTAACTGAGGGTGTGCGGCTCCTTAGTGACCACTCCTGTTATCTCCAGCTTCCCTTCCCTTGGTACGTCTGGGGCAGTCAGCAGGCGCCTTTCCCACTGGCTCCCATGCTACTGTCTCCAGTGACTGCCTAGCCATGCCCCTAGGTCCATCCTGCTAGCTATACTGGGGACTAGTTTGGGGGAATACCTTTCTTCCACGGTGGCCCTCATGTACTTCCTGGTTCTCAGCCCAGTACTGGGTGGGAGGTGAAGCCACATTCAGAACTCCTGAATTCCAGGCTGTCTGCAAAAATCCCCTGTGGGAGGTACCCAGCAGGCCCTCAGTCAACAACTACACCCCCTCAGCTGGACTAGATTTTTGCGAAGAAAAATAAGGCCCTTTTCTTAGAGCAAAAGGCTGTGCTAAATGTGTGCTGCCACCTGGTGGCTGGTATGTGGATTTTTCTGTCAAATGACCGATTCCAGGAAAAGGGTTCTTATCAGTCACCTGACCCCTCTGCCTTGAAAGGCTTCCACTGTGCATTCCTGGTGCCTGGGTTAAATCACAAGCAACCACCAGCCCTTTCTGTCTTGAGAGGAACCCAGTAAAGCCCAGGAGGGGAACTTGGAAGATCCTCTGAGAAATACAAGACTTGAACTCCATCTAGGTAGTTTAGTGAATTGAAAAATTGAGGGGGAGGGTGCAAGCCAGAGTAGCTCCCGGCTCTGGAGTTAGCATCAGCGGCTACATGAGACGCCCCCACCCTCCTAGGCTCCAACCTGTGCCAGGCATTGCTGCTTTTAGACTGTGCGGTGCTCATATCTGCTGGCCCTTTGCGTGTGCTTTTTATCACTTCTAGGACCCAGTCATGGGGCTAGGACTGGCCCTGAGATGCAGGTTATAAACAGGGAGTTAGGGTGCTGAGATTTCTGAGAGGGGGCAGGTGACAGCGTGCCAAGGAGAGAACATGGCATTGCCAGGAGAGTAGAGCTCCCAGCAGATGCCCCTGGATGCCTTCCTTTGTGTTTCTTGCCAGAATTCTCTTGTTTTCTTCATTTGCCCTCATTAGTGTTCTCTCTGGCTGGTATTTGTCACCATGGTCTTCCTGTGTCGTTTCTCCATCTATTGTGATGATTTGTTATTTCAGGGAGGGTGGCTTCTGCCTTGGGTTCTGCCGAGAGGGAAGGGACTAGCTGGGGCAGATGCTGAGCACAGCCGTGCCTCTGTACCTGCTCCTCAGGCCTGATGAGAGCGAGGGCTGTATTTATCTTAGTGCTTTTAGAAATCAAATGTTGCAAGTTTCTTTCTTTTTTCCTTTTTACCAAGTGATTTGTGGGAGCAAAATCTTGCACCCCACAAACCAACCAGAACAGGTAGAAACTTGGCTTAAAATATTAGCCATGGACTACGAACCATGGAAAAGATACACCGTGGAGTAGTTTGAGCCCAAATTAAGTTGTGGCTTTTCTTTTAGTGGTCTATGTCACCATATTAGCATCTTAAAAAAAACTATAAAAGCTATATATGCTTATAAAAAGTTAAGCTTCTTCAGAAATAGATTCTACCCCTTCCCAACTTAGGGAGATTAGCCACCATTAAACTGTAAATCTTCCTCTTGCCCTTCCCTCTTGCATTTCATAGCTTTGGTTTATTGTTTGTATTTATAGATGTAAAAGGATACAGCATGCTCCTGCTGTTGATTGCCTTTTAAATGTAGTAGTAAACCTCTGAATAACCTCGCACATTTTAACCACTGGGGCGAAAGCAAAAGCAGAGAGCAGAGTATTTTCTAACAGAACCTGACGTCTTCCTGTTAGACTCTATCTGGGCCTACAGAGGCAGCTCAAGGAAGGACCCTCGAAGAGTGGGCGTGTACTAGGGAGAGGTCTAGAGTGAGAATGGGAAGGAAGGAGGGAGAAAAGGAGACAAAGTAAAATATTAACAGTGGTTCCTATTGCCTCAGAGTGGACGACGTTGTGAAGTCAATGTACCCTCCACTGGACCCCAAGCTTCTGGATGCACGGTGAGAGGGGCCCACTCATCTTGTCACATTCCAGGGTCACTGTCATCGAGGCAGTCAGGCTGACTGGCTGGGTTGTTTAGAGAGGATGTCTCCCCACATTTCCAAGTCCACTGCTGGCTCCAGGTTCATCCCCTTCCATGTCAGCAGTGAGCTATCCAGTGAGCCTAGCCTGGCAGGTAAGGAAGCCCGGCCTTCTTCTTGAGGCCGCCAGACCAGGGAGCAAGCCATGCATTGGGCTTGGACCCGCATGGCTAACTGGCTGCACTCGTGCTTCCCCTTCACTCCCCATTCCTGCCTCTGATCTTTGGACTTATGAAGCCACACCTCGCTGGAAGCACCGTCCAGCGTGGCAGCCCAGTAGGGTGAGCCCAGACACAAGACCATATGACATGTCAGCCACAGTGGGACTCACACCGCATCAGGCATCTCAGGAGCCCCTTCTCCCCACCCCGCAGAATGCACTCGGCCCTTCTGAATATAAACCCATAAAATACCTACCTGCTGTCTCCATTTGATTTGTGAGGCTCCCTTGGACATATTGTGTAATGGTTGCCAGGTGGCCAGTAAGTCATGACATGTCTGCTTTGGCTTCTCTGCCCTGTTCCCACTGCTGCTCAGCTTTCTCCGTGGGTTGGTAATCGGTAATGGATCCCCGAACACATCTGGCACACTCGCCATATAAAAATGATTTCATAGTGAATCTTTCAATCAAAAAAAAATCAAGAAACAACAACAACAACAAAAAAACAAACCCTCCTCCTCAATTTGATTTTCAATTACATTTTCTTTAGCGTGGAGTAAGCCAGCCTTGAGCTTATTGATTTGTGATCAATAAGGGATGCTTCCCGAAGAGGGATATATATAGCCCATCTTTAAGTGGGCAGCAGCTGGGATCTGCTCATCCAATTGACCGCATCCAAACTCTTTGATAAAACACCCTTCTGGGAACTGTTAATGGCTGTGTTGCCGAAGGCCTCTTCTACCATCTAAAATATATTTACCAGCTCTCCCATTTCCCCTCTGAGCTTTGTTAAGCTCAACAAAGGCCCCAAGACAGGCTTCAGCTAACCTTGGTTAAGCCAGCCAACCCCTTTGTATTTCAGCATGGACCCACTGTATTACATAACTACTCACCTTTCAGGGAAGGGTCTCCAGTTTGGGGAACAGTCACCTAGAGCATGCATCCATTTGGGCTTTTGTGCAAAAATTCCTCACTCTCCGCAGAACCTGATCTGTATTTTTTCCCCCACTAGGACAACTGCCTTGCTCCTGTCTGTCAGTCACTTGGTGCTAGTGACCAGGAATGCCTGTCACCTAACAGGGGGCCTGGACTGGATCGACCAGTCACTGTCTGCTGCGGAGGAGCACCTGGAAGTCCTTCGAGAGGCAGCCCTGGCTTCTGAGCCGGATAAGAGCCTCCCCAACCCCGAGGGCTTCTTGCAGGAGCAGTCGGCCATTTAAAGCTGCAAGGCACTAGTCTCTGCCCCTGTGTGAGCCTTCTTCCTGTAGATTCAATTGTTCCACGGAGCTGGGCGGCCAGTCCTCAGCCCAGAGTAAAGCCGAGAGCCTCGCTCTGGATGCCTCTGCTGCAATAGCAAACAGTGGCTGGAGAGGGGCAGTGTAATACCACAGTTAGGGGAGATGCCTCATACCTCTACAGCAGAGTGCAGAGAGCTGCAGGGCCCTCGGCTAGGTTTACTTCATTTAATGTTTCCAAGAAAAATTGCCTTGGCCTCTAATAATCAAGAGGCGCCACATTAAATTAGAATTCCGGGCTTCTGAAAATCAAGGTGTGGCAACCCGGATCTGTGTTTTCGAGGACAATCGGAACTAAGTCGATAAGTTGAGATTGTCTCTTGGGGTGACCCTTGCACTCCCCTTGCTGTTCTGTGTTCGGTACTTGGTCCCTGAAGCATCTGAGCCTCCCGTCCCCGCCCCCACTCCTCATCCACCTTCCCCTCCCCCCATCTGTGTTAGAGGCTGAAATACAAAGTTGATTGTTTCACTTTCATCGCTCTGCCAGCCACTCTACTTTAAAACTTCTAGGTGAATAGTAAATCTGTTCTTCTGTTTTCCTTAAGTGTGCAGTTATTGAGTCAAATTTATACATGGGGTATGTGGTAGAATGTGTGAGAACTGGGGATACAAGGAGAAAGCCCGAGAATCTTCAAGGTGCTTGTGCGTGTGTGTGTGTGTGTGTGTGTGTGTGTGTGTGTGTGTGCCCTTTATTTTTGGAATCTGTCTGGTAAATGCTGAAAAAGGAGAAGCAGTTTTTCATTGTTTATTTTGGTATTTGTTTTTGTTTTGTTTTTGAAACTGTAGCCTTGGATTTGAGAGCCTCCTGTCTCAGCTTCCAGAGTGTTGGGACCACTGGCATCTGATGCCACCCCATTGATAATGGGCAGTTTTCTGACCCGAGAACTCAGTAGGAGCCGTCAATAAGCATTGTTGGAGCTACTTCTGTTCCCGGTTCATTTTCTCTGCCCCAACTCAAATCAGCAAGCACTGTGGCTTGATCCTGGGGTACCAGGAACTCAGTCCTTACTCCAGGATCTTGTTGGCCTGTGATTAGCATGTTTCACTCTCTCCTGTCCGAAGGCAGCTCTGACCAGCACAGTATGTATGAAGGAGGGACAGCCAAAATTAACCCTTTGGGGACTGTAGGGTGGATGCCCACTAACCCTAAAAGTGTGTTATGCAGTTAACTTCTACCTTGCTGGAAGCTGTGAGGGCGAAATGTCCGAAAAAAACGAGACAAAAAAAACCATTCTGCCTTTCTACTTGAGACCTCTGCAAATGGTTCTCATAGCCCTATTTTGCCTTGTTTCCTCCCCTTTGAGGCCAGTTGCATCGCCAGACATCTGAGGTTGCAATGGCTGCCGCTGTGGTAAATGTCCTCTACATTCAAACCCTTGTCCTGAGCTCGAGAGAAGCAAGTCTGAATTGGGATCTCAGTCGCCATTTGCTCTGGGTGGAGGATGGGATAGGGTGTTCTGAGTTCTTGAAAGTAACATCCACCATTGATTACCTTTCTAGAGCCTGGGAGGCCTGTCAGCCATCATAGTATACCCTCTCCCAGGCAGACAGGTTGCTCAGGGCCTGAGGAATGTCTGGGGTTGGGGCAGGAGAGGGCACATATGTGTATGCGTGCACATGCTTGTGGGCACCTTGTCTTCCAGTGCTGTGTGGCTGAGAAATCTCTTTTGGTGCCAGGAGCCAATAGTTAAGGCGGAAGCACTACCCTTGGGGTAGAAGGGGACTCCTTTCCCTCTGACCCTTGGTGATCTGGCTGGAGTCAGTATCTCCCTTGGGACAGAGGGATGATAAGCACCTGGATCACAGGGATGTCTCTGCTGGGCGTGGTTTGCCAGGTAACAGATGCATCTCAAGTGCCTAGCTTAGCAGTGCCTGTGGAAGTGGTGATAGAGCCATTCTTCCATGGTTTCATCCTCTCTCATCCTAGGACCACTGGACTCAAACTCTAATGAGGAGACTCCTGAGGACTAGGAATCCGGCATGAAGACAGCAAGAGACCTGAAGTCAGAATTGTGTTTGAATTTGTGCTTGGTCCTTCACTGCGTGAGCTGAGACAAGTTCCTCAGCCTCCCCAGTCCTTAGCTTTTCTCATTTGTGAAGTCAAGGTGACTGTCTTCTTACTTAGGTGTGTTAATCAGACGAAATGGGCTGTATGGAATGTCCACTGTGCCCCTAGTCCTGACTAGCCTGCTATCCTGACAAGGCTCTGTGCTCTGACAAAGGTGGCCCTGGAGACAGTGACCATGGGTGTGTTCCAGCATCCATGCTCTTTGTGGGAGAAACAGAGTGGCCAAAAGTCTAGAGTTGGGCCCTGAGGAGATGGCTGGCTCAGTCTATAAAGCCATGCCATACAAATCTGAGTGCTTGAGTTCTGATCCCTAGGGCCCATGTAAAAAGCTAGATGAAGTGGCACACATCTGATCTGAAATGCCCGTGCAAGGGAAGCTAGAGCTGATTGGCTACCCAGCCTAGCCAAACTGGTGAGCTCTGGGTTTGGAAATAGTCCCTGTCTCAAAAAGCAAGATGTAGAGGTCATATGACATTGGTCTCTGGGCTCTACATGCATGCCCACAGTTTACACACACCTTCAACATACCTTCAGACACACACACACACACACACACTCTAAACTCAGTGTAGTAGGGCGAATAGTTTTATCCCTGCCCCACTCTAAGAATGTTCAGGCCACACAGACATTCAGGCGCCTGGATCCTTGGTGGTCTCTCAATGTTCAGTAACCTGTCTTTGTACAAACTTACATTCCTCCCAGAAAACCTCCAGCTGTGAAGTCTATGGGAATATGCTGCTGGCATACAGCACGCTCTGGTGCTTTCTGAACCCCCTCACTCTGGGGCTTCCTTCTCTCCTGAGACTGTGCCTGCAGGGGCCTGGTACTTAGAAAATGGCTCCAAGTCCCAAGGTTTTGAATTTTCTGACCTTGGAAATTTGGGGGTTTATCAGATGAAGAATTTTCACCCACTGTCTTGCTTTCCCTCCCTCTTTCTATTGTGCTCCCTCTGAGGGAGGTGCTGTGCTGGATGCTGGGGACATGGGACAAAAGGCATGACCCCTGCCCTTGAGCAAGAGAGACGCAGGAGCAGCTGGCAGAATCAGGGCTGAAGCTAGTGCTGTAATGGAGGGACCATTGTACTGGCTAAGAAGAGAGAACCTCAGCTGAAAACCAGGCCCCACCAGATTGGTGTGTAGGCGAGCCTTGGGGCGTTTCCTTAGTCAGTAATTGAGGTGGGAGGGCCCAGCTCACTGTGGGTGGGATCACTCTTAGGGCAAGCAGTCTTGAGTTCTACAAGAAAGCAGGCTGAAGAAGCTGTGAGGAGTAATCCAGTAAGCAACACTCCTCCTTTGTTCCTGCCTTGAGTTTCCTGCTCTGACTTTCCTGGATGACGGATCCCAAGCTGCCAGAGGAAATGAACCCTTTTCTCCCCGAGTTGTTTTGATTATAGAGTTTTAATCACAGCAACAGAAACCATAACCAAGACAACCATAGAGAGGGGCATGGGATCCAGAGCCGGGAGAGGGCATGGAGGGGGCAATCCTAGAAGTTGCTAATGCCTAGTAGAGACCTCAAAGAAACAGAGATGTGTTCTGGGCAGTCAGGGCAGTGCAGAAGGCTCAGGGGCCAAGAGAGCTTGAGAGATGCGGGTGCCTGGGAGACTGGGCAGGATGGAGGGGCATCCAGAAGGACATTTTAGGTGACGCTAGGGACCCAGTGCTTTGTCTTGAGTGTAAGGGGCACCGTAGAAGGTTGTGAAGCAGAGGTATGATGTGGTCACATTCGCAATTTAGAAAGACAGAATTTATGGCCCTGGGCTCCAAGACTTGGACACTTGCCTGATGCCCCCAAGTGCATGCATTTTCTCAAGCCCGGGAGTCTTGGAACTGCGTCACAGCTTACAGGTAGCTGGGAAGCTTGTTCAGAACAGACCAGAGAGGCTGGACAGCAGAGCAGAGGAGTTTGGGATACTGTATGCTTCTGGTGCTGAAACGTTGGTAAAGAGAGCTAAGCACTTGAGGGAAAACCAGCTCCTTCCTGTACCAGCCCATTGGTACCACTCTGTTCTTCTTGATTCTTTGCGGTGCTGGCAATGGTACCAAGGGCTTTATGAGTGCCAGGCAAATGTGCTTTTGCTGAATCACACCACCCAGCCCAGCTTACTGTATGTGCATGTGTGTTCAATGTGTGTACGTCTTTGTGTGCACGTATGTGTATATGCACTAGCGTTCTCAGGAGCTGTTTACCTTGGTTTTTAAGAATTTGGATGCTACAGATTGAACTCAGATCCATGCAGTACCTTTGCTACCTCCCCAGCCCTAACTTGTATTATTGTCCCTATTTTTTGGGGGAACGAGACCAATGCCTGCTTGGAGAGCTCTGTTGTTTTCCATGGTGAAGAAAAATCAGAACAGGGACTTCATTCCCCAGGTGGTCGTTTTATTTTATGGGTACTTATTATTATTTATCAGTACTTCTCCCGACCCGGGTGAAGCGGAGGGGGAAATGAAAATAACAGAATACTAGAAACAGAACTGGAAGAATGATGTAAGAGTCATTCTATTCTCTTCTGCTTCTAATATTTTTCATTAAAATAATGGCAGCTGTGACCCAGGAATTAATTTCATGGCCCTTACTAGGTTACAACCCATAGGATGATAGAACATAAGCTTGAAATGAGGGCTGGGGCATGAATAAGGGATTCCGTCTCTATTCAAAAGCATTTAATTTTATCCATTTTAAGTAAAACCCACATTTACCAGCATAGTGGCAAAAATTTATGGTGCAAAATGGAATCGCTAATTTATTACATGATTGATTAGTTCAGTGTCATCTGTTGAGCATCTCTCCTGGATTAGGCTGAGGGATATAGGAATGAATAAAAATATAATGCCTCTCGTGAGACACATATAATCTAAGGTGGACGGAAAGCTGTAAAGAGTCATTCTCAGTATTATCTAGTAAGGAAAGGGGTGTATAGTGAGAGCACAAGGCAGGAGTACCAAGCCAGGCTCAGGAGTTTCTTGAAGGTAATGCCTTCTCAGAACAAAAAGTGACTATCACAAGAAGATGGATGTCCAGGAAAAGTGCAAAGGAGGTGACAGAGCATCCTGGACCCAGAGAGGCATGGCATTCCATGTGATGATCAAGGTATTATAATTGTCTCCTTATTGCAAGCATCATACAGGAGGTGAGGCGTGTAGGGGGTAAGCCAAGACAGGGAGACAAGGACTAGCACCACAAGATTCTTTGCAGTTTCTTCTAGATCAGTGGTTCTCAACCTGTGGGTCACTACCCCTTCAGAGAGTGGAATGACCCATTCACAAGCTGTTGCCTAAGACCATCAGAAAACGCAGATATTTACATTATGATTCATAACAGTAGCAAAAATACAGTTATAATGTATTGATAAGATAATTTTATGAATTGGGTGTTACCAAAACATAAGGAACTGTGTTAAAGGTTTTAGCATTGGGAAGGTTAAAAACCACGGTTCTAGATGGTGGTAAGATATTGAAAATAAAAAAGGGACTTTCTTGCAATGCTTGTCTGTAAACCCAGCATTCCAACACCCAGGAAGCTCAGGGTATAGGCTCAGGAGTTTGAGGCCAGCCTGTGTTACACAGTGAAACTCTGTCTCGAAAACCAACCAAAGAAAACAAGAAGAAACATTTTCTTAAGGTTTCTTGGTGTGGTGGTTTGAACTAGAATGTCCCCATAGACTCATATATTTGAATACTTGGTCCCCAGTTGGTGGAACTGTGTAAGAAGGATGAGGAGGAGCCTTGCCAGAGGAGGTGTGTTATTTTGGGTGAGCTTGGAAGTTTCCAAAGCCCACAGCATTCCCAGTTAGCTCTTTCTCTTCCCGCCTCTTGTTTGTGGATCAGATGTAAGCTTTCAACTACTTCCCCATGCCTGCCAGCTGTCATGTACTCCACCATGGTGTCATGGACTCTAACCCCCTGGAGCTGTGAGCCCCAAATCAAATGCTTTCTTTCATAAGTTGCCCATGGTATTTTGCCACAACAATAGAAAAATGGCTAAGACACTTGGGAAGCAGCAAATGAATGCTGCATTCTTACCAGCTGTCTTAGTTAGGGTATTATTGCTATGAAGAGACTTCACAACCAAAGTGACTCTTATAAAGGAGAAGATAAAATTGGGGCTGCCTTATAGTTTCAGAGTTTTAATCCAGTATCATCATGTCAAGAAGTGTGGCAACCTGCAGGCAGACATGGTGCTGGAGGAGCCGAGAGTTCTCCATCTTGATCTGAAGGCAGCCAGGAGAAGACTGGATGTGTTTCACACTGGGTGTAGCTTGAGCATTTAAGACCTCAAAGTCCCACCTCATAGTGACACATTTCCTCTAACAAGGCCACACCTCCTCCAATAAAGCCACACCTCCTCATAGTGCTACTCAGTATGGCCAAGCATTCGAGCACATGGATCTATGAGGGACCAAACCTATTCAAACCACCACATCAGCCTCAACCCTTGCCTCCACCAGGTGCTGCAGATCAAACTCAGGGCCTTGAACAAGCAAGAGAAGCATCCAACTACTGAGCAGTGTCTCTAGCCTTTCAGCTTTAATGCCCTGATTTGGTAGGTGAATGATGGGAAGCATTGTGTGAATTTGCATGTCCCTGAGGACTGCTGCAGTTAAAGATTTTTTGTGTGTGTTTATTAAGCTATCTGCACATAGTCGTGCCCTTTGCCCATTTCCCCACTGGGATTTTGGTATTTTTCTTATCGATTTATATGAGCTCTTTATATTTGAGGGATAACAACCTTTCATCATATTTATTGCATAGACTTTCCCCAGCCTTGTCATTTGCTTCTTAGTTGGGTTTGGAATGGCTTCTGACATACAGAAGTTTTTAATTTGGTGTAGTCCAGTGCATTGATTTCCTTTCCCTTAGTGATTTCTTTTATTACTTTTATGCTTACAGAATTCTTCCTCATTCAGAGATCAAATAAATATCACTGAAATGTGTGAAGCAGGGGTGTGCCATGGAGGATGATTGATAACAAATTTCACAGGTTGGATGTAGGGACAAGAGAAACAAAACAATAAACTCATTCAGGATAGGAGAAACCAAATAGTCTTTTATTTTCACCAAACCTGTCTCAAAGTTATAGATGGTGGGAACCATCAGGGGTGAAAGAAAGGTTGAGAGAGTGGAGGAGAACTAAGGACAATCTGGGGCTGGAAGGTGGGAGTCACACATGGAAGGAGACATTTCTTCAAGAAGAATGTGAAGGAGCAAGCTGTGTGTGTGTGTTTTCAAGACAGGGTTTCTTGGTGTAGTCTGTTGGAGGATGTTTTTGTATACCATGTTTCCAATACTGATTTCTGTACCCAGAGCTCTTGTTGTGGTCAGATTTCGCTTGGTTTTGTCACTATTATGAAGCACCTTCTGACTTAGTGTTTTATAAAACATTGCTCTCCATTACCTTCTGACTGGTTAAACAGAGATCTAGACAGTTAACAGCTGGGCAGGAGAGGAACAGGCAGGAATTCTGGGCCTAGAGGGAGGGAAAGGGTCTCAGATGGGGATAGAGGGAGTTGCCATTGGGATAGAGAAGGAGGAGTCAGAGTGAGACTAAAATGGCAGGCAATGGACCATGCAGCTAGGAAGTAAGCCATACTAGTATCATTGGGTTAAAATAGCTGAGTATCTGCCCAGATATAGTGCCCGAAGCTTTTAATAAACATAAAGGTCTCTGTGTCAGTATTCAGAGCAAGGGAAGGCATAGAGAAAAATTGTACTTTTGCAGTAGCCCTGGCTGTCCCGGAACTCACTATCTAAACCACACTGGCCTTGAACTCACAAAATCCACCTGCCTCTGCCTCCTGAGTGCTGGGATTAAAGGTGTGTGCCACTACCACCTGGGTGAAGGAACAAGCTTTATCTAAGCACTGGGTGCTTGGTTCGTGGAGTAGAAAAACCAAACCAAACCAACAACAAAACAACTCAACTTAAACCCACACATTTCCATCCACATAGGATTATAGTCTAATGAGAGAAGTCAGACATCAAGAAAAATTGTTAAATAAATGTAAAGCAAAAGCCTCTAAAATATTTTAAGGAACAAGAATCTTATAAAAGATTATTAGGGATGCAAACCATCTAGATATCACTATGAGCATACCTAGATGTCACAAAGAGCATCCACCAGAGCCAGGCATGGTGGTGGTGCATACCAGCTCTCCCAGTGTTAGGGAGTAGGAAGAGTACATAATCCAGACCAACTTGTGCTACATACCAAGACCCTGTCTCAAAACTAAACTACAAAGATGACATGCATTAAAGAGGTCTTTTGTGTACCTCTGTACTTTTGCTGTACCTATGTCTGAGGTTCCATAGGAGCTCAGACCTCAGAGGTGGAGGAGCGGGCATGCACAAGCCCAATACACAAGGTTCATTGACAGTCCTGGCCAGTGTGCCTGGAGAGAAGATGGAAGGCACTGCACATGGTCATGGGGCATGAGCTCAGATCACACCAGACCCTGTGGGCTACCCAAAGCATGTAGTCCTCACCTGAAGAACTGTGCAAACCTGTTTAATGGTTTATTAAAAGCTGGCTTGGCTGGAGTGGGTTGGGGATAGAGACACAGTAAGATTTGTGCTTTGCAAAGATCTTATTGGCTAGGCATGGTGGCACATATGCATAAACCCAGAGTGTAGAGCCTGAGGGATGAAGCTCTTGAGTTTTGGACCAGTTTGGAGTGTATAGCAAGATGAGACCCTGCCTCAAAAGCAAAAGAAAGAGCAAAGAGGTTCTTTTGGTTCCCACCATCCCTCTCTTTTTTGAGGCATGTTCTCATACTGTCCAAGTTAGCCCCAAACTCATTTCATAGCTAAAGATAGCCTTGAACTCTTGATCCTCCTGCCTCTACCCCAAGTGCTAGGATTATGGTCATCACCACACAGGCTCCTTCGGTTTTTAGGTTGCTATGGTCTGTAGACTTCCTATGTTGAATTCTAACTCTTAATACACTGGTATTAAGACGTGAGGCCTCTGGAAGGTCATTGCCTCATGAGGGCTCCACCTTTCTAAGAGTCTTGGTACATTGCCTTTTTGCACTTCTGGAACAGTTGTTTTTCAATAGAATTTTCGAACTTGGTTGTTCACCAGAAGATTCTGCCATGAGAAGATGCAGCCAGAAGGTGCTAGTAATGAACATGAACATGGGTGCTTCAGTAGATCTCCCAGCTTCCAGAGTTATGGGAAATACGTTTCCTGTTGTTGTCAATTACCCTATTTAAGATACTCTGTTACAGTAGTTCTAATGGGCTAACATATGTGTGGCACACTAACTGCAATGGGCCAGAGTAGACAGGGAAGGCTACTGCAGTGGTCTAGGTAGGAAATGTTGGAAGTGTGGTTTAGGACAGGGACAAGAAAATAGCTATGGAAGTGGATCCACTTGAGTTGTATTTGGGAAGGATAATAAGCAGGACTTGGAATGAGTTAGATATGGAATATTGGGACAAGATATCAAGAAAAGATCCCTAGGCTTTAGGTTTATACAGACATGGGATAACAATGCAGGGATGGGGACCCTCTGGCAGAGAAAGTATTAGACGAGAATTAGAGCCAGGCAGTGGTGGCACACGCCTTTAGTCCCAGCACTTGGGAGGCTGAGGCAGGTGGATCTCTGTGAGTTCGAGACCAGCCTGGTCTACAAAAGGCCAAGGCTACGCACAGAGAAACCCTGTCTCAAAAAACCAAGAGAGAGGAAGAAAGAGAGGGAGGGAGGGAGGGGGAGAGGAGAGGGAAAGAGAGAGAGAGGGGGAGAGAGAGGGAAAGGGAGAGGAGGGTGAAGGGAGAGAGAGAAAGAATCAGGCTTTGGAAAAAGGTTCATAGCTTCTGGTTTCGACCTGGAGTTTGACATGCATTTTATCTGAGTTGAATTAGGTGTAATGAGTGAAACTCCAGGAAAGATCCAGACTGAAGATTTCCCCCCCCCCCCCACAGATTATTGTTGTTGGACTGATGAAGATGGGTGTGAGGCTTGGGAAAAAGAATAGAGTAGAGAAGAGTATTAGAAGGAACTCTGACATTCGATATGATCACAAGGCTCTGCAGAACATTTTGATGGTTAATGGAAGAATCCATATGTCTGGTGCCTGGTACCCAGTAAGCACTCAGGAATGGCAGGCGTGACTTCTTTCTCTCCCCTTTGACTATGTTAATCTTTGCTTTATTCCCCTCTCTTTCCTGACACCATGGATTATACTCTCAAACCTAATCTTTCTATAAGGAGACTATATATCAGATGTGACCTTTTCACCTCTGAGACCCAGCCCAGGTCAGCCTCCCTTTTGACAACAGTCTGAAACTGAACTAAGGAGACTTTGGTCTGTGTTTAGTTGCCTAGTGATCAAAGTCAATGCCGAGAGAGCCAATTCTCTGATGACATTTTACAGCCACTGAAGATGACACCTGAGGAGAATCACGCGTTACATTTCTGCTACAGTTTGTAATCTTTCCCAGAGAACCCACATAATGATCTTTTCAGTTGCTCATCACAGGATTTTTCATTATGAAATGCATTTGCATATTTTATTTACCTGCAGTTCCTTTTCCTTACTGAAACAATAGCATTCCGAGCAAACATGCATATGGATAGCTTACAGATTCATCCTACTCTTGATTACAGGTTGCTTTCTCTGTCTGTTTCACTTTAAAATCATGACGTTTCCCATCCTGGTCAGAGTCTTTCCCATGTTTCAATTATTCCCCACACTCACAACTCTGCTCTGTCTCTTCCCCCTTGGCAGGTACCCTTCTCATCCCCTTAGCAATTCCGAGGGGCCCTGGCCCTGAAAGCCCATTGTTCTAGTGTAGCTGGAGCCTCACATTTCTGACTCTTTCTCATGTCTCTCTGCTGCAGGTGCTGTTTATTCTGCACTGAAGCTTCCTATTACTTTTAACTAGAGATTTGTTATGCAAGACAATCTCGTGATCATGCAGCCTTGGCCAGATTCCGACTCTGCCCCTGGCATCTTAAAGATTCGCTTCTATGGCTGGGTCTCAAGTCACTGCTTTTCTCTTCTTTTGAATAATATACTTTCCTGATTTCTCTTTCTGTATTTTTAATCTCTATCTTCTGCTAGCCGTTCTCTCATTAAAAATGTGGAAGGTGCCTATCCTGAACCTGTCTCAGTGGACTCAAAGCCTCATGGCTTGCTCTTTGACCTTGAACGTTCATTGTTTGCAGTGTGCCTCCAACGTGGGGATACATTTGGATCATCATATAAAGAGCTTAAAAACATGACTGCCAGAGTACCAGAGACTCTGATTAAATGGTTTTAAGTGGGTCCCAGCCATTGTCATTTTTAATAAGATCCAAAAGTGGAGCCCGGATACGAACCACTCACTGGTCTAATGGACAAGACAGATGTGGAAACAAAAGGCTTTTAATACAATTTAATTCAACGCAAAGGCAGAAGTAAACAGAGGGGACCAGAGGAGAAAAACTGAAGGGTAGCTCTTCATCCAGCTCATCAATAAAAATGCAGTGATGGCTGCCCAGGGCTAAAGACTCCATGACTGACTCATTCCAGAAAGCCCACTCATACCCCCACACCCAGCCTCCTCCTTGAGTAAGAGGCATCAATCAGTCTCTCCTGAGTTGCTTCTGTCTCCTTAGGTAGAACAGACTATTATGAACATGGTCTTGGGAATCCAAGATTTATTAAAAAAACAAAAACAAAAAAACTAGCTGTGTGACTTCAGGCAGATTACTTACTGTTGAGCTTCTGTAGTCATTCAATAGCATGTGAACATGTATGTATTTGTGTATGTGTGAGCTGAGGGAACTAGTATATGCAGTATATCTAGCCCACTGCATACATTTGAGGTATCCCACACAGACTGAGGATGTTCAGCGATCCTTCTAGTAGCCAGAGCTTGGATGATTGTTGGTGATCCTCTCTACACAAAGAGCATACTCCACATTGGTCCATTTTCGTTCAGTCCTTAGGCTCTTGTTTGGTCCTCAAGCCCCTCCCCCGCCCATGCATGTTCCACCCTGGGCTCGCTCTTTTCTCTTCCCTCAGCTCTGTTTTCAGTTCCCATCAACATTGACCCCAATCCCATCGTCTGGTCCAAAGCTTATCACTGATCACAAGGCAGTCTCTCCCACAGCTTCCTTTGTCAGAGTCACCGTGGCTCCTCATACATGGCTGAGGGGTGGGCCGCTACCCAGGATGCATTCACAGTGGCTGGTGTCAGTGTATGTGATGAGATGCTAGCTAAGCAGGTGAGTTCTGCTGGGCTTCCCAAACTCATTGTTTCCTTGAATAGCCTATTTTCTCTCCTAGCAATCCAAGACTCACCTGATCCCAAGCCAGTTTAGAGAACTTGGAAACCCAGCCCCCCAGCACTTCGGGGTCTTTTAATGGTTTTTTAGTATAGTAACTTCTAGTTCTTCCTCCATGACCTGGAGTTTATTTTCTTTGAGCCTTTCCTTGCTCTTGAGGCAGAATTCTGAACACTGCTTCGGTGACCCTCTTTTCTCATGGGCACCTCATTTGTCTGTACTTTTTTGTTTTTGTTTTTTTGGGACAGGATTTCTCTTTGTAGCCCTGGCTGTCTTGGAACTTGCTCTGTAGACCAGGCTGGCCTCAAACTCAGATCTTCCTGCCCTCTGCCTTTCTCGTGATGGGATTAAAGGCGTGTACTACCACGCCTAGCTGGCTCTTGGATTTTTAAAAATAGTGATTTTAGCTTCAATCTACAACTGTTACTTCTCTCTCCCCTTCACTGTTCACTACTGAAATGGAAATATATGTTTGGCTTTTTAACTTTTGGGCTTTTGTTTGCATTTCTGGACAACCAAACTCTATTTATGAAAAATGAACAAGATTCTCCTTTTTCTTTTCCTTTCTTCTGCTTTCCCTTTTTCCTCATTCTCCTTGTCTTTATTTTTTTCCCATCTTCCTTCTCCCCAACCCTTAGTCTCTCTGTAGCCCAACTGGTCTCATACTTGAGAGCTTCCTGCCTCAGCCTCCTGAGTACTGGGGTTACACTCATGCACTCCCATGCCCCAGTCAAAATTCCCCTTTTCATGGTTGCTGTTTTTGGACTGGTTACATCCTTCCAACCTGATGCCACTCTGTGTACCCTCAAGTCTTCACCTTGAGAGTGCATGTCCCATACCTACCTTGTTGAAGCCGATGGACTGCAGGGCTTGAGAGATCCAGGGAAATGGAAACTACTATTCTGATTTTTTTTTTCAATCAGTAAAATAAGATTTGGCAAGGAGGAAGCTGAGGAGGTTAGGGAGACTCAACTGTCTGAGTTCATGCATCTAGAAAGGGACGAACTGAGGGGAAATGTATGCCTGGGAGTTACCCAAAGTGACAACTGAACAGCTGTCCTATGTGGAGGTGAGCTCTAGATTCTGTTTTTAGGAAGGTACCAGATTATCTTCCTCTGTGTGAGCCTGGCCTCCTGATCTGTTGGGTTCATGTTCCAGGGTGGCAGGGGAACTGCCATGTTCTATTTATGCTTAGGAGTCACCCGCCAGGGACTCTAGAGCAAGTCTTAACAGCATCTTCTTTTGTACACAGGTTACAGCGAGGCATGTGATGTTTTCCTAATGGCTTTCCCATTCTGACATTCTTTTAGTCACACTTCTGTAGGTTCTGAGTGGACGAGAATGCCTAGCTACCAGCCAGATTTTCATCATGCCAATCAACTTCAACCTCATGCTTTCTGCACAGGTGGGGTCAGCTTCTCTCTCTCTCTCTCTCTCTCTCTCTCTCTCTCTCTCTCTCTCTCTCTCTCTCTCTCTCTCTCTCTCTCTCTCTCTGTATGTGTGTGTGTGTGTGTGTGTGTGTGTGTATAGGTATACATGCTCAGGGTAGGTAAGGATTTACTCTTGCCTGAGCTAAGGTTGTAAATAAAAGACCTTTGTGTTTAGGCAACATCTAACATTTTCTTCTTCATATCTTCCCTTAGAAATTCTACTTCAATTTCCTCACCTGTCCAAGCAGTGGGGTACTGGAATATACAGGGCATGTTTTTCCTCCCTGTTCCTTGTGGCTGCCTAGGGAGAAAAGAACCCAAACCTAGGCGCATGGTTTGCTCTGCCTTTGCCCTTATTATGGCTATATTCCAAGTGTTTGTCCTAAGCAGGAAATCTGTGTGGTTTAAGGGGAGGGCTGACATCACCACTCGGTCACCTACCTCTTCCTAGCAGACAGGATGACTGCAACTCAGAACCAGAAACCGAGCCAGCCACTTCTCTGCTCTCCTGCCTTTCAGTGCAGGGGAGCCCTTCTCCTACCGTGTCAGTATGGAGTATGTTTGGTTTCCTTTCAGAAGGCTTGCATCTCAGCCTCCTGTAGCCTTGTCGTATATCTGCTGCTCAGCTCCAGTGTGCTGGGGAATGAGTATATTCCTACCTGTGGATCAGAGTGACAGTTAGGAACTTCCCAACCCAGCCTGACTTGGATTCTTCAACAGAAATGATAGGGAACAGGCTGGAGAGATGGCTCAGTGTTTAAGAACACTGGCTGCTCTTCCAGAGGTCTTCCAGAAGAAGGAGGGAGAGAAGGAGGAGGAGGAGAAGAAGAAGAAGAAGAAGAAGAAGAAGAAGAAGAAGAAATGATACGGAAGACCCATGAGTTGAGAGCTGAAATATGCCTGAAGACATAAACTGACTTTGCTGCATTTGATTCTCCTGAGGCTCTGGGTCTCTGTGTGTTTGACGTTACTATCTGACCTTTTTGGAGCACAGAGAGGAGGAGGAAGCCTGCTACTTGGATCCACTAATGTTTACTCTGTGCCATGTATACAGAAACATAAACAGTGAGGAAAGAGTTCAGAGTTGACTTACCAAGTTCATAAGTACAAAGTATGCTTAGGATAGGTGTGTGGGGAGGGAAGTCGCCTCTTGTCTTATAGAAATCATAATAATGAGTGTTGGGGAATCGCTAAAGCTAAGAAAAACTTGAAAACCAAGTGTTCTCCCATGGGCTGGGTTTCTGCTTCTTATTGGGAGCTATTTTAGACACCCCTTCTCCCCCACCACCTGATTTTATTTAACATCACAACAGATGAACAACCTTGAGATTGGAATGGTTATTTTCCTCCACTAAAGCTCAGAAAAGTTGAGGCACTTGCCCAAGGGCACAGAATGACTTGGCAGCTGGCTTCAGATGAGAACAGAGGCTTCCAATTTATTTTTTGATTTTAGCTTTGTGACCTAAGGTCTCATGTAGCCCAGGCTGGCCTCACCTTGTTAGGATGGCTTCGAATCCTAATCTTCCTGCTTCTGCCTCTAAAGAGCTGGACTTAACAGGTATCACCATCCTAACAGTTTGCTCAGTTTTATGGAGGGCAAACTTGGCTATTGCTTCTGAGTGATTGATTCACTTCTCTTTGGGATGGATTGACACGAAGGAGAGTCCTGTGTCCCTAAGCCTCCTGCTGGTGGTGTATTCTGGCTATCTGGACTCCTGGAAGTGATCTTGTATAGCTGTCCTTTCTTATATACATGAAGAAAAAAAATTTCCTGCTTAGGACAAAGTTCAGGAACAGCCTCACCCAGGAAGTGGGACTGGGTGCTACTTGAATAGTCAGCTGACCAGAACACCTGGAATATAGCCATAAAAGGGGCAAAGGCAGAGCAAACAGTGCACCTAGATTTGGGTTCTTTTCTCCGGGTGCCAGGCTGTTCTTCATCGATTCTCATGCTTTTACCGCCCTAGAGCTCTTACGATTGGCGGTTCCGAGGTGCTACTGTTCTCAGAACCTTTTATTCTTAGAGGTTTTCCTAGAACTTACCTAAATCACATGTATGTCTAGTAAGGAACCAGTTGGTGCAGAGGCCCTGTATAATGAAAGGAGAAGGAGAGACATACCCCTCATCCCTTCCCACTTGGCCCAGCAGCCACCTCCTCCCAGCTGTGAATAGGGCTGCTTCCTCTGCTTAGAACATCTCTTCCCATCTTTTCCTTGGTTATTTCTCAAGATATGTTTTATTAAGTATGGTGACATATACCTTTAACCCTTACACATGGGAAGTGGAAGCAAGAGGCTCAGGAGCTCAAGGTCATCCTTGGTTATATAGTTGGTTACATAGACTTCATCTCCACAGAACATATATATCTAATGTTGCCTAATGTGATATGCACGAATACTGAGGGCAAATGATTCTTTATTTATCCCATCTTTGTACAATTCTACAGCATAGGTACTAATGTAGTCCATAACTTGCAGATTAGAAACATGAAGTGCAGGGACATCAGATTACTCAGTCCTGATTACATTATTAGTAAACAGAAGGCTTGAGGTTGTACCTAGATCTATTCCCAAATACAACCATGTTATATATTTTCAGAAATGTCTCATCAGGTGATGTCATCATTGTGTGACGTCACAGGGTATACTTGAACCAAGGCAGCTATGGGGTCTATGTGGTCTGTCATTGGCCAAAACATCTACACATGACACATGTCTGTACTGAGATTGGCAGTGTGATGTAGAGAAGGCGCCTTCATTGGGTTAAAATTCTGAAGCTTGAAGCTTTGAGGGTATGGGCGAGCTTCCCTTTGGAAATCTGGGCTGTGGCTCTGCAGAGTGGCCCTTAGACAATGATGGTCGAGTTCTTTCATCCTTGTTTCTCTAGCAATAGAGGGACTAGCTTGTTTGGTTTGAAATGTGGGTCTCTGCCCATTGTTCATCCAAACTCTAAGCTGGGGGCTGGAGGAGCCTAGGAAAGCCAGGAAGTCTCTATGTGGCTGGCTGATAGTTCTTTCTGTATCCCTGCTACTCCTCATGGCATGTTTTGAGATTGAGAATTTTTTTTTCCCTTAAAATGTTCTTCCCTTTGCTTTGTAAAATTAATCTTTTCATCACGAAACATTTCAAAGATCAGACAGGAATTTCAAAAAAGCATAATTTACCCACCATTAAGTTGTATCAGATCTTAACATTATGTCATATCTGTACCAGATCTCATTTAAAGAGAGAAAACATTGCTAATATAATTGAATTGTATATTCTGCCCTCAACCCTGCTTTCCTCCCTCTTCCTCAGAGCTAACTATCATCATGAATCAGGTGCTTATCACCCTATGCATGTTTAATACTGTTACTACATATTTATGTATTCATTAATACAATATACCATCATTCAATAGGGTTTTAAATTTCAGGTATAAACTGGAACGTCTCATTGGGTATTCTATTGTATAAATATTCACAGTGTGCTCCCCACTTTCCTTCAGATGGATGTTTGGCTGTTTCTCTCTCTCTCTCTCTCTCTCTCTCAGGGCAACTGCCACCAAACTATGGACTCCAGAGAAAAACCTGGCTGCCATTTTTTTTTCCTGTTAAGAGGCCATGAATTTTTTTTAATGTCTTTTAAATTAAAAAAATTTATTTGGTGTGCATACATGTGCATCTGTCATCACAGTGCACTTGAGCATGTGGAAACCAGATGCTTCTTCCTCCTTCTACTCTGTGGGTCCTGGGGATCAAACCCACATCTTCAGGCAGGGTCAGGCTCTGTAGCATCTTCTTTACCAGCTGCACCACCTCCCCTGCCCTCCATGTCTCCCATTTTGAATTTTGAATTTTAGCTTTTAAAATTATGATGAAATACGTACAAAGCAAGATTTACCTTAGATAAGTACTTTTTACTTTGCTGTATCTTGACTCTTACCATCTAGCTGTAAACTTTTCTTTTTTTATGTGTGTATACATGTACACGTGTGCAGAGGCTGATGTCAGATGGCTTTCTTGAATCCTTTCCACTTTTGAAAAAAACCTTTATTACGCTGATTTGTTTACTTGTGTGTGTGTTGAAATACCCAGATCTCGAGTCCCCAAATGACCAACAGGCTTTGAGTCCGATGCAAAACACACGAGGGCTGCCCTCTGCAAGAACAAAGAGGCAAGCGACCCCAACTCTGGGGGAACAGGGTTTTTAAGAGGGCAAAAACGAAAGTAGGTAATTGCAAGCCTTGGCAGTACAGGATTGGGCGAAAGGGTCTCTAGGGGAGCTGACCTTTAAAATGATTGGTTTGTTTTTAGGCGCCAAAACTGCAAATGATCAGGTCTGGCTACCTGGGGATACCTGACACCCCCCTCCCCCCGCAAGGTACTGCTCTGTTAGGTTAGGCTGTAGGTTAGGCTGTAGCAAGGGGAAGGGGGAGTTAACACATTCCATAGGCTTCCTTAGCGGCTACATGATCCTAGTCACATCCTGTCACATCCCGAGGTTAATCTGGGTGGGGGACTGCTGGACCCTTGCTCTGAAAGAACTGTGCTCTGGTGACTTTGCCCCAGTCCCAAGAATTAACTCCAAGTTTTTGAACCTCTCAGTGTATGTTAAGGGTGTGGCAAAAGTGCGCCATAAGTACCTGTGAATGTCAGAGACAACCTTCAGGAATCCGTTCTCTCCTTCCATCATGTGGGTTCCCGGGATTTAACTGAAATCAGCAATCTTGGCACCAAGCACCTTTACCAGCTGAGCTACCTTGCCAGATTTGTGTGTATTTGTTTGTATTTGTGTATGTCTGTGTAAGGTGGTGGAGAGAAAGAGAGGGAGGCAGGAAGGGAGGGAAAGAGATGGAGGGAGAGGGGGAGGAAGGGAAAGAGAAGGAAGTGGGGAGAGAACACACAGGTGCTTGTGTGCTTTGGTTATGCAATAGAGGTCAGAGGTCAATTGGGGGAGTTGGTTCTCAACTTCCACCTTGTTAAGAAAGTGTCTCTCTATGAACTCAGTGGCTGGCTCTTTGATCACCTCCCCCTGACTGGGGGTGGTGGTGGTGGCAGCCTTACCAGGTCACAGAGGAAGACAATGCAGCCAGTTCTGATGAGACCTGATAGGCTAGGGTCAGAGGGAAGGGGAGAAAGACCTCCCATATCCATGGACTTGGGGAGGGGCATGGGAGGAGAAGAGGGAGGGAGGGCAGAATTGGAAGGGGGTAAGGGGGGGGCTTACAGCTGGGATACAAAATGAATAAATTGTAATAAAAAATTAAATTAAATTAAATTAAATTAAAAAAAAGAAAGTGTCTCTGCTTTCCATTGCTGCACTGTGACTCCAGGCTAGGGGCCCTGTGAGCTTCTGGGTGAATCTGCCATCTGTGCCTCCCGTTTCTAGGAGTGTTGGGATTACAGATGCATGCCACCCCATCTGTCTTTTTATGTGGGTTTGGGGATTAACTTGTATCTTCATGCTTGCGTGACAAGTACTTTCACCTGCTGAGCCGATACCCCAGCCCATCCACCTTGGTTTTAGAAGCAGGTCCTTCACCGAACCTGGAGTTTGCCAAATTGGCTAGATTAGCTCCTAACAAGCTCTAGGGATCCACCCTTCTCTACCTTCCCAGAGCGGGGATGACGGGGCAGGTAGCCACACCTGTACTTAGGTTCTCAGGCCACAGGCACTTTACCAAATGACATCATCTTCCCAGGGGAAGATTTCTTATCATGCTAAATGGAAGCTCTAGCTATTAAACCCCACTTCCTAAAACACAGTGTGTGGGGACACTTCCTGAGCATGGGGACAGCTTCTTCTTTTTACCAAACGTTTTTAGCTGAAAACAAAGAAGATGTTTGATAGAGAAGAAACACAGACAGAATCTGACAGGGCTCTTCAGTTTGGTGAGGCCAGCACAGAGAGGAGTGAGTGAGACAGAAAGTATGTGCATGCATGATAGATAGATGGATGGATGGATGGATGGATGGATGGATAGATTTTGCAAATCTTGGAGGGCTCCCTGTAGTCTTCAAGCAAGTATCACTCAGCATGTGCACACTGGGAAGCTACTAGAACTGAGGAAGACCACAGCAGAGGACCAGATAGAGTTCACATGGTATGGAAACTGGGTTTTCAGCAGCCAGGGAAGAATGACCTCTTTCAGGAAGAGGAAGAAGCCTTGAGTGTGTGAAGGCCTGTGTGTGTATATGTGTGTGTGTAATTGTCATGTCAAGGACCCAAGCCTAAGACCCATGGGATAATGGCAAAGCTTCTCATCTGGGTGAGGTGCAGAGGACTGGAAAAGCCTCTCCATGCACAGATGTTGCCAGTGTATGCAGACCCTGTGTATCTCAGCTCACCGTCTCCATATTTATGACCTGAAGACTGCTTTCCTGCAGAGACTACTCCTTACTGAGATTAGCTAAACCTGTCTTCTTGATTCAGCTGTATCCCATAAACCCTGCCTCCTTGATTCAGTATGCAATAATCCTGCCTGCCTGTTCCACTGTATATAACAAACATGCCGCACTTCTGGGGAGCAGCAGCTTCTCCATCAGAGGCCTCAGGCTGCCCGATGCCAACTTCTCTGTGTGTATGTGTATTTGCCATTTTTGCATTCTCTCGCACTACTACTCAGGATTCCAGGACCCAAACTGTGCAAGGAATCTACAACCTCCCAAGTTGTAAGTCAGCGATGAGAATCCTGAGGGGACTCTGTCTCAATGGTGGCTAACCTAGCTCAGACTAAAGGTTGTTCTGTACTTGCCTAATAACACACCTTAAAAACTCAAGTTATTTCCAAGAACTTAACAAACTTCACCCAAAGTTCAAAACAATTTAAAGGAGTATGAAAGTTTGCCATCTGTTGCTGTGATTAAACACTGACTGAAAGAAACTTGAAGAGAAAAGGGTTTTTATTCTACTTACAGGTTAAACAGTCTATCATCAAGGAAAACCAGGGCAGGAACTGAAGGCAGGAACTTAGCGACAGGCACTGAACCAGAGACCACCACAGAGGAGTGCTGCTTATGGCTTACTGCAGGCTTGTGGTCAGCTATCTTTCTTATACAGGGCCAGGGACACTTGCCTAGGGATGGTACCACCCACAGTGGGCTGGGCCCTCCTACATTGATTAACAATCAAGAAAATGTCACGCAGATATGCTCACAGAGTAATCTGATGGAAGCTGCTTCTCCAGTGAGGGTCACTCTTCCAGCATGTTGCCAACCAAAGCTAACCATGACAGTATTCAACAATATAGAATTCAAAAGGTTCATCAACATTTCCAGAAATGTTTATATATATATGAGCCATTTTGAGGAGGAAAAGAGATCAACAGAAACATATACAGAAGTGTCATTGATGACAGACTTGCCAGATAAGGACATTAAAACAACCATGAAAAATTGACTTCATAAGCCCCAGGTAGAAGAGATTATGAGCATGTCCCTAAGAGACCTAGGTAATATAAAAAAGATCAAATCAAACTTGGAGAGATGAAAAAGGACAGGAGCTGAACAAGGAGTACATTAGACCCGAGAAATAGATCTGTGAACTTCAAGACATAGAGAGAGGCAGTATTCAAACAAAAAATAGGGCTCCCATCAACTGGACTTGAGGTCAATATGAAATATATATTGGAGTCCCTGAAAGAAAGAAGAAGTGATGATGGTGAGGGATAACATGTATTAGAAAAACAGTAACTCAACAGTTCTCAAACTTGGCCAAAAGTCTGTAAATTATCAGACATAAAAATCTCAAGGAGGGGCTGAAGAGATGGCTCAGTGATTAAGAGCAACCATCTGTTCTTCCGGAGGGTCCTGAGTTCAGTTCCCAGCCACTACATGGTGGCTCACAACCATCTATAATATGATCTGATGCCCTCTTCTGGTGTGCAGGTGTACATACAGATAGAGCGCTCATATACAAAAAGATAAATAAATAGTAAGTAAGTAGACACATAAATAAATTTACTCTTTAAAAAAAAACACCCAAGGAAGGCCTGGAGAGATGACTTTATGGCTAAGAGTGCAGATTGCTCTGTAGAGGACCCAAGTTCAGTTCCCAGCACCCACTAGGCAGCTCACAATCACCTATAACTCCAGTTCCAGAGGATCTGACATCATCTTCTGGCCTCTGAAGGCAGCTGCACTCACACATGTATAAACCACATACAGACAGACACATATGCACAAAATAAAACAAACTCAAGGAAACCCAAACAAACATTGACTCTAATACTTGCTATGCAGCTGTTGGCAAAGCATTATACCTGTTTGAGCCCGTTTCTCATCAGTCATGATAATGCCTGGCATATATTAAGTGTTTGTTCTGCTCTAGGAATTGGTAAGAGTCTCACACTAAAATACTCTGGTGTTGTTGAGTCTGTTTTGCAAACAAGGGCATTGAAAGCTTAGGCAACTGGGTAAGATACCCAGTAGATCAAGAACATGTTCCAGAACGAGAGCTGGAACATGTATCCCAAATTCTCTACTGCCTCCCTGGATGCTACAGGGTTAGAAAAATGGCAGTAACTACTAACTCTGCTTTTGTCAAAGGTGGAACAAGATGTTCTAGATGAAAAACATGAAAAATTAAGACACCAAAAGCCAATTTCATGTTTCCCTAGCCACCATTTTTTTTTCCTATTTGACTGTGTTAGGTACTTGATGTAGAATCCTATTTCAGTTACAACAATATCTTCAAGAGTCACCCATGTTGAGTCATTATCAAAATGTCTTTCTATTTGTTTTAAGATGAAGTCTCGCTGTATATATATACATACATATATATATATTTCTCTGTCTCTGGATTGCTGAGATTATAGGTGTGAGCTACCATGGATGCTGTAATTTCCTTCCTTTTTAAGGCTCAATAATACTCTATTGGATGTACATGCTATACATTTTGCCTTTCATTTCGTTCATTGAGAGATGGCTTTACATTTTAATGTAAACCTTTTATACAAACGTTAACACTCTTACAAAATATAAGAAAACTATTTTGTGGCATGTGAAAATGAAATGAAACTCACATTTCAGAGTCCATTAAAAAGTTTTGTTGGAACGTGGCTACTGGCATTCATTTAAATGTTGTTTACTGCTGCTTTCATCTAAAACAGTAGGATTAATTAAGTGGTTACAACAGAGACCATACAGTGCAGAAAGCTGAAAACATTTACTATTTGGACCTTTACGAAAAACAGGAGCGCCATCTGCTCCCAGTTACATAATTACCTTGAGGTTGTGAATTCATTCTCCAAAGCAATGGGGTGAGCTAGCTCTTGCAACTTCATATAAATCCTCCAGAAGTTGTGTGTGTGTGTGCATGTGTGTGTGTGGTGTTTATTTGTGTGTATGCGTGCATACATGTGCATCTATGTGCATCTATGTGAAGCCAGAGCTCAGCCTTGGGAGTCATTCTTCAGGTGCTTTTCACTTTGATTTTTGATGCAGGATCTTTTATTGACTGGAACTCGCCTGTTCCTGCCTCACTAGTGTTGAGACTGCAAACAGACACCATCGCGCCTGGAGTTTTTTCCAGGCAGGCCCTGGGGATCAAACTCACTTTTTGTTTTTGTTTTTCTTTTTCTCACAGAAGAAGCCAGGAACTGCTGAGGATAGGCAGGTCCAAGTGCATAAATACATTTCAAGTCTTTGCTAGTGTTATGTTAAAAAAAAAAATCCCTTTGGCAAATGCACAGGTAAGCCCAAAGCCAATGGCTCTGGAAATGCCTCTGTCCACCATGAAGCCATGGTAAGAGGGGACTGGGTAACTATCATGAGGAGTGAAGATTTGGAACCATTTTCCACAGATATCAACCTTTATCAGATGTTGAGAGAGAATGAGAGAGAGAGAGAGAGAGAGAGAGAGAGAGAGAGAGAGAGAGAGAGAGAGAGAGAGAGAGAGAGAAAGAATGAGAGGAAGGAGACAGAGAGACAGAGAGAGGAGAATAAGTTTGTGCTAGGAATTGAACCTTGAACCCCATGCACTCTGGGCAGGTCCTCTAGCACTGAGCAGCCATTACCATAAGTCCAGTTCCTTTTCTTGAAGCAACCTCATGTGGGATTTCCAAGTAACAGAGACAAGAGTGAAGCTGCCATGGGTGAAAAGAGGGTGGGGTAGGCAGAGCCCTGCCTGTTCAGCTTCCCTCTACATCTCAGCAAGGCCTCCAGGGACAGCTCTGCAATCACCACCCAAGCTTCATGGAATGTAGTTTGATAACCAGTGCTGTGTGCTCTTCTGGGAGGTATCAGACTGCTCTCCTTCCTACAGGATCCAGAGACGACAAGCAATGGTTCTCCAGGAAGAGACCGTAACATGTATCCCTCAGGGGGGTCCCTAGGAGCCAGGCCATAGGTCTCCTGTTATGGGAAGGTAGCTTTTTCACTACTATTGACTTCAGAAGGTCTCAGCAATTTGTTTGAGGCAAGCAGCCTTGTTGGAATTTGTAGAACTGAGCCATGGGTAACCCTTACTCCATATGGCTACTCTTTCCCACCCTCTGTAGGTTATCTGAGATGACCATATGCACACACAGAAAGCCAAACAATCAGGCAAGAGGCTAGTCCTTCTCTATGGGATCACTTAGAGGTCTCAATCTGCTATCCTCAGCTGACACCAGATTTAGCCCATTGCCATGAGGACAGTGGTGGGAACAAGACATGGGAGGTCCCATTGCCAAGCCTGCTTGCTTTACCTGTAGCCAGTTACACCCAGAACCCACTGGCTGCCCCATGGCCATGGCCAGGCTTCTCATTGGATTTCTCTTATGATGAACTTTTGTTTCTGAAACAAGGTCTCATGTAGCCCAGGCTGGTCTTGAATTCCTGCTCCTCCAGTCTTCACCTCATGAGTTCTGGGGTTAAAGGCATGCAGCATTATTCCAGGACTTAGGAGGTACTGGGGTTCAAACCCAGGACTTCCAGCTTGTAAGCATACACTCAACCGACTGAGCTGATGAGCCCGGCCCTCCATCACAAAGCAGTAGTGTCTGGACTTTTGATCTTACCACCTAATTAGATTAGTGACTTAGTAAAAACTGTGCTGGGGGTGGGGGTCACAGAAAGGCCGTGACACCCTTGTCTTTCCTAGAGGGCAGGGTGCTGGACACATGGAAGATTCGAGAACCAGGGCTGGCTGGTTCTCTGTTGAACTACAATGGCTTGTTTGGTACTTACTATCTGACGCTCATCTGTGCTGGACAGTAAGGAGAGTGACAACTAAGGAACCAGGGCTGGGCACCTGCTTCCTTGTCTACACCTGGCTACCTGTGGCTTTTCCAGCACAGGCTTCCTTTCAGCCTTCCCAGCTCAGAACTGGCCGCTTAGACATTCTGGGCTGGACTCCCAGCAGCGGGGTTTGTTGACATCACTGTTTTCACCTTTTGAACTAAGCACCTCTAACCTTTGTGGCTGCCTTCCCCAGGGGCCCAGCCCCGGAGCTGAACTCCTCCCCCTGCTTAGCTCTGCCCCGACCTCTTACCTAGCTTGTTCTTATCTATCCATCCAGGACTCAAAGGAAGCTGGTGCTTTTTAAGGACAAACATGGCGTTCAGATGGTGTATTTAGACAGAGGCTGGACTATCTCCACGGCCTTCCTTTGCATAGATTGGCTTCTGCCAATGATAAAAGCAGTAATAACCAGATGAGGAGCAAGGGTCGATTTTTTTTTTTTTTGAATGTTTAAAGAGCCAGGGAGCTGCTGGCTTTTCTCCTGTGGGTGCCTCTGTGTCCTTCGTTCCATCTGCCCTCCTGTTTTGTCTCTTGTTCATGATGGCAGCGTCTGGAATGCACACTGCTGCATGTTTGCAGGATGTTTTTTTTTGGAGCCAGTTCAGAGTGCGGACTAACGCTCCTTGAGTGAGAACCTTAGCTGGATCAGATCTCCATTTCAGATCTCAGTGGACTGGCTCAGCGCCAGCTCCTCCCTCAGGGTTGTGTCCCCTGGTGTTTTGTGTGGTGAGCTTTAGACTTGTAGCCTTAGGACTTGGCATTTCATAATGTTGTGTCTTTGCATAGCTTAACTTACCTACATCCTTGTTGACCTTTAATCAATAAAAGATGGTCTTGGTTTAGCTGTGGAACAGAATGTTTTATAAGACTGCTTTCTTCACAGGGCTCCGGAGTAGGGAGCTTTTGTTCCCACTTTTAAGTGGTCAAGAGCTGTTTCTAGCCTCTCTTAGAAGGTGTGTTCTTGGGGGTGTGGTGGAAGGAGGGCAAGACAACTGGAAACCATGTTATACCTTGATTGAATATCCAAGGTTAGCTTTTTATTCTTTTAATACATAAAATGGTGTGTGGGTGAGTGTATGTGTGTGTGTATGTGTGTATAGGTAGGTAGGTAGGGAAAGCTAAGGCTAGCAAACATGTTTTCTATGAAAGCATAATGGAATTTGACAGTATTTCTGGATTTCTCTTGGACATATTAAATAAGAATGCAGGTAAATCTGAGAGGGTAATATACTGACCGGGACCCTCTCAGACTTTTAGATCCTAATGCTTATTAAGCACTTACTGAATGCCTTTTCTTGCTTGAAGTCTGCAGGTTTCTATTTGTTCTATTTTTCTATCACCCACACTGACAACTAGTAGAGAATGGCAGAGGAAGGATCTCGCCTCTGGTCAGATGTGGCTTAGAAACTCTGACACCTCAATGTTGAGGAGACAAGAGCTGTTCAAAATGATTCTTCCAATGGATTCTTTTTTTCTTCTTCTTTTTCTTCTTCTTTCCAACAAAAATAGTTCTCCTAAGGATGAGTCATTAACAGCAGCAGACCTGTGTGAATCCCTGTGCCCAACGCCTTTTCACTTTACTAGGCTGCCTGCAAAGCACAAGGTCCACAGCTGCTTTATGGAAAGTTTGAGAAAATGTGATTTTCTAGCGTACAGGTCCCTCTGCCACAGGGTTGCAGAATTAATGTACTTTTAAAGTGTATTACAATCGAACGATCTCTCTCTCCCCCTCACTGCCTCCCTCTCTCTTCTTTTTGCTTTTGAGACTAGGTCTTGCTATGTAACAGAAGCTTAGCCTGAACTTGACCTCTTTTTTCCTTATCCTGCTGGGATTACAGGCATGAACCCCCCTGTGTGGCTTTATTTAAAAAGCACCTACTATATGTAAGGCAGTTTTATATTAGTCATCTTTTCCTCTCATATCATAATAGAAACAATGAAGTAAGCTGAGAGAATGAAGGTGGGGATGCTTGCTTTGATTTGGGAGACTCCATACTGTAAGCACGGGTGCTGAGAATGACTGGCCATTTAGATCAAGTCAAACCATCTTATTCTACAACTCAGGACACTAACTATGACCTAGAGTGATGGGGTAGCCCATCCAACATCACACAGAAGGTAGAGCTAGAGATGGAGCAAGACTGAGGCTGCTGTATACTGGGAGTATTTCCCTCTTGAAACCGCTGGACTGAAAAATTCTTTGCTGTGAGGTCTAACCGGGGCACGGTAGGGTGCAGCATTTCTGATTGCTACTTGCCAATTGCCAGTGACTTTCCTTGCCCCAATTTATGATGCTACAAATCATCATCAGACATTGCCCTCATTTCATGGCAAGACGAGCCATACCCCTCTGCTCCACCGACCACCATGCACCTGGAGCAGACCTCTCTCTTTGAAATTTGGGAGAAAATTGCTTTGGATGTTGAGTGCATCTTCACCCAACTCTGGGCACTCTAGGAGAGCTGTGTTGGGAGCTATGATCTCAGCCCAGGGAGAACAGGTCTCGGATGTGCAGGGGAGGAGCCAGAGTTCAGAAAGAAGAATGCCAGACCTCTCGAGGGCGCACATCGTTATTCTCATTTTGCAGATGCGGCATAACATTTTGGAGGGTTGAAAAGCACTGCAGGTCTTGTCTGACTTCTCCTCTACACGCTGAGAGTGTCCCTGTAGAGTACTCACTCTCACTGCCCCTCAGTTTGTACCCAGGCCGTGAGGAATAGTGCCAGGGAGCTTCTGTTAATGTACTCTGTTAATTACTAGAGGATTATGAACACGCACCGTCATGTTCTGGAAAGTTCCATCTGGCCCTGTGGTGGCTCTCATGTCTATGGACCATAAAGATACTCATTTTCCCCTTAGGGACCTTTCCCCCCATGTTTAGAAGGTCATGTTTTTATCCTAATGCTTCTCTGAACTGTATCAGTAGAAAGCAGCCATCCATCCATGCATCCATCCATCCATCCATCCATCCAGCCAGCATTCCCACACCCAACCCTGAGAAATAAACAAGGGAAACAAAGGTACTCACAGGTCATACTTCTTTTTAGGTGTGTATCTCTGTGTGTATGCCACATGTGTAGGGTGCGAGCAGAGTCCAGAAGGGGCTGCTGGACCCCCTGGAGCTGCTTGTGAGCTGCCTGATGGGGACAGTCAAACTGGAGTCCTCCGCAAGAACAGGGCACACTCTTAAACTCTGAACCATCTCTCCAGCCCTAGGCCATATTTAATTTTAAAAAGGACAACAGTGTTATTGAATCTGAATAGGAACATACAGATTTTTTTATAATCCAGATTAACTTGTTTTATTGACAGGAGACAAATAAAAAATGACCTTTAACCACTGAGATGCTAATGACTGGACCCTTTTGATGAACAGAGGCATGGAAGCAGGTTTCTGACCCCTTATCCTAAACTCTCCATTAACAAAATGAAATGGACCCTGAGTGAAGCGTCATTAGGCATGGTGGTCTCAGTACTCTCTTAGGGTCTAATGCTGTTTCTTCTAGTACCCTGTGTACCAGGAGAGTGCCCCCCTGGGTGGTACAAACCTCAAGTTACACTGAAATAAAACTGTGTTGTGGCTCAAGGAAGGGGGTGAAGAGGCTTGAGAACAAACCCAAAGTCAGGTTATTAAGGGAGTATTTAGAAACTGAGGCTGCTGGTTCAGGCCTGAAATTCAAGCTACTCAGATTACAGAGCAGCTAAGGTAGAAAGATCTCAAGTTCAAGGCCAGTCCAGGAATTTAGAGATTTTTGTCTAGAGATTAAAAATAAATAAATAAAAGAAGCAGCAGCTCAGTTGTAGAGTGCCTGCCTGGCATGTGTGAGACCCTAGGTGTAAGCCCAGACCTGGGAGTGCAGAATGATTACCCTGAGAATTACATCTTTGGAACTTTCCAAGTAGCTATGGTGGGTCTTTGGGCATTTAGTAGAAAAAGATTGGGTTTTAGAGTCAGGAGTGGCTTGAAATTGTTCTGGTGTTCCCAGCTTCCTCTAGACTCACTCTACGCCTTCACTTCAGACTTGCTTGAGGAGCAGAGGAAGGAAGAAAGGGGCTGGAGGAATGATTGAAGATTGAAAGCAAGAGCCTGACCATGAGAGTTCATGTACTGTGCTGGAGTCTCATTTTGACCTTCAGAGCAACAAGGAGGCAGGGGAAGCCATTAGGCAAAAGTGGCATGAAGGCTTGTTTGTTGGAAAAATAACTGTTGTCAGGGCTGCCATGGATGTGGGGGGACTTGAGGCTTTGGTGATGGCATGGAGCTGGGAAAGGCAAGAAAGTTATCTTTGAAGCAGAACTGATAGATCATGGGACACGTTGCATGGATGGAGCTAGCTGCTCAAACGCTTCTCCATAAACCCCGCTTGAAGCTCATCACTCTTTCATGTACTAGATGTCATCATTATTATCATCTTCTGTGTAGGAAAACTGACGTCCAGGGCGTTAAGACACAGACACACAGCTGGGAGAGTAGAATGCACTAAAGTAGTTCTGGCCATATCACTAGGACAAACTATGTCTCATGATTCAGTGTGCAGGAAGTGCCAGAGGGGGAGGCAGTCTGGGTCCAGTATTAGATGTGTACTGGGCCTTCAGGTTGTGCAATCTCCCGGTTGCTAGGAGTCTCTGATTATTAGAGTCTCCAGGTTGCTAGGTAACCTGAGTTGCTAAGAGTTTCAGTTTATTATAGGTCTTGGGCTATTGGAAGCCCCAGGTTATTCAGATTTTCCATCTCTGAACAGCTTCATGTTTCTTGAAGGCCCCCAGTTGCCAGTGACATAAGCTTTTAGGGGCCCGAGGCTCTTCAGGCTCTCAGGAACCTAAAAGTTATTGAGTTGGTAGTGAGTCTTTGGTTGCTAGGAAGCAGAGGGTTTGAGAAGCTCTGACAGCTTCTAAAGGTGGATAGCTTCTAAAGGTGTTCATTGGCTCAAAGCCTTGCTCTCCAGCACCCCAAGCTGTTCAGGGTTCCTGAGTTCCTAAGGGCACGAACTCAGATACACAGGCCTCTTGAGTGCTGGGCCAGCCAGGCTGCCCCCTTCTACTCAGCCGGGTTCTAGCCAGCCAGCCAATAGAGAGGCGGAGCTACACACTTCTCTCAAAGTGTTTTCGAAGTGTTTATTTTGTTGTAGTTGGTCTTGTTCAGCTCTCATAACAGTCTAGAGCCTGATTTACAGATCCTGATTTATTCTACTCAGGGCTCTATGGAATCAATGAGGTGCTGGTATATGAAGCCCTTTAGAGTAGGAACTTGACTCTAAAACAGACTCTAAAGCAGTTCAAACAACTTGGGCTCTGTTTCTGCTATTATTCATCTTCAGCAAGATGATACTAGGTTGCAAACAGTTCTGGACTTGACAGACCCTTAAAACAGCTAAATTAGCCTGTGTTTTCTTTTTGTAGGAAACCTTTTATTTCCCAATAGTTATTGACACAGGGAGTTGTCTTCCGGGGCCTGGGTGCTGCTTCTTCCTTTTTGGGTATCCAGGCACCAAAGCACACAGGCGCTAGACTGACCGGAAGGAAGGAAGCTTAGTGATGCAGGTGAATTAGCAGCCAGTATCAGTCTGGTGGTGAGTGCTGGAGGGTGTGGGTGTGGCTGTGGGGCCCAGGGTGGGGTGAGGGGAAGCCTTCTCTCTTACAGTTTTTCCTGTGATACAGCTCTTCTTTATTCAGGGGAATAAGGGCTAGTAAGCCTTGGGGAAGTGGGTAGGGGCTTTTTGGGGTGAATGTACATCATTGGCTAGGGCTGAGGTGCTGGGAATGCTTTATTTGCATGGAGAGGAATTCCATGTGCTAGCTGGACATGTCCTTTCAAGAAAACCTGAAATCTGGTCACCAGGCTATGTCACTACCTCAAGAGTGGCAGAGGTGGGGGTGGAAAAGACTATGTGGACTGACCGGGACATGTAGGCCCAGAACAGGGAGGGAGTGATCCTTACTCCTGTCAGGCTGGTTCCTCTGGTCACAGTTCATGTACCCCACATCTCCTCCTTTTTGTTTTATGAAGGAGAGGTGTCATGACAGTCATCAACCTCTATGTTGGGAGCAGTTTGGTACTGAGCCAGAATCCGATTGGCAGTGATTTTTTTTTTCAATGCTACTTATCTGCCATTTTAGAAATTGGATAAAGCAGCATTCCAGGAGGAATAGGGCTCCAAAAGCCGGTACAGGGCCAAGCAGGGGAAGAAGCCAGGCTACCAGAGGGTTTGAGTACCATGCGGTAGGGGTGTTGGGTGCATAGATTCACTGACATAGAAGCAACATTCCTCCCCCAACTCAATGCAAGTCCTTTCCTGTCCAGTAAGTCCACGGCTCTCTGGTTTTGGAGAATGACTATCCTGATAACTGTCCATAAAGGATGGCATTGCCTAGTCAAGCTTGTTCTAAATGTCGCTGGCCAGATGGTGTGTTTGGATGAGCGGTACTCCAGTAGCTCTTGAGGCACCCAGTGAGACAGTGAGCAGAGGGATGAAGACCTCCCTTTTCTTTCCATCCCCTCCTAGCTGTAAAGCGAGTTCTTCAGGCTCCTAGAGATAAACTAGGAGAACAACTATTACGGGGGGTGCAGAAACCTTGAAAAGGGGGTTAATACAGGAACCGGTAGTGCCCTTAGGCTAGGAAAGGGCAGAGAGTTAGCACATATAGGCTTGGTGACAGTGCTGTTATGAAGGCATGCAGGATGGGATCTTGAAGGCAAAGGGGGGGGGGGAGGGAGAGTATGTCGAAGAGAGGAGTGTCTTGTAACTTTCATGTCGGTAAGGGCCCATGACGTCCTTGAAGCAAGACATTAATGGGAACAGCTGCCATTAATGGGAATAGCGTCCGGGAGAGGGAAGCTCAGAAGCAGCACTGAGAGGAACTGGCTGGGGTGCTTAGGGGAAGGAGACCAGGTGTATACCGAATGTACTGTAGCCAGCAAAAGGTGGCTTGGACCTTCTTCTGAGTTTTAGCCTCCTGTTGAAGAATGTTAACGTGAGCAAAGATCGATTTGGGGGCAGAGACAAGCTAGCAAGGGATGTGTAGGCTGGCTACGGGGGTTTTTAGCCTAGCCATTAAGGTGGTGCTTACACCTGGCTCCCCTTCACCATCATTCCTTACCAGGGATCACCAATGAAAAGCTGAAAAGGAGTTTTAAGGTTCGGGGGGTCATGGTGCCACCATGATGGGTGGATTCAATTTGGCGTCCCCAATGCCTGCAGCCTGCATACACGGAGCCCGTCCTGGAGACAGTCACCTGTGTTACAGTAAGAAAAGCAGAGGACGGGGCAAGGGACAGGAGAGACAGACTCGGGTGTAGAGGAATCTCAGTTCTGGTCTGGCATCCTTCAAGTGGGCAGTCAGTCCTGGGTTCCTGTGGTTGTTTTGTGTCCGTGGTCGATCTCCCCAGCAAAAACTCTCCAGTGGTGGGTATTGGGAGGATTAGGAAGAGGCTGGGTAGTAGCAGGGTTAGGATGAACAATAACGAAAACAGATATAAGAGGAGGAAAGGGAAGCCTGTGAAGGGCACATGGCCCGGGCAGCAGCCACCAGGTCATGGATCTCCTTCCGGGAGATCTTGTTCTGTCAGTGGTGGTGCCTCCTCTGTCTCCTTGGTCCCTTTGCTCCGAAAACACACAGACTTTTAAGGTAACATTGTAGGTAGAGTTCGGCTTTAATGTATGTATGGAATGTGTGGTGCATATAAATCAGCTAATGATTCTCTGCTCTGTTTGAGCAGGCAAAAGGCATCAAACTGTAAGTCTGTTTGGACTGCACAACCACACAGTTCATTGCCTGTTTTGTTTGTTTTATTACTGTTTTTTTTTTTTTTCCCTGTATGTCTGCAGCCAAGATTTTTAGGAGGTCTTTCCTGGTCAAATTTGATTTTTATTGACTTTGAAGGAATTCACAGTTTTTTGTTTCCTGTTGAAACAAGAAAAAAAAAAAAACCTCTTCTCCAACACAATATATTTTCGACTTTTATTCTGATTTATTCTGATTGAATTTTAATCCCATTAAAAAATCTAGTGTTCTTTTAAGCAGCTGTGTTGCCTGTCTTGTTGAAATTTAAAGTTTTGATGTCAATAAAACATCGTTTATCACACATGTTTACAGTAGCTGAGAAAGGAAATACCATGCTTACCCAGGTGGCCTATGTAAAATAAACTGGCTTAAGCAAACTTATATCAATTAAGGACTAAATAACAAAAATAATATAAAAGAGGGCAAAAACGTATCTTCCGATTCATTTCTGTACTAGTTTTAATGTTGAAACACCACCTTAGATATATTGGTAAATTAAAGGAAATGCACTAAAGTGACTTTTGCCTACTTTTTGTTAGCTTCTGATGCATTTATTAGAAAATATAAAATTACACAGTTTACACTTTGTTTCCATTAAATGACATTGTTTAAGAACATAGACTTTTAATTAGCTTGGTTGGTACCAGAAGCAAACAGCATGCTTACAGGGAACTTCTTGAAAGTAATATAAAGTAGATTAGATCTTGTCAGCCTTTATCAATCATAATTTTGTTTTTATTAATTTTAAAATAAAGCACCTTTTGAGAGTAAAGACATAGAGGACAACCATAACTTTTAAACGGCAAAACAACCAAAATACAACTGAGTTTTGTACCCAAGCAGTCCATCTGTGTCTCCTGTAATTTTTTTTTCCCACCAGAGCCAATTTTCTTTTAGCCTCAGCTGATAATTTTCCTGGACTATTTAATTTCAAGATCACCTTGTAAGTTTTGAGAGGAATTACTTAGCTTTTGAATGTTTATTTTCACTATTAGGGAAAAATAACAACAAAAAACCCATTTAAGCAAAATTTATTTATTTTTAATAATTTATTTAATTTTATTTTATGTGCATTAGTGTGAAAGTGTCAGATCCCTTGGAACTGGAGTTACAGACAGTTGTGAGCTGCCATGTGGGTGCTGGGAATTGAACCCCGGTCCTTTGGAAGAGCAGATGGTGCTCTTAACCACTAAGCCATCTCTCCAGCCCCATAATGTTATAATTGTAATGAAACTATTTTTTTGGCTTTTATTTTTAAAGATTTATTTATTCATGTATATGGGTGCTTTGCCTGCATGTACATTTGCACACCAGGAGAAGGCATAAACTCCTATGGGACTAAGTTATAGATGGTTGTGAGCCACCATGCGGGTGCTGGGAATTGAACTCAGGACCTTTGAAAGAGCAGCCACTGCTCTTAACCACATAGACCATCTCTTCACCACTTAAGCAAAATTTAAACAAGAACATTTTAAGTTTTGGGTCAGCTACCTCTCTCTGTAGCTTCAGCGGCAAAACTCCACCCATGATTCTTGGACGGCGGGTTCCTTTTTTCTGGCTCCTGCGTCACCCATACCTGGCCTGGAAAACAGCCCACGTCGTTGGCATCAGCAGCCACTTCCACTGCGGCCTTCGCCTCTTGTTTTTGTTTGTTATGGCAGCGTGACCGGAAGAGGCCCGACAGCCTGGCAGCTGGCAGCTGCTTTGGTAGGAGGGGGTACCTCTATGTTTGCAGACCGGAAAGGTGAGACAGCGGTGTGTTGTCAGGCGGGGTCAGTTCCTGTGCGTCAGAAGGCGGGGTGGCTCTGTCTCCGGCTTGAAGCCAGTGGAGGTGTACCTAGTTGTACTTTCTTGCTGGCTGGGTTGTTTGTTGAATCCCTTGGGGGGGGGCGCGGGGAGAACTGTTTAAAATGTCAATCTGACTTTTGGGGGGGATCCAGCCCTGGTGGGAAATACCTGGAATTTTGTACTCCCTGCGGAGTGATGAGTAGAGGGAGTGGCGGAGTTAGCTTTGGGACTAATTGGCGTTTTCTCTGCTTTGGGCAGTAAGGGAGGAAGCCAAAAGTTTATGTGGTATTTCCTCCATGTTTTTGGCTGTGTCCTTGAGAGTGAGGCTCGCACGTCAGGGGAAAGAGCAGGAAGCTCTCTCTCCACTTTGGCGGAAGTAGGTGGAGTGGGAAAGACTGTGACTTGATGTGCTGGTGTGGGTTCATAGGGGGAGGGGCTCCCCTTATGTGCGGAGTAGGGGAGGGAGGAAGTGGGGGGAAAAAGGGAGGAAGGGTGGGACCAGGAGAAGAGGAGGGAGGAGCCCTAGCTAGAGAGTGCCCTAGCTAGAAGGTTTCAGTTGTCTCTGCAAGTGTCTGAACCCAATGCGATGGCCAAACCAAAGGAGGAAAGATAACCTGCCCCCAGAGTGTGGAGGTTTAGGACCTTTGAGCTGATGCCGAAGGCCGGTTTGAGGGTGGGGGTGGAGGGCACCCACCCTTCCTTTCTCGAACCAGAGGTCCTGTTAAATCCACATTGGGTGGCAGCTGCCTTCCCAGGTTTGCTTCTGACCTTGGGTGTCCAGACACCATTGCAGCTTAACCAGGCCTGTGGCTTAGCAGGTGAATGCCTGGGATGGGGGGATGGAGGTGGTGGGGGTGGTTGGGGTGGGAGTTGGAGATCTGGGGAGAAAGCCTTCTTCAAGATGGCTCTTTCAGTGATACAGTTCTTTATTCGGGGGAATAGGGGTTATATAAGTCTTGGGAAAGTGGGTAGGAGTTTCTGGGGTGAGTGTATGTCATTGGCTGGCGCTGAGGTGCTGGGGATGCTTTATTTGCATGGAGAGGAATTCCAGGTGCTAGCTGGACATGTCCTTGTGAGAAAACCTGAAATCTATCTCAAGGGTGGCAGAGGTGGGGATGGAAAAGAGTATGTGGACCAACTGGGACACGTAGGCCCAGGACAGGGAGGGAGTGATCCTTACTTCTTCCATTCTCAAGATGTGATTTTTGGGGTTGGGACACATCTAGACCTCTTCCTCCAGGCTGGTCCCCTTGGTCACATGATTCACGTGCCCCACAGGGAGTTGCAAAAATATTGAGGATACCCTTGTTCCCTTCAATCAGTGTCCCTCGGTGGGAAATGTTGCATGGTTACAGTGGATAGCAAAATCAGGACGCTGACTTTAATCACAGTGCATTTGCTCACCAGCTCCATCAAGCCACAGACCTGTCCCATCCCAACAGCGCTCTCTCTGTCACCTCTGTAGTTTTACACTTCTGAGACAGGTTTTTAAATACAATCACTTCACCCCTCTTCAGAGCCTTCTGTGAGTTTCATCCATTAACAAGTCAAGGAAATAAACACATCATCCTTACCCTTGAATAGTGCACAGACTGCACACCACAAATTATAGTGCAAGGTAGTAACTTGAGTAGGGATATGCTAGTAAGGAACTAGACGGGAGGGTTGAGGAGGCACAGCAGTGGATTAGCTCTGCAAAGTCTGTAACAATAGGCTGATTTGGAGTGAATGGAAACGGTTTGGTATCTCCTGGGGACAGATGGTTTGGGGAAGGAGGCAGCAACTTAGACTTTTATAACTCAGGCATGGAAAGAGTGTGTAAGACCCATTGGGGTCAGCAGCCCCAAGGTGAGTGATGAGATCAAAAGGCTGAAAATGGGAATGGGGCTCAGTTTATACAGTGTTTGCTTAGCATGCTTACTGCCGGGTTTGGACCCCCAAACTCAGCAACATGGCACATGCCTGTAATCCCACCACGTATGAGGTAGAGATAGGAGGATCAGAAATTCAAGATTACTTTAGGTTACCTAGAGATTCCTCAGGTTGTCTGGGCAATATCAGATCCTGGCTAAATAAAACAAAACAACAACAAAGAGGGATGTGGGGAATGGTGTATTCAGCCTTGTCATTTTTGGCAGAACCCTCTGATGGAGAGACTAATGGTCCAGGTATATTCTCATAACATAGCAGAGTGTTGGGAGCAAACATAGTAGAGCCATTTTTGATGGTGTTTGTGTGTGTAGGTGTGCATAGCTATGTGTGTGTGTGTGTGTGTGTGTGTTGGCTGTCATGTTCTCAAAGGAAGTGATTCAACCAAGAGACACAGACACAGGACAGAAGTTTATTTGGCAAAGAATGTACTCCAGAGTAAGGTTGGAAGGTGCTTCCCTGGATAGGAGGAAAGCAGCTGAGTGGGTTTGTATTATGAAATTTCAAGAAGTTGTTATGACTGTTCTGGAAGTGGGTACCATATTCACAGAGCAAAGTGACCCCCTTTTTTTTCCTCCTAAGTCATGGTGGACCATCTCTCTCTTTTTTTAAAGAAAATATTTCTTCTCATGATGTTCTGGAAAAGCCAATAGGAGGATGTCAAAACCACAGTATCGTGTATACATCGAGGGCGGGAAGGTATGGTAAGAAAGGCTCCTAGAGAATGTGAACCTGGAGGAAGTTGGTGGAGGATCTCGGCTAGGCTTGTGGTCAAGGCTGCGGGCTTGCACTGCACAACTAGGAGAGAAGGGTGAAGAGCCTAGTGGAGAATTAAAGAGCTACTGAGCTCACAGCAGGGCCCAGTTTGCCCTTCTAACTGTCTCTGTTGCTCACCCCCATTTAAAAGTGAAAGTCAATAGGGAAATAACAAAACATAAAATAAAACAAGCTGAAAGAATACTCAATAAAAAGAAGCGGCAGAATAATAAAAGCGGACAGCAGATTCAGTAAAACCTATAGTAAAACAAACAAACAAACAAAAAACCTCAGGCTAACAGAATCACCACCAAGGGCCAGGAGATAAAACCGCAGCTAAAATGCACTGATGCAGGTCAGCAGGAGACTCCCTTCTTTGCGCAGCCTCTGCTTTGTCCCACCCTGGCAGGGAGAGGAGATGGTTATTTACATTCTATAGAGGAGGAAAATAAGGTTTGGGACGATGAGGTCTGTGGCTGCAGCTGATTAAGCCAGAGTAGTGTCTCCACTCTCCTGATGAGGAAATGGAAGTTAACTCATTAAGGCTAACCAGCAGGTCAGGGGAGGAGCAGGACAATGGAGTCAAGGTAATGGTGTGTGTGTGTGTACATGTGTTGTGCACACGTGTGGAGGTCAGAGGACAACCTCAGGGGTTACCTTGAGACAGGGTCTCAGTTGCTTTTCCACCACCTTCGCGAGGCTAGCTGGCCTTGGAACATCTGGGAATTCTCTGGTCCCACCTCCCCCCAGCCTGTAGGAGTGCAGGGCTGTAGATGCCTGTGCTACACGCCTGGCTTTTACGTGAGCTCTGAGAATCTGAACTTGGATCCTCACGCTTGTGTCCAAGTGTGTTAAATCACGGTGCCATCTCCCCAGCTCTAGGTTCTAGGCTTTTGAACTTAAGTTTTGAGCTCTGTTGAATAAACATTTAAGCTTGGATGCCTAGTGGAATCATCTGGTGAGCGTTTAAAAAAAATGCTTGTCCAATTAGACATTTCTGTGAACAGGTGTCTGAAAAAAAATGCCCATTGTCAAGAGTTATCAGGGGAGTTCAATGTAAAATCACAGTGAAACCTCCTACATCAGTGGTGTGGAAAAGTAAGAATACACAGTGGCATGCCTGGAAGATACTGTGTTAGTGGACATGAGGTTCCTAGAGGAATCAAACTCATGATTCAAGGACTCCAAGAGCAGAACAGTAGGCACTGGGGCCAGGGGAGGGGAAAACTGGGAGTTACCAGTAAATGGGCCTTAAGATTCAGTCAAGCTTTCCTTGTTTATAATTGCTGAGTAGTATTCCATTGTGTAAATGCACCACAATTTCTGTATCTATGCCTCAGTTGAGGGACATCTGGGTTGTTTCCAGGTTCTGGATATTACGAATAAAGCTGCTACAAACATGGTTGAACAAATGTCCTTGTTGTATACTTGAGCATCTTTTGGATATATGCCTAGGAGTGGTATAGCTGGATCTTGAGGTAGCACTATTCCTAATTGTCTGAGAAGGCACCAAATTGATTTCCAAAGTGGTTGTACAAGTTTACATTCCCACTAGCAATTTGGGAACTAGAAAAGATCATCCTAAGTAAGCTATCCCAGAAGCAGAAAGACACACATGGTATATACTCACTTATAAGTGGATATTAGACATATAATGTAGGATAATAATACTAAAATCTGTACACTTAAAGAAGCTAAGCAAGGAGGATGACCCTGGGTAAGATGCTCAATCTTCATTCAGAAGGGCAAATGGGATAGACATTGGAAGAAGGTGAAAATAAGGAACAAGACAGGAGCCTACCGCAGTGGGTCTCTGAAAGACTCTACCCAGCAGGGTATTAAGGCAGATGCTGAGACTCACAGCCCAACTTTGGGCAAAGTGCTGGGAATCTTATGAAAGAAGGGGAAGATAGAAAGACCTGGAAGGGTCTGGAGTACCACAAGGAGAGCAACAGAACCAAAAAATCTGGGCTTAGGGGTCTTTTCTGAGACTAATACTCCAACCAAGGACCATTCATGGAGATAATCTGGACCCCCTGCACAGAGGTAGCCTGTGGCAGCTCAGTCTCCAAATGGGCTCCCTAATAAGGAGAGCAGGGGTTTTCTCTGACATGAACTCAGTGGCTGGCTCGTTGATCACCTCCTTCTGATGGGGGTGCAGCCTGACCAGGCCACAGAGGAAGACTATGAAAGACAATCCTGATGAGACCTTATAGACTAGGGTCAGATGGAAGGGTTGGAGGTCCTCCACTATCAGTGGACTGGGGGAGGGAGAGAGGGTGGGATTGGGAGGGGACGAGGGTGGGGCTACAGCTGGGATACAAAGTGAATAAATTGTAATAAATAAAAAAATTATATTTAAAAAATTAAATGATATTCCATATCTCAAAAATAAATGTTTATAAAAATGAAAGCAAAACAAAACAAAAAGATTCAGCCAAGCAAGGTGAACAGTTCTAGTGGTCGGTTGTGCAAGTTTGTACTGTACAGCTATGCTGTTTAAGGGGACAGGTTTCCTGTTTAAAATATTCTCATGGCCTTTAGAAATGACTTGTGGACCAAGCAGGTTATATTTATATATATTTTAGAAATATAATATAAACAAAAAGAGACCATACATTTGAGAGAGGGCAAAAGGGAGAGGGTTTGGAGGGAGAAAAGGTTAGGAGGAAAATGACATAATTGTATTTTAACTTCAAGAAATAAAAGCTTATAAAAAAACTAAGTTGTCGCTACAAGTTAGCTACTATATTTATATTTATATTTATATTTATATTTATATTTATATTTATATTTATATATGTTTGTCTATGTGTCTATGCATCTATCATTAAAAAACATGACCCACTGGTCAGGCTGAGGAGGTGGCTCAGTGGTTATCAGTTCTCTTCCCAGAGGGTTCCATTCCCAGCACCCACATGGCACTTCAAAACCAACCATCTTTAACTCCAGTTCCGTGGGATCCAGCACCTTCTAATTGCCCTTTATGGGCATTTTACATATGTCATATATGGTCATATATGCAGGCAAAACATCTACACACATAAAATTTGAAAAAAAGAAAGAAAGAAAAAGAAATGCTGAAGGTAGGACTGGGACAGTTCAGTGCTGACATGGCTGGTCTGGGTTGGGCCAGGAAGATGAGCAAAGTCCCTTAGGACTTTGCTGTGCTCATCGGAGTGATTGCTACTATCTACTGAGCTACCAGCTCTGAGTCCTAAGCCCATTAGACACTGAGCTTTTCTAGTCCACGTGAGGTAGGGCTTATGTCCTCCTCTTGGGAACTGAGGAAAGAGAGGACTTAAACTATTTTCTCTGGCAGGCCCATTGGGTGGCACTGTTACCTGAGCTCAGGCCTGCAGCCCCTGGGGCTGTTAGAAGCAGAGTTCCTGGATGCCCAGCAGGTGCTCCCATGGGGCACAGGAGCATCACCAGCTGCTCCTTTTACTTCTCTACCCCCCAGGCTTTAGGGATAGTTGTCTGGCTTTGGCCCAGGGCCTATGTACAGTGAGCAGCTGTCAATCTAGATAGAAGAGGGAGGTGTTCTGTGGCTCAATTTTTAAGAAAAAAAAATTTGTTTTTTATTTGAAGGGAGTTCAGAAGTGAGATGAGCTGTCTGGAGGTTGTATCTGGGAAGCCATGTCTGTTGGGAAAGCAGAATCTTCCCTTCAAGTACTCCACCCCCCATTCCCATGTATGTAGTGTGTGTATAGTGTGTGTGTGCGTGTAGAAGGGCTGTGATTGGATACCTCTGACATGGGCTGGTGGTGGTGGTGGGGTCATGTAGCACCATTGGTATAGTATTTACCTACCAGGCATGAAGTTCTGGGTTTCATCCCCAATCATGACATAAAACTGGAATGGTGACACACGCCTGTAATCGAGCCCTTGGAAATCAATGGCAAGAAGATCCAAAGTCCACTGTCATCCTGGGCTGGGGAGTGAATTTGAGGTCAGACTGAATGTAGTCAGAGTCTTATGTATGCGACTCTGTCGGAAAAACAAAAATGCAAAAAAACAAAGTGGAGAAACAGATGCCTCTAAAATGCTCCTGGACCTTGAAACTGAACAGCACAGATGATCTCCTCAAAGTTGAGCTAGTGAAGCAGGTTCTAGAAGATGAGCTCACAGAGCCAGGGAGTTCTAGAAGGCCTTAGGCCGACCTGGAGTCTGTTTTCTTTGTCGTTCTTTTAATGCCCGGTGCTGGGACACTGGTGGGATTGCAAAGGGGTGTCCTGAGCTGAAGCAGGATTTGGAGCCACAGCCGCTGCTGCCGCCGTGGTCACCACCGTCGCAGCTCTGGTAGGGAGGACCTCTGCTATGTGAACCCCTCCCTCTGAGTCCTGGTGGTGTTTAGCTAGAGGGGCTTGGGAACAGCAAGGCAGTGATCAGAGTTGGAGGGAGGGATGGATCCTTTTCTAAGACAGAGCCTGGGCAGAGGGGAGAGAGGAAGGAAGGAAGGGAGAGAGGGGGAGGGGGGAGAATGAATATGAATAAGAGCTTTTGCTGGCAGGCCTCTGGTCTATGAGTTACCACCAGATCCATGTCTGTAAACCTTCGGACCTGCTGTGAACCACTTCGGATAAACTTATCTCGGAGTCACTTTACTATGAAAAACACTATAAAATCACAAAACACTCACTGGGTAGCAGTGAACTTGGTTTCCTCATCTATACATTGAGGATATTAATCCCAACTCTTTGAATGGTTAAGAGGATTAGATGAGATTAAGTTAGAAAATACCCACAAAAACACCTGGTCCTACAGAGTTGAAGGACCCAGCGAAGGTAATAATTATCTCCCTCCCCCTCCCCGTACTTTGAGAAGGGTTCCTGCTCTGTGACCATGACTTCACTGTACTTGAGTTTAAGATGTACCCACTGAGCAGCGACTCCTCAGCAGCAGCTCAGCCTTTTAAGATATGAAAATAAATAGGACCAAGCTATCATTCTGTGGAAGCTCACCTTGGCTGGGGGGCTGACATGTATTACAATCCAGTATGAAGATAAAGGTACTGTACATGTCTAGGGAGATGGTCCCTGCTGGGGGACCAGCTTAGATGTCATTCATCCTTGAAGCATTAATAGGAGCAATCTATGCACAGGCAAAGAGACAGCTAAATTGCTAGACATCAGGCATCACCAGAAGAGGGAACAGTATGGTGTCACCAGGACCAAAGATGTGAGTGAGGGACAAGCTGGTTTTACTGGCTCATGAAGGGACCTCTGGACCACAGTTGAGAGCAGTGAAGTGTGTGTGTGTGTGGGGGGGGGGCTGTTGAAAAGTGCTACATGACGAGGGTTTGCACTTCAGTTCATTCTGGTGCATGTGACATGTGTAGGAGAGTTTGGAAGAGGTCAAGACTGAGCCTAAGGAAATCATAAGGAAAAGCGGGGTGGTGGCTTGAACTTAAGGAAAGATTGTGCTCTTGGAGGAAAAGGTCAACAGGACCTTGGTGATGATTGGATCTGGGAGGATGAAGGGTTTTAGTGGAGAAATAAAGGCAACGTCCATGTTTCTATTATACTTCTTTGAGTAAGTGGGTGCTCTGTGGTTGGGGAGAGAAGTCAGAACCAAGAAGGGCAGATTTATCTTAGATGAGTTAAGTTTGGGGTGACTGTGGGGTATCAACAAGAGGTTGATCAGTTCTTGGAGAAGATGCCATTCAGTTCTTGGAATAGAAGGTGATTACTCTGCAGCTGATGTTAACAGCAGGGGTGTCCTAAGCCTTCCTGATGTGGAAGGGGAGAGGGCTTCAAGGTAGAAAAGACTGGGAAACATCTCAGCATTTAAAACTGGGTAAGAAGCAGGTTATGCAGTAGAGCAGGAGAAATAGGCAGTGAGGGAAGAGGAAGAAGCTTGGATGAAATGAGCACTGTGGAAGCCATCAAAGCTCTGATTTCCACGGGGAAGCAGTTGGCAGGAGAACTGGCCTCAGAGTCCCTGTGAGGTGGGTGAGCACAGGTCTCGGGTAGGTGGTGGTGGGAAGCCTTATGCCCCCAGGTTAACAACCAAGGAGGGCAAGGTGTAGCGGTGAACACCTGCAATCCCAGCAACTCACGAGGCCAAGGCAGGAAGACTGTAAGTTGAAAGTCAGTCTGGGAAATTGGTAAGACCTTGTCTCAAAGTAAAATGGATGTGAGGCTGGACCAAGGGACTGGTGAAGTAGGACAGTGGTAGAGTACTTGCTTAGCGTAGGAAAAACTTTGGGTTTGATCTCTAATACTAGGAAAGAGAAATGAAAAGAAGACAAAGATGAAGGTACAGGGAGACAGTAGTGAGTCTCCCCTTGGAAATTTGGATGAGAAAAGATAGATTAGGACAGACGAGTATAAGAGAAGCCGGGGCTCTAAGCCTGGGCATCTGCATGGAGCAAGAACGAACTGATAGAGATGAATTTCTTGGACGCAGTGAGAGAAGGCATGTCTGGAAAAGGGAGGAAGAATTGAGCTGTGAGGAAAAGGGTGGATATGTTACTGAACCCAGGTTGGGAAGCCTGCCACTTAGAAATCCAGTGGCCCAGAGAGGAGTAAAGAAAAGCAACCTAGAAGGAGACAGGCCAGTATTTCCAGATACTCCCAGTGAGAACCCTGGAGGTATGGAATATTCACGAAGATTGGGGGTTACATCCAGAGATCAGCATTTCCTCATGCTAGTCTGAGCCAACCAGCATGACATCTTAATACTGAGCAGGAATGGTGATCCAGTTAGTGGTGGACTTTTCTAATTTTTGAGGGCAAACTGCTCCAGGCAAGAAGGCCACATCCTGGGAATGAGAAGGGAAACTGGGAATAAAGCAAGATGGCACCACCAATGGCAACAGCTTGCACAGTGACCTTATCATCACTCCAGGGGATTGGTGATAGCATGTGGGAGGCTTCTGATGAGTTTGAAGGTGGGATGAGGCTGAGGCACGAAGAGGAAAATAATTCTGCTTTTCTTAATGCAGTAAGGGGTAAGGTCACCAGCGAACTAAGAAGTGGGACACTCAAGGGTAGCAGTGAGGGTTCTGAAGCTCTTTTTGATGGAACCGAGGGAAAAATGATCAAAGATTAGCATGGCCGCTAGTTCACAAAAGAAACAACGGCAAAGAGTCAATATCCTTACACTTTTCTCTTTTATTCTTTCGACCATCTTCCGAGTCAAGTACTACTAATTTCTCACCATCTTAGGCATGGAGAATGTCCCATACCCAAGACATAGGAAGGAGCAGAGGTGGGTGTCAAACCCATGTGCAAAGCTTTGCCTTTAATCATTTGGTCATCCTTGACATTTAGGGTGGGAGGTTGGAAAATAAGAATACTCATGCTTTTCTTTCATCTTTTTTTTTTTTTATGACAGAGTGTGAAGGTACAAAGAAGCAAGTTACCTCATGGCACATTTATACATACTTAGTTTGGGTTGATAATCACCCTTTCTCCCATCTCCATGTAGCCTCATCTTAGGGTAAAACCCTTCCACCTCTACTTTCCCTATTCCACGTCTTTCTTTCTTTCTTTCTTTCTTTCTTTCTTTCTTTCTTTCTTTCTTTCTTTCTTTCTTTCTTTCTTTCTTTCTTTCTTTCTTTCTTTCTTTCTTTCTTTCTTTCCTTCCTTCCTTCCTTCCTTCCTTCCTTCCTTCTTTCTTTCTCTTTTTTTTCTTTCTTCCTCCCTCCCTCTCTCTTTCTTTTTCTTTTTCTTTTAAAAAAAGATTTAAACATTTTAGATTATGGGTCTGAGTGTGTCTCTGTGTACATGAGTTCTGGTGCCTATGGTGGCCTATGGAGGACATCAGATGCTCTGGGGCTGTAGTTACAGGTGGTTTTGAGCTTCTTGATATGGATACTGAGAACTAAATTTAGGTCCTCTGCAAGAGCACTGCATGCTCTTAACTGCTGTGCCATCTCTTCAGCCCCACCCCTTCAACTTTAATATCACACAAGGGACACCCATTTTGGAGACTGTGTGTGTTTTGTGTTGGACTTTATGATGGTAGAGAGGAGATTGGTGGACAAAGTTTGTGAGAGACAGGGGTAGATGTGTTTGATGGTATGGCCAGGGAGAGATTGGAACAGAAGGCTGCAGAGTGGGAAAAAATAAACTGATGGCAAGTTGGGGAATGACAAGGTCATGAAGTAGCAAAGATAGTGGAGTTGAAGGCCATCGGGTCTGAGGAGGTGAAGGAACCATGAGCTAAAAGTCAGCAGTGGTTGATGTCCCCATGACATGGGGATCTGCCCACAGAGCCAAGTGACAAAGAGAGTAGAGCAAATGAGATGGGTGAGTTTTAGGGGGCTCTTTCAAGATGAGGATATTGGAGGAGTGGTTAAGATGGAGACTTCAGCACTGCTTAGGATCTGTGTGTGGGAGGAGCGCCTTCCACATGGGAGGGCGCCATGCTGCCTGTGTCCCTGATTCAACTAAAGCTGGCAGATAGAGGCCAGTGGCTGGAAGGGAGACCCCAGGAGTGGGGCTCCAGGAACCCTGTCCAAGGTTTCAGGAGCATGCCTGGTGTCCCATCAGCAATAGGGCCTTGTCTCCTGTCCACCCTTTCCCCTCTTTCCCAAGGTGCACTCAGGCCTTGTCCTTCCTTCTTCTTCTTCCAAGGGGCAGCTGTCTGAACTCTTGGCCAGGGCTGGTGAACTGCCTGCCATCCCACAGTTCAACCCTCTACATCTGCCACTGCATGGAAGCTAGGAGCCGGGCTTCCAAAAGACAGCTGTGCCAGCCTGGGGTCCCTTGGCTGGCCTTGGCCTATCTGCTCAGCTGCCTGCTTGCCTCCAGTAAGGCCAAGGTCTTCAGTCGCTGTGAACTTGCCAAAGTGCTGCATGACTTCGGCCTGGACGGCTACCGGGGATATCACCTGGCCGACTGTGAGAACCCCTCTCCCTTCTCCCACCACTCACTGTCATGTCTTTCTTCCTACTCGTTCAAGAGCCTTGGGGGCTTTTTGAACATAGTTCTTCTTTGTAAAAGCAGAACTCAATGAGACAGCAGGTAGATACCACCCAGTCCCAAGTTAACCACATACCAGGCAGGCAACAGGCAGTCAGATTAGAACCGTCGATGATGGTAGCCAGGAAGTCAGAGGAACTAACAGCTTATTAGGTTATACCTTATCTTGGCCGTGAGGATCAAACATGTCTGCTGAAAGTCAGATGGCAAACGGAACAAACCAGTAACACCAAACATTATAAGCTAGTGTCAGTTTCAGGAAATTGTAAAGTACGGTACATCTGGGTTCATTTTTGTCTCTAGTCCTGGCCTCCTTTGTAGAGCCTGCCCATGTCTTCCTAATCTTGCCTGTAAACATTTAGCTCTCGTAAGGTCATTCAACAAATGCAGCAAGCCCGTCTATATACTGAACAATGAGAACATGGGAAGATCGACATCCTGGGTCAGGAAGGCTGAGGTCTAGTCCTGACCCTTGCTTTGAAGTAACTGTATGGAACCTTGAGGAAGTCACTTTGACCTCTGACCTTAGACTGATCCATCTGCAAAGCAGATGGTTAGATGTCTCTGTTGGGTAGAGGAAGCCAGCGTGTAGGAATTGGTTGTGAGCGCTTTGGCCTGTAGGGGCGTGACTGCCTGACCTCAAACCCTGTGTCTGTCCCTTGTAGGGATTTGCCTTGCTTACTACACAAGTGGTTTCAATACAGCTGCTGTGGACCATGAAGCTGATGGAAGCACAAACAATGGCATCTTCCAGATCAACAGCCGGAAGTGGTGCAAAGGTCTCGCCCCAAGTGGCCTCAACACTTGCCATCTATACTGCAGTGGTAGGCCAGGGCTGGGCCCTTTGCGCTGGCCTTCACCTTTTTGTGATCTTGTTTTCTTCCCCTGTCATTGTCTCTGGGTGAAGATTCCCAGGAGATGGGTGAGGGGGCAAGCAGGCTTCTGTGACTCTGATTTAAGGTCCAGGCTGGGAGCTACAGAAATGGAGGAAAGACTGTGAGGGAGAAGGGTGGGGTAACATCTGTTTCCAGAGAGGGAGAAATGGTGTGTGTGTGTGTGTGTGTGTGTATGTGAGAGAGAGAGAGAAAGGGAGAGAGAACACCCTGTTTTCTGTTCGCTCACTTTGTCTCTCTCCTTCCACCCCAGATTTGTTAAGCCAGGATCTCACAGATTCTGTCGTCTGTGTCATGAAGATAGTTCAAGAGCCTCAGGGTCTGGGCTATTGGTGAGTAACTCCTACTGGAATTCTCTGCTGTGGTCAGGACTGGAGGGTAGCATCAGGGGACTGGCCTTCCATGAGTATGCACTTTGTCCTAGGCAACACACTTCATAGCTTTATGAACCAAGCTTCATGACCAGTGTTGGGGATTAGGAGAATCCAGATAATTACAGATGATGCCATTAGGAAGGACAGCATTGGCAAGCGCATGACCACACAGCTCAACCCACAGTTTATATAAAAGCCCAAGATGTGTAACAGATGGTAGATGAGGTTCTTTGCTTGGACCAGGGACAAGGTTCTGGAACATCCCTCTTGCAGTTTTTTTTTTTTTTTCTGCCTTACTTACATCCAGCAATATGTCCTTTGATTCTCCTTATAACCAAGAACTTGTCTGAGCATCACATTAGGCACTGACTTAGATGGCTGCTTTTTGCAAGCACCTGGGTCAGTTGGTCCACAATTGCCCTGTCTCTGTTAATGAGGCTTTCCCACTGAGACTCCAACCTCAGTTCTACTCATGCTTATGAATGAGAAGCTAGCAGGGCAGGAACAGAATCAGGGAACGCTCCGGGAGTTTGGAGCACTGAGACCAGGGATAGACGTAACAGCCGATAAGGTTGAGGAAGGAACCTTAGAAAACCTCGGAGGACAAGTAGGGAGAGAGTAAAGATGGGGTAGGATTGGCAGATCTGTTGGATGGCCTTGCAGGAGTCTGTGTGACACAGAGGGTCTGGAGAAGGATAGGAGTACCAGTAGTGAATACAAGAAAGGTTAGGTATAAGGGGCTGTGGAAGGGATTCAAAGATAGATGAGACATGGCCTAAGAGAAAGAGGAGAGGGTGGAGGTGACTGAATCTTGAGATAGTTCAGACACATTTCTTGATACGGATACCTCTTTGTTGGTCTGAGAAGACTTGATGCCCTAAGAAGTGAGTTTGGGGTAAGGTCAGTTCTGTAGGACATAGAGTGTGTTTATAAAATCAGGAAGAGACAAGGCAGGCTCAGGTACTATATTTCAAGAGCTTGCAGCCTTGGTACCCCTACTGTGGTGTGGAAGACCTGATCCTAATAGATGAAACCAAAGAGCATCTCTGTTACACACTTGGAATAAATCCTAGCATGGATGACTTTTGAGAGTCTGAGGCTAGTTGGAGGAAGTGGGCCCAGAAGGTTTAGTGCTGTCCACTCCTTTCGCCCACATACACTGGGGTTGCAGGTGTGCAAGGGCCAGCTAGGTTCTGAGCCTAAGTGATTGTTGAGACTTCTTTTTGTTCTCAAGTATCTTATAGTCTGGTGGAAAAGAAAGCCTTTCTTGGTTGACAGTTGTTTAGAAGTCTTCCTGGTGCTTTTGACATTGGCATCAGAAAGGACCAGTGTTCAGAGCTTGGGATTCCTGAGAACTTTGGACCCCGGGACCCTCTTGCTTATCTTCCTCAAGATGTCAGCTGTGATGGGACTAGGGAGACATTTAAGTCCATAAAAATTACTTGTCATGCAAGAGTGGAAACCCAAGTTTGATCCCCAGAATGCACATTAAAAAGCTGGGCATGTTGGCATCTGTAATCCCAGCACTAGGGAGGCAGAGACTGACAAATTTCTGAGGCTCACTGGCCAACCAGCCTACCTTAATTGCTGAGCTCTAGGTTCAGTGAGAGACCCTGTCTCAAAAAAAGGTGGTCCTCCTCCCATATCAGTGGACTAAGGGAGGGACATGGGGGAGAAGAGGGAGGGTGGAACTGGAAGGAGGTGAGGAAGGGGCTATAGCTGGGATACAAAGTGAATAAATTGTAATAAATAAGAAATCAATAATAAAGAAAAATAAAATAGATAAAAAACCAAACCAAAAACAAAAAACCAAAAATCAAGGTGGACACCTCCTGAGAAAGGACATTCAAGGTTGACTTCTAGCCTCTCTCTCTCTCTCTCACCCCTCCCCCCCCCACACTTATACAGCAAAACAAAGATGTTATCTGTGATCCATACAAAGAAATGATCCCAAGAGATTATAATAGCCAACAATGGAAAGACCAACTTTGGCAACCAAGAATTGCTGAGTGTGCCATGGACCCTAGGTGGATAAGTTTATATCACTATCCGAGTTTTTCATTTGGAAAATAGGGAAGATAATACTTACCCATTCTACATAATAGGCCATCTGGGGACAGGAGGGGAGTAGGTTATAAGTGGGTGAAGGGTATGCTGGCATGTAAACTGTGAGGGGCTATACACATGTAAGGTGGTCTCACTGTCCCCAGAAGCACTTGGGTGTTAGAAAGGAGCTTTGTGCTTAGGCTCCAGACTAAAGCCTCTAACACTTTGACAAGGACTCATGGGTAAGCTTGAGCATACTAGCTAGTATCTTCAGTGGTAAAATATGACATTTAGATATTGGCTTTTTACAGCCATTCTCTTCCTCGGTGATTGCTTGCTGGTTGGCTCGGCTTATTTGTTGCTGTCCACCCTCCTAGCCCCCATTCTTGCTTCTCTTCGGTGTAGAGCTGTGTACCTTTTCTGCTCTCTGAATAGGACTGAGGGCTGAAGATGATGTGGGTTCTTCTCCGTGTTTTCTATCCCCAGGGAGGCCTGGAGGCACCATTGCCAGGGCAAAGACCTCAGTGACTGGGTGGATGGATGTGACTTCTAGAACCCTCTCTGGATGGACCAAGCCACACGCAGCGGGCTGGGAAGTGTGGTTTTGTTCCTGACCCAGGCTTGGGAAGACAAGCCAACTCATAAAAATCTAATTTGACATAAAGCGTGTTTCTCAGCTTTCTGAGGGTCTGCAGGTGCCCGCTTGTCTTCTCATCTCACTTGCTCACCTGGGCTTGGCTTCAGGTGGACTTCAAGAAGCCTATAATGGAAGGCTTGGGGACAGGGACAGTGCCTGCCTTCCCCATACCTGGCAGAGTTTGGGTCTAGAGTTTCCAAAGTTAGCAAAAGCCAAAACAAAACAAAACTAGGATGCCTTGGTTAAATTTGAACTTTAAACATACAACAAGTAGCTTTAACGTAAAACAAATCTTGCATGGCTCATACTAATATTGAAGGAACCTGCCTGTGTATCTGAAATTCAATTTAATTGGCAACCCTAGAAAAGTCTGGTGTTGTGAATCCCTGGTGTATCTGGAAAGATCCTAGGCATGCTTGCTTTCTGGAGCTCTGGTTGTAGATGGCAGCCACCATACCTTAGCTCTCACTCTGGTGTCCCCTCACATCCTGTGGTCCTGAGGTGGTGCAGAATGACTGACTATGAAGGACCACACGGATTTCTCCAGCTTTATCGGCCATCTTGCTCTTTAGTGCCCTCTGGAGGTGGTAGAGCCAAGTGTCACTGATATTAGTAGCTGGCACTTCATGGACTGGAAATCACGAGGTACTACCTATCTTTTAGAAGCTGGCAGATGGGGGTGGGGCTTGCCAGTGGGTTTAAGGTAGAAAAATGTAGAATGCCTTTTCCAGGGTGGGAGTTCTGAGGAAGGCAGACTATTCCCACTGACAGGGAGCTCTGTATCAGTTATCAGGGACATATGTATTTAAAGGAGCAAGGTAGGCAGAGTCTCGAAACTGCTAGAATAGCAATTGTCTTAATTAGAGTTACTGTTGCTCTGATAAAACACCATTATCAAAAGTGACTTGGGGAGGAAAGGGTTTATTAGGCTTACACTTCCCTATCACTGTTTATCTGTTTATCACTGAGGGAACTCAGGACAGGAACTCCGATAAGGAAGGAGCTCTACAAAGGCCATGGAGTGCTACTTACTGGCTTGCTCCCCCCCCCCTCCTCCACCGTGGCTTGCTGAGCCTGCTTTCTTATAGAAAGCAGCTGAGGGGTGATCCTACCCGCAATGGTCTGGGACCTCCCAGCTCAGACACTAATTAAGAAAATGTTCTATAGTCCCAACTACAGCCCAGTGTTATGGAAGCATTTTCTCAGTTGGGTTCCCTCCTCTCAGTTGACTCTATCCCATGTCAAGCTGACATAAAATTAGCCGGCCCAGCAATAGAGATGATGTGTGAGGAGAATGAGTCTTAATTTCAGATTGCAGCATCCTCTAGAAGGGTTTTCACTGAACCCTGCGCGTGCTAAACTGTACATTGAGGCGTGGTTGGTGGCTCCTAGGGAGACGTCACCCAATGTTCCCTTCCCCCAAAGTGCCACCAAACCCTGGAGGGATGGATGAGCATCTACGACTGCAAAATGGATGAGTTTCCATCTGCTGCTGGACTCGTCAATGGATTATAAAACATGAGAGCTGTTTATCCAAGTGGACAGTGATAGAACCTCTGGCTAAGATGTGGCAATGGTGACTAATGGATCTATTAAATCACACAAATACCCTGTGCCGACCATGCGGCCTGCGTTTATCTGATTTATACCCTGGGACAGTAATAATGACGCAGGTACCATTATCATCTCCGTTCTGTTGATAAGGACTTAGATTTAGGGAAGGACAATTTGTACCCAAGTCAGCCTGACTCCTTCAGTGCATACTGTCAGCCATACGTGGACAAGGGGTCAGAGACCCAGGCCTCATCCATCGTGGATGCTGTAACTTCTTATGTCTGTACCTGCATTGCCTCATCGCTCCAGCGGGCCTCACCCAGTCAGTCTGGGAAAGGAGCCCAGGAATGGGCAGAACGAGGCTCTTGGAACCAAGGGGAGAGTTGTTAAGTGGATGTGGAGGCTGCCGTCATGGCCTCAGGCCTCTTCAAGGTGAGGGTGAGCAGTGTCAGGTCCAGACAAGGGGACCCTGGAGGTTTGGGCTAGGGAGTTCACTGGGAACAGGTAGAGGTGGAGAAGGAATAACCAGGAGGGAGTGCTCCGATCAAAGTTACTACCGTCTGGCTTATGGTGATGGTCGACAGACTGCAAGCTCACTTAGGAGTCCCAAACACAGTTCCTAAAAACTGAGGTATGTTAGGTTAAATATTGGTGTTCCCCTCCCTCCCCATCTCCCCATCACTCTCCCCTATAGTCCTCTGCTCACAAAATTTTGCCTACCTGACTTTGTGTGTGGTTACATGTGTGCCCCCTCTCTCTGTGTGTATGTGTGCAGGTACATGCAGAGGTCAGAAGTGAACTTTGGTGGTGTTCCTTGTTCACCTTGTTTTTCACAGGGTCTCTTACTGGCTTGGAATTCATTGATGAGGGTAGGTGGCTTGCCACTGGGCTCCAGGGATCTTCCCGTTTGGGCTCCTCTAGCATTCGGATTACAACTCTGCCTTCCAATGACTGGCTTGTTAAAAAGTGGGTTTTGGAGATGAAGCTCAGGTGCTTACGCTTGTGTGGCGAGCGCCTCTCAGCCTCTGGTCTTGACAGCTCCGGGGACTCTCCCAGCTTCTACCCACACTGGGCTGCCCATTAAATCAAGCCCTCCCGTGGCTCTCTGCTGGGCCAGCTGCCTCTCACCTTGTTCCATGCCACTCTTTGTGCTCCGACCTCAGTGTCTTCCTCACCTTGGGCTTGGCACTCAGCTTGCCTTAGGAGGGCTCCCGTGAGCAGAGCTGTCCCTCAGCTCATCTGAGCTCTGACTCCAGTGGGGGTGAGGGGGGTGGTGTCATGGAAGTGAGTTCCCTGAGATCAGCATGCTTTTCATATCTTTTGGCATCATTCATTAGACTCTCTTTCACTGACTCTGTGCTTCAGATGCAACAAGCTACAGGGCCTTTGTCGCTCCCAGGAAGGTCATTTCATCAGGTTTTGATTTTTTTTTTTTTAGTGAGTATTCCTTTCTTCAGTCAGGACTTACCTTGATTTCATCTTCTTAGCATGAATCTGACAACCAGAGCTGAAGGAGCACTTATTATTCCTTGTCACTACCTTACCAGGTCCCTCTGTCTGAAAACACATACACAGGCACCCACAAATACATGCACACATATACCCGGGGGCGCACGCGCACACACACACAGAGTCTCTTTTGCTAGGCTGTAAGCACCAAGAGAGCAGGGACTTTGGGTGTTTCTTTTGTCTCCAGCCTGTAGAACAGCCAAACAGAGTCCTCAGCAAATGGATGAACCTACTGAAGGCCCAACTGGTATGTGAACATCAACTGATATCAGCAAACATCAAATGAGTGCCTACCAGTCTTTCATGTCCAGTCATGTCCAGGAGTTCAGCATTCATTTTTGGGCCAGAAGAGCTAATGAAGGCCACCTCATATGCTACAGGCAGCAAAGTGACCACCACATTGCTTGGTACAGTCAGACTCAAGAAATGATCCTTTTGTGCTCTCTTGAGCTCTGGGTGTACCAGCTGCCTCAGGAATCAATGGGTGCCCTCAGGCCCTACCTATCTGAAGATCAGCACTATGTCCCTTTCACTATTTGCTGAGAAGGAGGGAGAGGAAATGAGGGGGTATAAAGAGAGGGAGGAAAATGGGTTTGGATAAAATGGTAGAGGTTTCTATGGAGTGTGGGGAGAATGTCAAGTTCGGTAGGTGTCCCCATTCCAGACTAGAATGGTTCCAGGAGACAGATTTGAAGCAGGATTTTCTTTGTCATTAACCAAAGAATGAAGCAACACTCAGGAGACTGACCGGCCAGTCTCTCTCTGTACATGCAGGTCGGGAAGGCAGCAGCTCCAGGTAGCTCTAGTAGGCTTTGCTGATGTTCTTCTTTGGCTGAGGTCATGGTGTTGGGCTGTGTAATCTGGGCTCTCTGAGCACCCTGGGGCCAGGAGAGTGGCCTCTGCCCAGACAGAAGTCAGCATTTCCTGAGGTCTTTAGAGTGGTGTACTACCACATTTGCCGCTCCGAGCGGTCATCCTCATTTTCAGAAGAAACTCGACCCTTAGAAAAGGTCTAGAGCTTGGCCAGCATGGTACAGCTTGTACAGTTGAAATTCAGATTGGAAGTGTCAGAAATACAAAGGCCACTGGTCATCCTCAGCCCGTCCCAGCCGCCACCTCTTGATCAGTACTTGGATTATCAATGGGCTAGAACCCAGAGTGGGTAAGATATAGCCTTGGGAGAGAGCGGAGATTAAACAAACTCCTACCAAGGAGGGACTTAGCATTCTTCAAACCCTCCAAGCTCTCTCCTGGCTGCAGGCCTTCACGCTGTGTGTCTTCTGCACGCGTGCCTGCCCACAGCTTCCATGCTTTTATGAGGGTTTCAGTCAATACCTGTCCCAACTCAGCCAGCCTCTTGTGTCCATGTTATTCTCAGTGCACACCATGGCTCATGCATCTCGTCTCTCTTGCTGCCCAGGCATCTGTGTGCGTAACCATTGCCTGCCTTTTCCCAGCTAGACTTTGAGCTTCCTGAAGATGAGAATGGTGTCGAATCCCAGCATGGGGAAGGGAAAATGGACACAGAGTCTAACCCCTAACCAAGAAGCTAATTGCAACTGATAGCTGCTAGGAAAGGGAAAGTCAGTTTTCTTCAATGGAATGACACTGGCTGTATCAGACACATCCCTGGGTAGGCCTCCTGCTCAGGAGTAGTTGGGCAACACAAAATGGACTCCATGGTTTTTATGATGTGTATGTGTGTGTGTGTTTAAGAGAACAAAGGAACATGAAGTTGGATTCATGGTGGGGATGCTCAGAGTGGTTGAGAGAGTTGAAGGAACATAATGAAACTATATTGTATGGAAAGTTTAAAAAATGTTTTCTTACTATAGGGACCCTCAGGACCTGGCACAGGACCTGGCACATAGTAGGCCCACAGAAAATGCTTATGAAATGATGAACTCAGGGTAGCTGCCTTCTTGCTGTCTCAAGACTAACTGAGCTGATGTGTCCAGCAATGATTCTGTTTTAGGTTTGTTTTAAGTTGGATATAATTCCTTTTTGAAAAGACACCACAAAAGTTGGAATTATTTTAAAGACAAATAGCCACAAGAGTGGTAAGTTGGGCAAATAAACGGGGCACAGAGAAGATCTTCAAGGAGTGCAGATGTCTAAATTCCACCTCCCAGCACCATTCACAGACATTCGTTCTCAGGATGTGGAGTTTTCTTTGAATAATCAAACAAGGTTCACATCTGTGCTGGCTAGTTTTATGTCAGCTTGAGAAGTTAGAGAAGAGAGAACCACAATTTAGAAAATACATCCATAAAACTGGCCTTTAGACAAGTCTGTGAGGGTATTGTCCTGATTAATGATTTCTGTGGTAGGGCCTAGCCCACAGGAGGCAGTCCCACCCCTGACTGGCGGTCTTGGGTTCTCTTAAGAAAGAAGGCAGAACAAGCCATGAAGGGCTAGCCAGTAAGCAGCACTCCTCCATGGCCTCAGCATCAGCTCCTGCTTCCAGGTTCCTGCCCAGACTTCCTTTATGATGGACTGTGATTGGGACATATAAAGTGAAATAAACTCTTTTGTTCCCGAATTGCTTTGGGTCATGATGCCTTATCAAAGTAATAGAAATCCTAGCAAGACAAAATCCCTACTAAAAAAAGCCATTGAAGCCAGACAGTGGTGGCACACACATTTAATCCCAGTACTGGGGAAGCAGAGGCAGGCAGGCGGATGTCTGTGAGTTCGAGGCCATCCTGATCTACAGAGCGAGTTCCAGGACAGCCAAAGCTCCACAGAGAAACTCTGTCTCAAACAAACAAAACAAGCAAAAAACCAACCAACCAACCAAACAAACAAAAAAAACCAAACAAACAAAAAAGAAAGAAAGAAAGAAAGAAAGAAAGAAAGAAAGAAAGAAAAGAAAAGAAAAAAACCTGAATGAAACTAAACAGCAAGGGCATGACTGAAGAGTCAATGGTCACTCAAGACTATCACATTTCCCTTATTTAGCAACCAGACTGTGAGCACATCTGTAAAGCAGGTGCTGTGGTTGCTGCTCATGTATGCAGATCCCTCCCGCCCTCAGCATCTCCACATGCATAAAATAATTTCATGAAATCACATTCCTGAGTTTTCTTGTGTGTATTCATTTTCTGTTCACCCATCCATGTTGCAGTCTGTGAGAACGTGCCTGCACACAAGCCGCAGCAGGTGTCAAAGGTTTAAAAAGATTAAGGAGGAAAAAAAAATTGAAAATTGATCAAGTTCTATCTTTTTTTTTTTCCCTGAAAATTGAAAAAGCAACAATCATTATGCCATTTGGGGAAAAGAAACATCAATCGCTCTTTGTGCGCTGCTGTGGCCTTTTCAGGAGATCACTCAGCACTTCCTAGACCATGGCCAGCATCAGTGGATCCATGGAGGGTCACAGATGAACTTCAGGGATTCAGAATCCTCCTATAATTATATGTAAAATCTTATGCCTATTAGTCTCATGGTCATTGTTCCTGGGTGGGTGTAGGGGAGAATTCATAGCTTTCTCTTTATTCTAAAACAAGTCCGTGATACAAACAAAATTAAGAATTGATATGTTACGGGATGCAAAAAGTAATGAAGAAAAAAAAGTGTATTATATATATTTGCACCTCTCTCTCTCCACACCCCCCATGCCGTGTGTGTGTGTGTGTGTGTGTGTGTGTATGTGCGCACATGTACGAGTTCAGTTCCCCCTTTCAGGTATTTGCTTGCGTTCCCCTGACCTGTGTCCAGTCCTTTAAACTCTCCCTCTTCTAACCTCCTGGACTTGCCTTACACCTCCTTTCATGCCCCTTCAACTGGAACCCCGATCCATCTGTAATTTTGTATTCCCATTCAGACTATAAGCTTCGTGAGGGCAAATACCTGGCGCACAACAGTTGAGATGAATGGATGGTGGGCCTGTGTTCAAGTTTTGCCTGTTGGCCTCCTCCACCTCCACCAGGAAGCTTCCTCCATACAATATGGGGACCGCTCTGATGTGTGTGGGTCAGGATGGGCTGAACTCTCTTTCAAAAGGAATCCTGTGGCCTCTGTGAACCCCCTTTCTCTTCTGTAACCACAGAACTCAGCCCCTGAGGCCTGATGTAGCTCCTTGGCTGCACATTCCTGGAATGGGAGTCCCTGAGTGTCTGTGAAGGAAGCGGTCACCAGGAAGGAGCTTGTCACCTGGCAAGCTCACGCCTGTGTGTGGCGGGTTCCCATCACCACCTCTAGCCCAGTAGGAGCGGGACCACTGGGGTCTCTAGTCTCTCATCAGTGCTTGCCTCGCTTGAAGCTACTTTCTAGGCATGTTCACAGTTAAAACATTCACAAAAATAGCTTCAAGCTGGAGAGGGGAAAATAAAATAATTCTGGTGTCTGCCAAAAACAACAAAGCAACAGCCGGTGTGCAGCCAGCTCAGTCCCTGGCACAGCTCAGATGCTCACAGAAAAACTCATTCCTTTCGCTCCACTGACTGCAGGCGCCTGGTGGACTCTATCCGCTAGGCCTGGGGCCACACACCAGTTGGTTTATCTCAGCCTCCAGGGCACCGATAATCCAGCCTTGAGATATGGACATGTGACTGCTCTCAACATCAAGTCTGTGTCATCTCCAGTGATTGCTTAGACTGTGACACATACCTGAGTGTCCTCTGCATCCCTGACCCCTCCTGATCATCACTCTGAAAATGTGTATATATACAATTCTTGTGATAATTGTTTGAAATGATAGCAACAAAAATAGTCCACCACCCACTGAAAGTTGGGCCATCTTTTGTTAACAGTGGACTAATCGATACCTAGATATTGGTTTGTCCTTTTGAATTGTGTGTGTGTGTACATTTAAGCATGTTAAGTACATAGACTTGCCCTAAACTGAACAAAGCCAGAATACCCAAATCAGAAGAAATACATAGATGTGTGAGACCCAGAGCAATACAAATCTCTCTGAACCATCTTTGCCCCATTACAAAATGATTCCTCTCCCTTATTTATTTATTCTTCCTGGAAGGAAGCTAGAAATCCATTGAAGCAGTTCAAATAGCATCCTCCTTTATCAATTTTTTAAAAGTATGAAGTTGTTAAATTGGAAGAAGGCAGAGGCATCAGACAGGACCCTAGATATCCAGATAGACCCTTCACTTTGTTCCTGTCCCTGATGGAAGCAGGTCTGAGGCCGGCCTTCAGATCCTCCTCCTCCTGAATTTGTCAGTCACCAGTGGGACACTTCCAGTCGGGTGAAGTGAGAGGTGAGTTTATCTCAGGAGAGACGTTTATAGCCTGGCGAAGTTTTGGAAGAAAGATCACTTTTGGCCCTTTTTTTTGCTTTGAGTGAGTCACCATGGTAGGTCTGCAAATAGAGCTGAGATCCTGGCAGCTCAGTACAGCACACTCCCTCACTCTGTGGTGACCCCAGACCAGTCTCTTCACTCCCCAGTTGAGAATATTCATTTGGAAAACAAGGACATTAGGTCATGCAGGCCGCATAGGACGAATAATTGCCCATAAAGATGCTTACCTCCTGGTCCCTGGAACTCGTGACTCTACATAATAAAAGAGCCTTTGCAGATGTGTCAGAGGGAATAACCTGGCCATGAAGCAGTTTGTCCTGGGCTGCCTGGTGGGCCCAAGGAGCCTTTAAAAGGAGAGAGGGCACAGCAGGGGAGGGCAGAGCTGGAGGGAGATGTGGCTGTGGAAAGTCCTGCTTATGTGATGTGAGAAGGCTCAGCAGTGATAGCTAACTTGAAAGAAGCAGGAAGGGGCTGCAAGTCAAGGAACACGGTGGTTCTCCAGAGGCCGGAGGAGGCAAGAAAGTGTATCCCCCCCCAACCCTCCAGGAGCTCCTGAGAGAAAATGCAATATTGTTGTCACCTTAGCCCGGTGAGACCCAAGCCAGACCTTATAGAACAGTGAGATGATAATGCCATCCTGCATTCTTAAGAATTGTCAACAGTTTGGGCAACCCTTATAGAGAGTTTAGGTATACGTCAGTGTGGGGTTGGACATTGCAGTAGACTCTTTCCCCATGACTTAGACAGGACTTGGAGGGGGGTCTTTCATCACCTGGCCCTGCCCCTTCCCCTCACAGAGGTAAGTTATGATCATCCTAAAATCAAGAGAGTGAGCCCAGAGAGGGTCAGGGTATCACCACAATCAGCTACTGAGAGAAGGGGGTCACGGGCCACAGCTGCAAACTCCCTGGTTACGACATTCTTCAGTTCAGCACACTGGAGCAATCACCGTGTGATGAGGGGGTTAGCGGAGAGAACGAGACAGTAGAGACTGGAACCCTGGAGCTCCGTTCTGCCCTGTTCTATCCATGCATATACACGTGGGGGTAAAGACATAAGCCATATCAGACCCGTGTCCACAGCTGGGGCCAACTCTGGGTTGGGAGTGGGAGGAACTTGTGGTTGGAAGTAAAAACCCAGCCTAAAGGATCTGTCACCATAAAAGCAGTGTGAGTTGATTCTGGCCAAACAAGAAGTTCTCATTTGTCATCCAGAGGCTTCAAAGGGGGCAGGCAACTGTGATCAGCAAAGGTAACTTCAACCTTGTATCTCATTTGGATATCCTACTAGGAGTCACAGAGAACAAAGGGCTGCCAGTGTGAGCGCTAGAGGGACAAGGTAGGACAGGTTCATGGGGTAGAACATTGGGCTTGAAAGATGATCATGTGGTGGTGAGTGAGAGGTCAACTGGGTCTAGCCTGAACTCACAGACAGGGGAGCCAGGGTACCAGACAGAGCACAGAGCACAGGGGCCCTGGAAGGGGTCGGCTAAGGTTTGTTTTGTTTTGTTTTGTTTTGTTTTGTGATCACAGGTAGCCTTCTCTGACTCTCCCTGTTTTAAAATACTTACATTGGGTGGTGTCCTGAAGAACACAGGTTCTGACCTGTTAGTGGATCTTGCAGTCAACTAACAAAGTTGTGACTTAGGTTAGGATGAGATACATAGTGTACACATCTTATGAAGGCAAACAGTGCTGGAGAAACCCTTTGAACCTCCTCCGTAGCTTCTGGCTGGCAGGTCTGTGGCTTTCCTTAGCCTGCGGGGACAAAGACCTCGATGCAAGAGAAAGGGCAGAGCAATGTGGCCACTTCCACAAGACCAGCTTTTAATATGACCGTGGTTCGAAGCACGAATAAATAAACTCCAAAGAAAATGGAAAACCCAAACCGAACCCTAGAACATCGAAACCGAAGACCATAAAAAAAACCAACAAAACAAAATGAGGCAAAACAAATCTTCGATAGACAAACAAAAACAGCCCCCGCCCCAAAACAAGGTAAAAGAAAACAGAAGAGATCAGACTCTACAGCTGTGTCACAGGGAGAGAACGACGTGGCTCCATGGACGAATACCGGGCTCACCCAGGCCACTGTACCACCTCATGGGTGCTGGGATAAGAAAGAGGTTGGCACTGGTCACCTGTAGTGTGGGAGCCCCACGGGCCAGTTTGGGGACAAGGCTAAGAACCTTCACAGACAACACAAGGATCAAACGTTGGAGAGAGTTGCGTGGTTTCCTTCTTGACTGTGCAGTGTCAGGTCCAGAGCGGGGCTCAGGGGAACTTTGGGGCTGAAACCCGGCCCCACTGCACAGGCATTGGAGTGGGCTCTGGAAACCACGCGCAGAAAATACCATGTACAAGACAGAAGTGGAGGTGGCGCCGTAAGAAGTCTGAGCATGCAGGTGTTTTGTACATCTGGCAGTGAGATGTGATGGCAGGTTAGTTCTTGGACAGTTCCGGAGTGTGACTCATCGGTCCTACGAGGGACACGTGGCAGGGCCCGGGACGGTTCATGTCGGATGTGGCCAGAGTGAGGTTTGGCAGAAGTCCGCAATGTGTGCATAGGGGGGGCTCTTGCTTCTTTCTGTCATCAGGGGCTATCCCACCTGCGCTTGCTGTCCCCTGTCCTGGGTCTTGGGCCTTTAAGGTCTTTTTGGAGGTGCTGGGTTGCCTGGGAGGTATCAGCAGGCAATCTCCTCCAGGGTGCCCAAGGCTGTCTGCAGGGGCACGTTCACAGTGTGGCTGATGGTTTCAGAGTGGTTTGGCATTGTGTCACAGGTGCTCTGCAGGGAAAGGAAAGGGGACATCTGTCATTCGTTCAGAAGAAAAAAAAAATCTACTGCCAAGTCCTGTGAGGCAGGTTGGGACCCTCCGAAGCAGTGGTTCTCACCTTCCTAATGCTGCGACCCTTTAATACAGTCCCTCATGTTATGGTGACCCCAAACCATAATTTTGTTGTTACTTCCTAACTGTAAATTTGCTACTGTTACGAGTCGTAATATAAAATATCTGATATGCAGTATATCTGCTATGCGATCCCCAAAGGGGTTGTGACCCACAAGTTGAGAAATGCTGCTCTAAAGGTCAGGATGGAGGCTGATGAGAGCCGCAGGGTTGGCCCTGGGGAAACAGAGTCACTGAGTTAGGGTGGACCCAAGATGGTCTGCATGTTCTGAGGTTCCCAGGCTGTAGTGTGCAGATGGATGAGAGAGGAGGGAGGAGGCAGGGCCAAGTAGGAGATAGGGTCAGGGATTTGGTGCTGTGGTCAGGGTGAAAGGAGTGGGGTGTGGTTTTGGAGGATTTGATGGAGACAGAGCTTGGGGGAGGGGAAACAGGTGAAGAGCGGGTATAATCCTGAGATAGCCTAAGGGAGGTGGGAAGGGAATCGTGGCTTTTGGAGCACTTGCTGCCTGTGAAATGGGCGGACAATGTCTCTAAGGCTTTATGATCCTATGCATCTGCTTAGGGAGGCTAAGGAACTTCCCCCAGGCACACAGCTAGGGCTCAGAGGGCCTAGGCTGTGGCCAAGACAACTGAGACCACAGCCTAGGCTCTTTGCCTCTTTGCTGTTCTCTCTTAGCACAGGCTTGCCTTCTGTTCAACAGAGGCTTCAGAAGCCCAGAGAACTCAGAGCCAGCTTGCTTGTTTGGGAGCCGTGTAATGACAAGACAGCATCTGGAAAAGAAATGGGGGGCCCAACAGCCAGGGCTAGGATCCATTTGGGTAAATTTTTTTTGCCAGGCAGTGGCTGCCCATGCATGCTTCTCATAAGGCTGATTTGGGGTGCAGTACTGGGAAGGAGAGCCTGAGATGCCCGCCTCAGTCAGTCAAGACCTGCCTGAGCCTGGAGCGGGAGGAGCTATGCAAAAAGAATGATTGACAGGCAGGAAAGTGAAAGGTGCTGCCCCTAACCATAAAGAAAAGGCAATGTGATGCCTTGGTTAGAGGCACTTCAAGTTTAGCCCTCCTCACTCAAAAGCACGTGACTCTGTCCTTTGGGCCTCAATGGCATCAAAGGCAAAAAGAAGGTAAAGATAGATCTTTGTCTATGGTGGCTGCGGTGACAAGACCCACATGGGCACACAGAATGGTACCCAACCTGCAGCCAGAATACAGTGGTCAGTAGCCATACTGTGTACAGCCATTGCTACCACTAACTGCTTAAGGGGCCTCATGCTCGGCGTCCCCTTCAAATGGATGGAGGTCGGCGACGCCGTGCAGTTCCTGCTCTTAGCAAACACGGAAGTAGACATACATAGAGTGTGGAAGGTGGGGAGCAGCCCCATGGCCTGAAGAAAGATCTACCCTCGGAAACACCTCTTGGGGCCAGCTCCACTCATGGCTGAGCCCTTGAACTTTGGGTTGTGGCCTAGCTGGAGGGTCCTTGGATTTGGCGCACGAGAGGGTGTCTGCCTCAGGCCACGGGAAGATGTGCAGAGATTCAGGTCCTTCCTGCCTGGCCCTGTGTCTGGCTTCATATTTGCCTACATAAGCTGTTCTTACCATGTTTTCATCATGGCTTCCTTCTTCCTCTTCTTTGCCGAGCAGGTCTAATAGCTTCTCTTTGATCAGCTGTGAGAAAGACAGGATGTGGACAGTCAGGCTGGGAGGAGGATGCAAAGGCCAGAGACCCTTCCTACAGGCAGAACCAGGGACTCACACAGGCAGTGGCTGTGTGGGCTGTGACTGTACAGACCATGGCAAAAGCTCTGCCTAGTGGACAGCTCTGCAGGCCTCACTCTCCTGCCTTTTGGCCTCCATGTGATTCTGTTGCTCTAACCAGAGCGTGGAGGAGGGTGGGCGAGAGCTCTTGACTTGCGGTGTGGACTGCTTTCTCCAACAGAGAAGCTAAAGGTGCTGGTGGGCCCAGTTCCCCCACGGGTCTTAGGGAACGCGCTGGGACCTCTTTCTCACTGTGTAGCTCAGACTGGTCTCAAGTTCACCATCCTCCTGCCCCAACATTGAGATTACACATATATGCCACCACACCCAGCTTCATTGTTCATTTTCAAGGGCTGATACCCCCACAAGATGAGGGCATGCCCAAGGTCAGAACTCTTTACTTGTAGCAATTAAGGGTAGTTCTTAAATATGCTATCTAATGTGGCTCAACTTGCCATTCACTTTGTATCACTTTTCATGGGAATTAATAACTAAGGCTTGTAGTCATTATGCTGGGAGACGTACAAGTCTCTGGACTGGTCACAAGGGACTCGACTGAAATGATTGCAGTTTTTTTTTTTTCCTTCCCTAGGAGGCACAATGAAGGCTTGAGAATCAGAGTCCCAAGGGACTGTGTGGTGTAGGTGGAACAGGAGGAACCACCTCCTGTTTCAATTCACACCACCCTGGTGTGAGTTGCCCATCCGTGGCCAGGGATGTGGAGGTTTCCAAGTGATCACTGGGGCGGAGTGGCTCTGGCATGAGCCGATTCACTGGTGGGTTAGCCCACTAACTCAGCTGCTCTTCAGGTTTTCTGCCCAGATTAACCCTGGGCGGGGGAGTCTGGGGCAGGCTTCCTCTTGCCTGGGGTTAGGAAGAGCTGACATGCTCCTGGGCCTCTGAGAATCTTTCAGAAACATGGCCCCAGATACCTTTAAGGATTACATCTTTCCAGACAGAGGCTGATGAGGATTCCTGGGATGTGGCCCTTCCTGAGGGCTGGCTAGGCCATGGAAAGACAGTACTTGGAAGACAGGCCAACCAGAGAATAGGCTTGTGGGCAGTGCCTACCCTGAGTGTGTTGTGTGTGGTAGGTAGATCTATGAATATGGTCTGGATGTGTGTGTGTGTGTGCACACTATGTGAATTCATATGGTATATGTGTGGTACATGTATGCTTAAGTGTGATATGTGTGTGATGTGTGTGCATGTAACATGTTGGGGGTGTGGTATGTTGTATACAGATGTGGATGTGCTGAAGCATCTTGCCCTGGTCCCACTGTGGAAGGGACTCAGGGTTGGCCTCTTCTCATATCTTTACTCCTCTCTGTGGCCTAGGACAAGTCCAAAGAGAGGAGCAGGGCCGCCATTTCTTTCACATCCACCTCCCCTTACAACTCCAGCCCTGTGCTTAGGAGAAGTGGCTTTGTGTGGGTGGAATGAAGCTATTGCCTCAGCCACGCTTGGTGCTGAGTCTGGGTGTTTCACCATTTGGTCATTTCCCCAAGGGTAACCCCAAATCTTACCTCATAAATATAATCAAAGAGCTCTAGTATTGTAAGGATACTAGCACCAATAAACAATCCCATCTGACCACCAATGTCACCTGCAGAGGAAGGGAAAAGACCAGAGAATGGGTTTTACACACAGATCCAGTAAGGGGTGAAGAGACAATGAACCTGGAAGTCGGAGCTCTTGAGTGTGCCCCCTCCAAGGGAAGCCTGGGCCTTGCCACAGGAGGGCCAGTCCTCTGACAGGCCCTCCTTCACTTCAGTTGCCACTGAGAGCCAAGTATGTCACTAGCCAGCAGGGTTGGAGCTGGTCACTCACTGATGAGGATCATGGGTCTGTAGAGGGAGCAAAGTCCTGAGCGAATATTATTGTTGACATGGACACTGCCATGCCAAGAACCCCAATGCTGATACCTCATGGGAGTGGCAAAGCCTTCTCTGGGTGAGGCCCGCCTGTGGTCTGAGTGTGAATGTTGGTAGTGTGTGCAGAAAATGTCCACCATCACTTTCTCCCCCAGACGTTAATGGCTGAGGAGGGCTCCTACCGAGATTAGGGGAACCTGCCTCCCTTTTCAGCTATATATAATGGCCCCAGCTCCTTATTCAGCTGTTTGTAATAACCCAGCTAATTTGTTTAGCTGTATGTAATAACCCTACCTCCCTGGGCTCAAGATGGCTTCCTTTTGTTCCCTTCCATCCCCACTGTTCCATCGCAAGTTCACTGGGCAGTGGGTCTGTCTGTGTGTGTATGTCAGGTATGAGATCTGCGTTGGCATGAGGGCACAGCTCCACTGGAATGCAGTGAGCATAGACAGGGTGCAGATAGGGTGTAGGCAGCCCGTCTGATCGTTGATTGCTTTATGTGAGTCCATATCTCTGACTCGGCGCACAGAATGTGTCCGTGTGTGTGATAAATGTGTGCCCAAGGGTGTACAAGATGTATGGGGATTGTGTAGGTGTGGGTGTGTTCCTGGGTGTGCCGGGTAAGTGTGTGTGATGAGTACGTGGGCATATAGGCATGAAATGTGTCTGCCTAGGTTTGCTGTGTGCACGGATGTGCCTTTGAAGCTATACAGTGGGCCATGGGGCTGTACAGGCATGTGTCTGTGTGTTGGTGCTGGAGCATCATGGGTACATGGATATGTAGGATGGTTTTGTGTGTGTTAACATGGAGGTATCGAGTGCGGTGCATATGGGGCAGTGGTGAGAGAAGGCTGAGCCGAGCCTGATGGCTGCAGGTTTGTATGTGGCACACACTTCCCTCACAGGAGGCACAGATGGCGGCACCATTTCTTAACGGGCTATTTTGGGTGGGAACAAGATGCTGGGAATAAGCTCATCCTTACATCAGATGCAGATATGACAGATTCAAAGCCTGGACCCTTTTTGCGCTCTGTGTGTGTGTGTGTGTGTGTGTGTGTGTGTCTGTGAGAGGGAGGGGAAAGGAGAGGGAGAGGAGGGAGCAGGAAGGGAGAAAAAGGGAAGAGGAAGGGAATAAGAAGAAGAAAGAGAAGGGAGGGAGAGGGAGGAGAGAGAGGAAGAGAGGAAGGGGGAGAGAGAGCATGAGTGAGCACAGGCAAGCTTGATCCTCTCTGGGAAGGGCAGGGGAAAGCTCAGTCAGACTTTCCAGGGGTGAGTGAGGGGCGCGGCCTGTGCTCTGTGGCTCAGGGCCTTTAACCACAATAACCTCCGAGGCCCAAGTGACAGCTACCTCCACAAAGCTGGCACTGAACAAAGGCTTTGCCCCGGATCCTCCTAGATGGAGAACAGAAATGTTCACTGGCCCTGGACACATCAGATGGGGCTAGGGTTCCGGCATGGTGACTACCCAGGTGCCACAAACTGCTACTGATGGGCTCGATCTGAGCTAACCGCCACAGTGAAGTAGGTATGACGGTTCGTCTCCACTGTCCAGTTGACTAGATTGAGAAGCACCTATGAGACTGGTAAAGCATACCTGTGGGTGGGTGTCTAAGGACATTTTAAGACAGTTAACTAAGAGGAAACAACTCTGCATATGGGATGCACCATCCAATGGGCTGGGGGGGGGGTCGCTGGGTGGAACAGAAAGGGAAGAAGGAAAAAGAAGAGAGTCTGCTGGCACAGGCATATTTCTCCCTCCTTCCCTCCTTCTCTCCCTCCCTCCCTCCTCCCTTCTCTTCTTTTCTCTGTTGTCTGGCTGCCAGGATGGCAGCTGCTCTATTCCGTCATGCTCTTTCTACCAGGCTGGACTGAAAACCCTGAAATCATAAGCCCAAACAAGTCCTTCCCCTCTTAAAGTTGTTTTGCTCAGGCGTTTTCAGTCGTGAGAAGTCAGACGGACACAGTGGGTGACAGGAGTCAGTAAGGGGAAGCCCCTCTCGTCTCCTCACAG
>CM053746.1:36913373-36981030 GCA_028658305.1 Pachyuromys duprasi | reverse complement strand
CCCATTCCTGCTTGTGGAATGTCTGCTAAGCAGCAGGGCCTGGAGTTTCCTACATTCCAGTCTCTTTCTGTGAGGCTTGGCTTGCCCTCCATGCCCTCCATGTCCCTTGTTTTGAACCCATTGAGCAGAAGTCATCTCAGGAAGGGGCCTGGCGGCTGTCCTGGAATGGAAGAGTGGCTGGGAGAGAAAGAAGCAAGTGTCTGTCTTTCCACACGGTGCAACTCTATAGCAACAAATAGGCTGTAAAGTTTCCCCATCTGCCTTCCTCCCTGACTACCACCTGGAGGGTCTCTCTGAAACTGTTACGCTGATTCAAATTAAAGATGATCCAAGTCAGCTTCTTGGTCATACGAACTCCACTGCAGATGCTCCACAGCCATGTGTGGCCAGCGGTTACCACACTGGGTGCTGCAGCTGTAGACTCTATTATTCCAGAACGTTCTGGGTGGAGGGGGGCTGAGTTCAAGAACACAGTTTTGACAAAGGCTACTGTCATTGCTCTTGTTTGCCTACCCAAACTAGGTTTTAAGACCTAATGGTAGAGGCATCACACATATTTTGGTGGCAGGCATGGAGGCTCTGGCAGGAATTGAGTTGGAAGCTTCCTCTTTGCTGGCCACCTTTCAAAGTGCCCTGCAGGTGCCAAGACAGAAAAGCCACCCATGGTCTAACCCAGCAAGATATAACACCAACCAGCCAGGGAAGACATACCCTCTGGTGTAAAATGCTATGGAGGTTATGGGATAACCAACTGCTTTCTGATTGTGTTTGAGGCCTTGTTCCCCAAGAGGGGAATCTATACTTGCTACCGTAAAGCTTCTCAAAAGCCCATGGCTGGGGAGATCGCAGCCCTTGCCTTCCCTGGGTTGTGGGGGAGAGCCTAGAACTGTTTTATTAAACGGACCTGTGTCAAACTGCCTTCTTCTAAATGTAGTTATAACCCCCTCACCCTTAGCTCATCCTATATGATCTGTGGCATGTCCATCTTTCACTTTGTCTCTAATGTACCCTGTGGCAATGTGGTCCTAAGCCCCCACCAGGACACTGTCTCCTATTCATTCTACCCTGTGAAAAGGATTAATTTTATTTTTATTTTTTTCACCTGAGGTCTGGCCCAGACGGGTCAGTCGTACTTGGTAGAGAGCAAAGGACAAGAAGAAGTTCCTGGCATCAGTGAGCTCCCCACTATGATGAGGATGCAGGGCGGCAGTGAAGGAGGACTCAGAGTGGGAAATTATAAGTTAGAATGTGGGGAGGGGACTGTCTGTTTAAGCCTCCTAAGAGGCCAGATCCCACAGTCTGAGGAAATCAGACTGAGTCCTCCTGCCCAAATCTCCATCTCCGGGACGGAATGGGAAGCTGTCTGTGCTGTGGCTGACAGATCTTCACTTATGGATCCTGGCTCTACTATGCTGCTTGTCATGTATGCTGTCCCAAACTAACTCACATATTGTACAGTCCTTTTAGCTCAGTCAACCCCCCTGTTTGGGGGATTTGTCTGAAGGCACTCTTCTTTGAGTCCCTCCCCATGTTCTAACTCCCACCTCTTTCACATTGGCTTTCATTTCTCTTACTCTCACTTTAAGCTATACCTGTCAATGAGGCTCCTTTCCAGACTTTAAAGGGAAGCCCCTCTTTCTCTCTGAGGCACCAGCACATGGTTTTTGACATGCTGTCGTTTCTTTATAATACTCTCCCACTTCAAGGTCTGATCATGGTTTTGGATCTTTCTCCTGATAAACCCAATTATTATTTTCTTCTTCTTCTTTTTTAAACAATTTGTATGTGTGTGTGTGTGTATGTCTGTGTGTCTTAGTATGTATGTGTACCTGTGTGTGTGTGTGTATGTGTGTGTGCCAACAGAGGTCAGAAGAGGGTGTCAGATTCCTTGGAGCTGGAGTTAACAGATATTTCTGAGCTGCTTGAGTGAGGTGCTGGCATCTGAACTCCAGGCCTTCCGAAAGAGCAATAAGCACTCTCCATGGCTGAGCCATCTCTTTATTCCCGCCCTACCTCCCAAACCTAAATCTTTTTTTGTTTTGTTTTCGAAGCCAGGGTTTCTATGTGTAGCCTTGGCTGTCCTGGACTCACTCTGTAGACCAGGCTGGCCTCGAACTTACAAAGATCCTCCTGCCTCTGCCTCCCCGAGTGCTGGGATTAAATGTGTGTGCCACCGTGCCTGGCCCAGACTTAAATCTTGAAGGATGGTTTTGTCAGTTCCTTTCCTGAAGGAACTGCTTATTTAACTGCAAGTCACACTGCTGCAATATTATAAGGGAAAGCACCATGGTGCCAGGGGAAAAAATAAAACGGGGAGACAGTAATCTAGCTTTCTACGGCAATTCTATTCAAATGGAGACAGGAACCAGCTAGGAAGAGTGGCAGGGAAAGTGTTCCCGGAAGAGGGAACAGAAGGCTCAAGAGCCACCAGGAGAATTATACATTCTTTAGAAAGGTCAAGCTCTCCCTGGACCTCACCCTGAGCAATCTGCAGTTGACCTCGGTGTCTCCCCGAATATCTCAATTATAGCCAGCACTGTCCCAGACGTCATTGCCCTATGTGGCATTCAATCCCACACTTATCTCCCCAGGAGGCTCCAAGCTCTTTGTGGCTTTGTCTTCTGAGCTTGGCACACAGCAGGCACCCAATTAGTGTTTGCTAAATTGAGCTAACTGCTTGCCTTTTGCCACTTTCTGTACGCCCCCCTCCCCATTTCCGGCCCCTTCCTGCTTAACTTACGAGATGTATTTCTCTGATTTGTTAAATTTCTTCTCCAGGTACTTGGCTGAGGTCTTGCTGGGGATCTTCACCATGGAGAGCTCTTTGTTGTAGCGGGTCAGGTTGCAGGGTGTCCTGCAGAGACAGTAATTGCTGTCCTTTTCGGCCAGAAGACCTGCAGGAGAGAGGAGAGGGTCTCAGGCAGCGTGGGTGGGGGCGAGGATCGCTGGCCCAGCACAGCTAAATTCTAGGTATTAAGAGGCAAGCTGGGAGGGGAAGCTAGCCCCTCGAAATTGGGATAGGGACTTGCTGAGATGGGGAGTGTGTCTTGGGCTTGTTTTCCTTCTGCTTACTGTTACTGTCCTCTGTTACTTTTAAAACTATTGATCTGTTGCCATTTTCCCAAGCTAGCTCCTCCCCTTCTCAGGGCTTCCTCCTCTGTATCTAGCATCTGAGCTCTGACCCACACAGTGAGCCACCATGAAAGCTAATACGGAGAGCACTGTGTTTGGAACTCAGGACTTCATGCTGTTCCTGCTGGTGCTCCTCATAACCCATGCATACCCTCAGCCTGCTAAGAGGCTACACAGGGAAGATCCTTGGATCCTTTCCCAGGAGGCCCTCTTCCTGCAACACAACTCTCCCTTTTCCCTCTTCTCCCAATCCAACCAGGTTAGGTGGTCAAAGGCATTGTTATCCTCAGACCGACCCTTTTTTTTTTTTTTTTGACCAAACTTTAGCCAGGCCCTTGAGAGTTGCTTCTTTCTTGCTCAGCCTGGCTTTGGTGAAAAGCCTGTTAAAGGTAGCATAGAGAGAATTCTTGCCTTGACACTCTGTCAACCTGGCCTGCTTCCAAGAAGAATCCCAGTCCTGTGAGTAGCAATACTCCCCTCCTCTGACATCCCCTCTGGTCTGTTTCATCTCCTGACTTCTTGAAGGGCTTGCAGGTCCCTGGCTATCTGCTACATACTGAGATGAACCTTTCTCTCCTATTGCAAGAGTCTTGATACTTAATTGCAAGGGTTCAAAGTTTCCTTATCATTAGCAGGAGGAATTGTTCCTTCAACCCTTTTCTCCCCTTTCCTCCCTCCCATCTTCCCTCTTTTTGTTCTCCCTCCCTGCTCCGTCTCTGTCATTTGGTTTTATCTTTATTCCATAGAAAGGCTTTGTAAACATTGTAAACTAACCATCCCCCCCCCCCCCAGGCCATCTAGAACAGGAGTCCAGCTTTGCCTTCCCTTAACTGCTAAAGGAACTGGAGTGAGCACGGTCTACAGTTCTGTCTGCATTTCCCTGAACTACCTCAGCCCGTGTCTGTGTGCTTCCCCTCCCTCCTGGTTCTCTAGATGGGGAGCCAGCAGTTAATTTAGCTCTCAAATGCCCCGGAGGCTAGGAGAGAAGGGGCTAAGAGAAGGGAGGTGGCAGCTTGGCATGGTGGGGCTTGGCATGGCTTGTGTTTGCACTCGTGGAATGGAAGAGGACCTCTCCTCTCTGCTGCCTCCTCTCTCTTGGGCTCTGAGAATGGGAAAGACATGCTACTTTCAATAAACTGGCTCTCTCTTTCTCTCTCTGTGTTGGCCTCAACAAGCTCTTTCATGTGACCCAGCAGCCCCTTGGGCACCCTCCCTCTCTCTTTGCCCTTTCTCTGTATCCTCCGTTCCTGATGGAATCTACTTCTCTTCCAGGAGCGCCCCTGTGCCTCCTTCCCTCCCTCAGTGCCCTTTAGAGCCCTCCTCCACCATCATGGTTCCTTCCTCTTCCTCTCCAGCTTCCAGCAGCTACTCCATCCAGAGCTTCTTTATGCTCATCCCTTCCCTGCTCCTTTTTCCATGGTTGACTCTGTGCCCTTACCAGATGACCCCCCAATCTCCACTTTACCCCCCCAACTCCCTCTGTCCCCCAGTACTGACCAAGGGCAGGCTCTGCACACTCCTTGTGCTGCTCAGGGGTACAGAAAGGGGCATCCCCTACAGGAAAGGAAAGCAAAGAGAGAGTATTAACCACGTGGGCAGAGCCATGCATGCCAGCGGCACCTCACTGACCCAGGCAGCGAATGACTTCCAAGCCCACTGCTGTCTCTAGGGGACGGTCTGCTGGGTGCCACTGTTCAGTGTCTTTGGATCTGGTGGTCACTTTTGATCTGCTCTCTGAGGTGGAGACCATGAGACCCGCCTGGCCCTCTTCTGGTGGCTCTAGTGGGTGATGGGCCAACTTCTCTAGAAGACTGGGGACAAGACAAGGTGGGGTGGAGGGAGGTTTCTTCTAAGCCTGGGTCCATGTGGTCTCGTTGAACTGTTGTGTTGAGCTTCTAAGTAGAAAAACATGGGCCTCAGCATTGGCGTTCCAGACAGCAAGCGGCTGGCGGTAAGGTAGGCTTGGAGTAGGGGTCAGTGCCATCTCAAGGCTGGTTTTTCTCAGCATAACACACTGCTACAAGCAACCAGGGGTGGCTCTGTGACTCCTCCCGGCACTGTCCACCAGCTCACACAGCTGAAATGTCCCGGGTCATGTCATGAGTGGAAAGATTGCAGCCTTTACTTTGTCTGCTTGCCTCCGGCTCGGGTTTTAATGGGAAAAAGCTTTTGGCTGGTGGTTTAGTCTGAACATCAGGCGAGGAACACTCACTGAAGCTAGGCCTTCATCTCTGGGAATGCTCTGTAGGCCGCTAAAATCTCTCTTTTGTTGTTGGTTGTTTTATTTTTCCCTCTTTTTCCCCAGTGAAATGTTCAGTCAAGGTCCATTAGAAATGTCGCTTTTGATCCCTCCCCGGATCTTGTTTCAGCACTGAAGAGCTGGTGCAATTCCCCTTTCCAATAATAATGTTTTCTATTTTGCTCTGTCTTCTAGGAAGCTCATAGGCAATTTTACTGTCATTATTTAATGTTGTAGAAAAAAAAAGTGTGTGCGATATATCATTTATTATTTGCCCTGTGATTATTGCAGAGGCATTATTTAACCCACTATCTCAAATAATAAGGCACAGACACCCGTTAGATTTTATAATTGCCTTATTACCTTGGGCAGGGCAGGTATTTTTTTTTTTTTTACCTATGTTACCTCAATAACCTCACCATCCATCTCCCAGCCTCCATCCAATGCCATCTGCCTTAATCCTCCTCCTCTGGTCTACCTCCTTCCATCCATAATCCAGATATACTGGCTTATATTTTTCATCTTGCTGTTTTCTCTATCCACGCCATCCTTGGAGTCCTTCCTCTCAGCTCATGTAGTTCCTTCTCCGTGCTAACCCACTCCCTCCTCTCTTCCTGTCCATCTCCTTCCCATGATTCTCCTGTCCTCAAAAGCCCTGGGATCTTAGCCACGCCCACCCCATTCTGCCCTGCCCAGGGTATAGGCTGTTTAATCAGCCAATCAGGGAGGTTTACACAACAAGGCTAGGTGTATCCAGGCATCAGCATACAAGCATCAGACCAAACCCCAGCGATTCCAAGCAGCACACATTCGTCCTCTTGTACTTTTGTAGGACGGCAGTCAGCACAGGTGTCACGGGTGACGGGTGCTGAGCTGTGCTCTTTCCTGGAGGATCTAGGGGACAATTCATCGCCTTTATAGCTTCTACAAGCCCCGCTATGAGTCTACCTCTGACTCCATCCACGGAATGATGCTGATTTCAAGACCCAGAGCGGCTAGATTGGGCCCACACTTAGGTCTTTCCCGCCTAATGTTAGCGACCTTAATAGCACGAGTAAAATCCCTTTGGACAGAGGCAGTTTTTTGTTTGTTTGTTTTGTTTTTTTGTTTATGTAATTTACCTTCTTTCATATTTCTTTTTTAAATTTATTTATTTATTTTTATTAATTACAGTTTATTCACTTTGTATCCCAGCTGTAGCCCCCTCCCTCATACCTTCCCAATCCCATCCTCCCTCCCTCATCTCCTTCCATGCCCCTCCCCGAGTCCACTGATAGGGGAGGTCCTCCTCCCCTTCCATCTGACCCTAGCCTATCAGGTCTCATCTGGACTGGCTGAACTGTCTTCCTCTGTGGCCTGGTAAGGCTGCTTTCCTCGTCAGGGGAGGTGATCAAAGAGCAGGGACAGAGGCAGTTTTAAAGATCCACAATTCTAATCCTGATTGACTAAGGTCATTACTGATCACTAATGAAATAATTCAGAATTCAGTGCTGAGGATACTCACCTGAGAACAAAAACAACGGGTGATGAGCTAAGTCTCCACCATAAGGATTCCGTTAAGTAAGCTTAAATCATGTGGGACATTCAGCACAAGAGAGCAAATATCAAAAGGAACAGCGACGTTCCAAGCACAAGCACACAGTAGGTCTCTAGCAGAAGTGTTTTTATCTTATTTATTTGTTTATTTGTTTATTTATTTATTTATTTATTTATTTTTACTCCTACCTCCTCATGCACTGGCTTTTGTAGTTTTTCAGGGTATTTTGTTTTCCCCCCCAAAGATCATGGAAATAAGAATAGAGAAGGTTAGTGATGCGGACTAGCCCACACAGTGAATGGGGAAGCTTGGAACAGAAGCTAAGGTCCATGCCTACGGCCCCAGTTACCCCTCCTTGCCACCACTCTCCTGCCCACACCAGCTTCCGCTCCACACTCCTGCCTCTGACATGCTCGCTGCCTCTAATGGGATGGCAGCAAGCATTATTAGACCGACAACGGAAGTGTCGGCACAGGCACATTTATTTGCTCACTAACAGACTTTGCCACACTCGCAAGAGCGTTAGACATTTGGATGCAAGAAGGGAAACATCTGGGTGAAAGCCACAGACATCTGGGTGTTCAAACAGGCACGTTATCAGTGTGTGCGGACCATGAGGCTCCCATTATCTGGACTCTGAACCCAGGAGGCAAGGGCGGCAGACAACTGGCAAGCGTATGGAACATCGAGATGGAGGTGATACACACATCTGGGCACTACCGCACACCAGGATGCTGCCCTGAATGCTGGATGGAATATTTCCACTCACCCCTGGGTTGTCGGGTCCCACAGTTCCCCTAGAACCGTATCTCTTTGCCTCCTCCAGACATAGGTGAGGTGTTTCCTATCAGGGTAGGAACCTGCAAAGGTCCCGGGGCCTCTGGTACCCACCTGGCATGTGGACCATGCGGCAGTTGCAGTTCTCCACGATGTAGCGGGTCTCACAGTCAATCCGACAGGCGGTGATGCTGTAAACAGGAAAGAAGTCGAGCCCCATCTCTGAGGACCGGCACTCCCCCCATGGTGGGGGCAGATACGTGAGCTGTAAGAAGAACAAGAAGGAGGACACCATCAGCCCTGGCAGAGGACGCTCGCTCAGTGTCCACGGACCCAGCGGCTCAGCGGTCTACCTGTCCGATCAGCAAATAAGCAATTGAGCATCGTCAGCAATCTAAACCCCAATGGCCTCGTGGGCTTTCACCGTTTGGCTCCTTGAGGAGTTTTTCCCACCTGATTTTTGCGAATTTCATGGAATTTTGCTCTTCTCAGTGTTTAAAGGTTTCTTTTTTTGTGTGTGTGAGTGTGTGTGTCCATGTGTGTCCCTGTGAGTATGAACACATGTGCATACATGTATCTGCAGAGGCCAGAAAAAGGCACCGGGTCCCCTGGAGCTGGGGTCACAGGAGGCTGGGAATCGAACTCTACAAGAACAGGCAGCGCTCTTAATGGCTGACCCATTGCTCAGGCCCTGTACCTGGAGTCTGTTATCTGAGCCGTGTCTTTTCACATCGGTGTCGTCTTGTGGCACTTGGAATGATCCTACCCTGCTGGCTGGGAAAACTGGAACCCCACACCTAGTCTGGAGGAGAAGTCCCGAAGAGGATCAGAGCGAAGTGACCGCAGGGTACAATGGCTGCTACTTATGGACCCGATCAGACCCTGGATGACATCCGACCGGGGTCAGTGTCACTTCTATTCTCAGAGGCCCAGCATCCGCCTCCAGATTTTCTAACCTCTATAGTACTTGCTTGAGAGTGACGGGGAGAGTGGCGGGCAGGAGGCTGAATGGTCGTGGAGTACCCACTCTGCCGTTCTCAGTAAGCCGAAGCAAACTCTTCCCACCCAGCTTTCCTTTTAGAATGGAAGAATAAGGAAAACAACAGACTGTACATATTTGGGGCTGGGGAAATAGCTCACTGGTTGAAATGCTTTCAGTGCACGCGTGAGGACCTGCGCTCCGGTCCCTGGAACCTGTGCAGAGTCTGTCAGAGTGGGACTACCCACTACTCACACGACCCAGCACCACCACGATGAGAAGCAGAGTGGAAACGGGAGAAACCCGGAAGCCGGAAGGCAAACGACACGGCCTGCGCAGTGGAGAGCGGCAAGATACCTTGTCTCAAAGTGGAAATTGAGGGTGACGCTTGAGGGTGAACTCTGATCCTCCATGCTCAGTATGGCGCGCACACCACTCATACACACGGACACCCAGACATGCACACACATACACACATTCACACACACAGCCACACAAACAGACATACACACACAGACACACACTCATACACAGACACACACAAAAATATGTTCACATACACAGCCACACAACAAACTCACACACAGAGACACAGACATACGCTCACACACAGATACACACACACACAAATCTTGTTTGGGGGGGGGTCTTTTTTTTTTTTTTTTTTTTTTTGAGGAAGGCTCTGTTTCACCATGTAGCTCTGGCTGTCCTGGAACTCGCTTTGTAATCCAGGTTGGCTTTCAATTTACAGAATCTGCCAGACTCTTCCTCCTGAGTGCTGTGACCATCCCGGCCACATTCAAAATCTTAAGTGCACAGTCTGAGTTCTTGTCAAATGTGTACCATCCACCCATGGAAACACTACATCAAACAAGACATGTGTCGTTTTTTATCCCTACAGAAAATCAGTTCCTGTCCCTTCCCAATCATAGCCCCACCACCCTTCCCGGCAACCACGTTCATGAATCTGTTCCCACTGTCTGACTAGTCTCTTTTCAGACTGACAAATTTCAAATAGATAATTCAAGTTCAACTTTCAAATTCAATTTCAAATTTTAGATAATTGACAGTTTCCCCCATGCACTTTTCCAGTTGCTTTCCCTCAACATGATGATTTTGTGGTTGCTCCACAAGGGGGCGCACCTAGAGCTCGGTCCTCTTTTGCTGAGCTGTTCTTGAGCTTATGAACACAGCCCTGTTTATTTATACATTCACTTGATGGATTGATCCTAGGTTTTGGTAACTATGGAAAGGCCATGTGAATATTTATTTAATTACTTATTTTATAGACAAAGTCTCATATAGCCTAGGTTGGTGGCCTCAAACTTGTGTAGCTAAAGATTCTCTTGACCTCCAGAAGGCCCTGTCTCCATCTCCCAAGTGCTAGATTACAGTCATGCGTGACTATGCCCAGCTTGGTATACATTTATAATTCATTTCTGTAGACATTTTAGTTTCTCTCAAGTGAATGGCCAGGAGTGGAATAGCTGATTCGGATTCATAAATTAGTTATAAGTATAATTTTATAAGAAATGGCCCAACTCTGGTCTAAAGTGGTTCTGCCTTTTAAAAACACTTATCTATTATTTATTGCATGTGGGTGTCTGTGTTTGGGTGTCCATGCCATGTGAATGTGTGGAGGTCCCAGGACCATTTGCAGGAAACGCGCTCTCTATCTACCGAACGGGATCTAGGGATCAAACTCAGGTTGTCAGGCATGGCGGCAGGTGCCTTTACCAGCGGAGCCATCTGCCCAGCCCTCCGCCATCTTATTTCCAGTAGGAGTGAGTGACAACTGTATACTCCCCACATCCGTGCTGGTTCTTGACTTCGTCTTCCTGTTGGTTTTAGTCATTTTTTTGGGAGGGGGGAGGATTCAGCTGTAGCGATTTGGTATTTCTGTTTATAGGGCCCCAACATGTGGTGATTTTGAGCCCAACTTTACATTTTTATCAGTTATTCATATATTAGTTTTTTTTTTGTGTGACATATGTTAGAGACTTTTGCCCATTAAGAAACCCTGCTCATTCTCTGTCTTGACTATAAAGATGTTGGAATTCTCTGGAAGAATCATCTGAATTCAAGGTCTGAGCCAAATGTGAAGGATGTAGCTTTTCCCTATGGTCTGGGTTTTACTTTTTCTTAATGGTCTCTCTCTCTCTCTCTCTCTCTCTCTCTCTCTCTCTCTCTCTCTATATATATATATATACACACACACACACATATATATATACATATATACTTTTACCGCTTTTTAAAACCAACTTTATGAATGCATAATTTATATAGGATAAAATAGATCAAGTTTAATGCATGACTGCATGAATTAAATTTTTTTTTAGATTCATCTATTTTATGTGTTGGAGTGCTTTGCTCACATGTATGAATGCGTCTCATGTGAGTACCTAGTGCCTGCTGAGGCCAGAAGAGGGCCTCAGATCCCCTAGAACTGGAGTTGGTGAGGCACCACGTGGGCACTGGAAACCAAACTCTGGAAGAGTAGCCAGTGCTCTTCACTGCTGAGCCGTTTCTCCAGCCCTGAGTGAATTTTGAAGAAAATACATATCCTTGTGGTAATCATGACAATCAGGACACAGAACACATCTAATCTCCTCAAAAGCTCCCCATTTATGGTCACCCACACCCCCCTTTGCCATCCCTCAGGCAACCATCCGTCTGCTTTTGTCCTTATAAATGAGTTTTATCTGTTCTAGGATCACATATAAATAGAATAACAGAGTGCATATTCCTTTGTGGCTGGCAGCTTTCTCTCAGCAAAATGTTCTTGACATCTATTCATATTCTTGAGTGTATCAATAGCTTATTCTTTTTGATAGCTCAAATTTTATTTCTTTGCATATGTTTTTCATTTTTGTCCCATTGTTTTGCTTAAAAAATTTCAATGTGATGTTGGGGGGGGGGAAACCAGGTGGGGTGGTTATTTTCTGGCCTTGTTTCAGATCTTTAAAAGGAAAGAGCTTATTATTTCTCCATTAAATACGTTCCCCACCCCACAAGACATGGTTTCTCTGTGTAGCCCTGACTACACAGCCCTGGAACTCACTCAGTAAACCAGGCTGGCCTCAAACTCAGATATCTGCCTGCCTCTGCCTCCCTCATGTGCCATTAAATATGTTCAATATACATTTTTATTAGCTGCCTTTGTTGCATTGAGAAAAGTTCTATTTCTAGTTTGCTAGAAAAAGTAGTTAAAGATTGTTTTTGCTTGCTAATTAAAACTTTAAAAATTATGTTTATGTGTGTGTCTCTATGAACATCAGGTACACACAGGAACCTGGAGACACCAACAGAGGGCTTAGGGTTCCCTGAACTGGAGTTACAGGCAATCGTGAAGTACCATGTGGGTGCTGGGATCCAAACCTGGGTCCTTAGCATGAGCAGTAAGCACTCTTAACCACCAAGGCATCTCCCCAGACCCTCAGTTTTTTCCTTTAGAGAAAATCATCAAAGGCTACTACATTTTGATAAAGATGTTTCCTGCTTTTAGAAAGACGATCACATGATTTCCCTCCTTCATCCAGCTATTATGGTGAATGGCGTTGATTGATCTACAGATGTGCAACCCATCTGCAGGCCCGGGAGAAACCCTACTTGCTCGTGATGTATATTCTCTTTACATTTTACTATGGCTAATTTGCAAATATTTTCAAAAGGAGCCTTGCATCTTTACTTAAGAAGGATGTCAGATTTGCTTTTCTTATAACATTTTTATATGATCTTGGTTAGCCTAGGTTAGTCTTGAATGAACTATGTGGGCTCAAAATGATCTCTACCCCAGCAGCTGCCCCTCAGCAGCTGGGGTTACAGGCCTGAGGCACCATTCTTGGCTCTTAAAATATCTTTTGAAGTTTTGGTATTGGAATTATGTTAACTTCATAAAAAGAGTCATAAGATGTTTCCTTTGTCTCTGTTTTCTGAGTTTGTATAGACATAGTATAATTTTTGACTTAGATGCTTGATTGAATTTACTAAGGAAGCCATCTGGACATGGTGCTTCTGTGTGTGCACGCAGATATTTTAAATTACAAATTCAATTCCTTTAATAGACGCAGAGATGCCAAGAGTTTCTATTTCCTCTTGCACAGGTTTTGGCGACTTCTGCTTTAGAAACATTTCTATTGATTCCTTGAGAATTTCATACGCACACACACGCACACAATGTATTTTGATCGTACCAACTTCCACCTCCTCCCCTTAACTCCTCCCAGAGACCTTCTCACTCCTTTAGTAACTTGTGTCCCACCCCTCCCAAGGAACGTGCTCATCTTGTCTAAGTTTTTTAAGCTCATTACAGTCGTATATCGTGTCCCTTTGCCTCTTCCAAATGCCTGTTGAAGCTGTTGTGATGTCCCCTCATGCAGATGCTGGTGAGTTGTGTTTCCTCTCACTTGCCTTGCTTTTGCCTCCTGATTTCATTACACTTCGGTCAGGATAACATCTCCCTTGTGGTTTTATTGTTTCAAAATGTATTGAAATTTGTTCTTTGGACCAGCTTGTGGTGGGTGTATCTTGATGACTGCTCCGTGGACACCCCAAAGCATTTACATTCTGTATTTCTATCTTTGTGCTGTGATAAAATGCCATGACAAAAAAAAGCAGCCTGGGGATGGGGAGGAAAGGGTTTATTCCAGCTCGTGACTCTTAGGTCGCACTCCATCACCAATGGAAATAAAGGCAGAAACTTGGAGGCAGAAACTGGAGCAGAAGCCATGGAGAGAGGCTTCCTACTGGCTTCCTCCTCATGGCTCGCTCAGCCTGCTTTTGTATACACCCCAAGACCACCAGCCCAAGGGTGGCACAATCCACAGTGAGCGGGGACCTCCCACATCTTGATTAATGAATCAAGACAGCACCCCACTGACTTGCCTACAGGCCAATCTGTGGAAGTAATTCCTCAACCAAGAGTCCCTCTTCAAGGGTATGTCTATGATGTCTATGCTTGTATTAAGTTGACAAAAACCAACCAGCACAATGTCATAAAAGGCAGTTAGGTTATTTGATAGTGATGCTCAAACCTTTGAAGCCCTAATAATTTTTTTTTCTTACTTGTGGTTTGGGGACTTGAAACGTCCCCTGTATGTTCACGTGTTCAGTCTTTGATCCCTAGCTGGAAGTGCTATTTTGGAAGCACTCAGAGCTTTCAGAAGTGGGGCTGAGCTTGGAGGAAGTAGGGTACTGGAGATGTGCCTATGAGGGTTGATCCCCAGCCCGTTTGCTCTGCGCTTCTTGTCTGCCATAACGTGAGTATCCCAGAGCCCCACATTAACACTGCCGTGAAGTTCTGGTCAAGTGCATGGGCCAAATCATCCGAAACCGCAGGCTAAAATAACTCTTCCTCCTTCCTTTAATTTGTCTCTCTTTGGTATTTTGGTCACACCTGTGCAAAAGTTACTAATGTACCACAGACTCATCAATGACTGAGGAAAGAATGGTAAAACTTTAAACCATGTAGTTCGTCCATTTCTCACTGTCAATTTTTATTTTTACATTTTGAAAACCTTTATAAGACACTTATATATTTAGGACTATTACATTTTGATGAATTGATCTTGCTACCATTGTGAAATAATCACCTCATGGCTTGTAACGTCATTGCATGAGGGTTTATGTGCTAGACTTGGCAATTTCCAAATGTTACTGTCCATATTTCTCAGTCCTTTCCACCTCTCCTTTGTTCATTCTTTTGCTCTTTCGGAGCTTTACATGCTAAGGCGTGTTGAATATTGCTATTTACTCTATCTAAAAATCTCTTCCCCTTAATTGGGAACTAAAACTTTTTTTTGAGATTTTATTTATTTTTATTTTATTTGTATGAGTGTTTGCACCCCATGGATGTCCATGGAAGCCAAGACACAGTTACAGATGGTTATGAGCTGTGGGTGCTGAGAATCGAACCCAGGCCCTCTGGAAGAGGTTCTAGTGCCCTTAACCACCAAACTACCCCTCCAGCCCCTTAATCGGGAATTTTGATCTATTTACACTTGGTACAATCCTTGATAGGAAGTGACCATTGTGCTTTCTTTCCTGTTTGTCTCCATCACTGTATCTTATTTTCTTCTCTTTCTTGGTTCCTTTTTTAATTAACAGTTTGAAAGTTCATTCTATATCCTCTGTTGGATTTTGATTTATATCACTTTGTGCTAGTATTATTTTTAATTGTTGCTCTAGGATTTAACACTGTTCATCTTTATCTTGTCACAATCAACCTTGAATTAATCACATCACAAGCAAGTCTATTTACATATTTTGTCTTTCATACTGTGGTTCCTCTTACGTTTACATCCACTAAAAAAAGACTTACTGTAGAATAGTGTTAAGCCTATTTTTTGCCTGAAGTAGCTCATTAGCTTTTAAATTAGTTGATGAGAAAGAAAGTTATATTTTCTATTTACTACAATTATACTGTTTTCATTATTCATCATTTTTCCCTGTCGATCTTACTTTTCCATTTGATGTCATTTTCTTTGGCTTGAAATTCTTTTCAACTTTTTATTTCCCCCCCAGAATGGGTTTACTTATGGCAAACTTCTTCAGTTCTCATTTGTCTACACAATGTCTTAGTTCTAGTCTTTCTCGAATATATTTTTCTGGCTGTGTACACCCTTTGGGCTGGGCAAGCACTCTCTTTTAGCATTTCAAAGATGCTTCCTTCCCCTCCTGTTCTCTACTGCTTCTGATGAGACTCAGTCATAATTCTCCACATGGCTTATTCGTTCTTTCTTTGCCACTGCCCCCATTTTAAGATCGATTCTCTATCTTTGATTTCGTAGAATTTTGGCAGTATCATGTCTTGGTGTGATTTTCTTTGTACGTTCATTGCCTGGGTTGCTGAGGATCATGGATCTGTGAAATGATGCTTTTGAACAAATTTAGAAAATTACAAATCAGTGTTTATTTAATTATTTTCTTTATTTCTTCTCTGGAATGCCAATATTATGTATGTTGTAATCTCTCTATATATAGTTTGTATGGACTCAATACGGGTTGTCACTGGAGCTCTGTTTATTTTTATTGGTATTTTTTTGTATTCCATTTGAACAATTTCTGGTGTATGTGTGTGTTAGGGAGGGGGCTATGGGTGTGCATTAGTTTGTATGTATGTGCACGTGGCAGGCAGAGGTCGACACTGGTGTCTTTTTCAATTACTCTTCACCTTAGTTTTAGAAATAGTCTCTCACAGGACTTGAAGCTCACAGGTTAAGAGTAGGCTGGATGTCCAGGGATCCATCCCTCTTTACCTCCCCCATGCTGAGATTACCAGTTTGTGTTGCTGTACTGGCTTTTTACATGGGTCCTAGAGATTCAAACTCATGTCCTCATGCTTGAGCAGGAAACGCTTTCGGAGCCAGTTCCTGAGCTCCTACCACTTGAGTTATTTCTCTTAACTTGTTTTCAAGTGCAATGTTCTTTTTTCTGTCTCGTACTAATCTTCTGTTGATCTCACTCAACACTGTATAAATGTCAGATACTGCATTTATCAGTTCTAAAACACCCATTTGGTTTCTTTAAAAACATTTCCAAATCTTGCCTAAAAAAAAATAATCTGTCATTGTTTACATCTTTTTTTCTGCAATTACTTAACAGGTTCAATGTTATTACTATAAACTCACTGCCTTCTAACACTGGGATTACGTGTAGATCTGTTTGTTTCTGATTATTTTTCTTTTAGTGTTCTTTTACTTTGTGTGTCTAGTAATTTTGGTTTGTAATGTAGACGTGATAGGTAGATCTCTGCAAAGACTCTGGATAGATTATCTTTTTCTCCAGTGGCATTCAGTGTTGTTCTAGATGGCAGTTAAATTTATGAAAAACCACTTTGGTTTTGTGGTGGGAAGGGTGCATATATTTTAGTTCTGCTATGATCTAACTCCCAAAGAATGACACTTTTGGGCTTGGTGGGAAGCTCGAGTGTTTATTGAGTCATCCCTCCCATGCAGCGGCAGCTGCTGGGGCGACTGCTCGGCTCCCCCACCTCGTTTCCCTCCCGGCACTCTTGCACCCTCTAACCGTTCACGTAACGCTGGAAATTCAACCTAGAAGTTGAGGAACACTCATGTAAAACTTGGGGAGCATCCCTCCGAGTCCCTTCTTCTTCTTCCTCATCTTTCTCCCACCTCTTCCTCCTCGCCCTTCATCCCCCTTCCTGTTTCCAGCCTTTTTGGCAACCCTGAATTCTGGTTTCTGGCTCATTAACTCGATGCTTGCTGAGCTCTAATTGAACTCCAGCCTCAACATTCTTTTATAACTTTGAAGTGTCTATGTGGGAGAGAGGTCAGGTAAATAAGCGTGTGTTTTGCCAAAGCAGCTTCTGGCTGCTTTGCTCCCTCTGCATCACAGTCAAATACTGAACATAAAATCTTGTACCTAGAGTTTGTGAGAGCTATTTCCAGGAGGGCTGGACTGTTATTAGCTGCTCAGCACCACTGGGAACTTAAATTCTCTATGCTTATTTAATTTAATATTCACAGGCCTCTCTTGACACTGGCGTTCCTATTTTTATTTTATTTGTGGGAAATAGAAGTTTCAGAAAAGGTTAAATACTTTGCACAGGATTACACTTCAGCCAGGGCTGGAGCCAGCAGGTGGTTCCAGGCATTTCTGGATGTCACCGCCTCACATCCCCCTATCAAGAAAGGATCAAGTGGAAGGAGTCCATGGAGGACTTCCAGACCTCGTTCCTTTCTCACCCATTTTTCTCCTTGGCCTCCATGAACAAGCCTCACTTCCACACAGGCTTCCGCTGGACCTGGAGAAGTCTCTGCTCCCCTCTGGACCTCATTTCCACAGATGGAGAACATCTGAGGGTTGGTTACCTCTAAACAGAGGCTGGTATTCCAGGATTTAGGATGTACTGTGTTGTTCAGTACTGGTTTCCAAAAGCACCTAACAGGATTTGGAAGGACACATCAAGTCTTTTTGCAGAGGCCTGGGGGCCAAAATGATGCAAGCTAATTTTGCAGTGGTGATGGGGCATGATTTTCTTTCTCTTTTCAGTTCTTCTTCTGTCTCTGTTTCTCTCCCGTCTGTGTGTATGTGTATTTGTGGTGTGCGTGTAAATATTCACTTGTGTGTGGCTACATATGTGGGTTTGTACATGCATAAGTACAAGTGCATGCAGAAACCAGATGTCAACCTCGGTCATGGTTCTTCAGGAACCATCTGGCTTGTTTTTGGAGACAGGGTCTCTCGGAACCTCTGGCTTGAACCTCCTCAGCTCAGAACTGAGTAAGTGCTAAGTGCTGCTCACCCTGTCTCTGCCTCCAGAAGTCCACCACAGCGCCTGGCATTTTTAAAAGGCGTAGTTTCTGAGGACTGAACTGAGGTCCTCATGCTTTTGTGGCAAGCACTTAACTGACAGAGTATGTCCCCAGCCTCTGACTTACTTTTCTTCTACGAAGATGTGTCACTGTTGCTGGGCGGTGACGGCAGAGGCACATGGGTGTCTATGAGTTTGAGGCCAGCCTTGTCTGCAGAGAGAGCTCTAGGACAGCCAAGAGAAACCCTGTCTGAAAAAACAAAGCAGAGCAAAACAACACTATACCACACACACACACACACACACACACACACACACACACACACACACACACAAAGAGAAAGAAAAAAAGGTGTGCCATCAAAATGGGTGGGACGTGGGTGTAGTCTGAGAAAGCTCTTTCAGTGAGCCAAATGTTCCTCCAGGCTACTTCCACGGCTTCCCTTCCTAGAGGTTCCGATTCAGAACCTGGCTGCTCTGCGCGGCTGCCTCATTCTTTGCGCCATCCGCACCGCTGAAGCCTCACACGCAGCAGCAGCTGGGAGAAAGTGTGCACAGCGACGGCGCTTGCTTACCAATGAGAGGCTGGAAGTGGGTTGGAGTATTTGTTTATCCCAGGCAAGCGGAGCCTCAAGGGACCCTGAAGCACTGCCTTCAAATATCTGAAGAACTGTCTCGGTGAAGAAGAATTGGGTTTGTTTTCTGACATCCCAAGGGATAGATAGACACACGAATAGTTGTCATGAGGGAGGCGGAGATGAAGATAACATTTCTTGATGTTGTAGGCACTGTGGTGGGCATGTTAAATGTGTTACCTCATTTAATCCTCAAGAAGGATTTGTTCTAAACACAGAGAACTTTCTAATCCGCCAAGATAACTCAATAATGAAATTATCCTTATCCTCTTGGGAGTGAATCCTCATCGGCTGAGATCGGAGATTCAAGTATTGGCTGTGCATTGAATGAGGTAACCTCTAAAGTCTCTACAAACTGCGTCTAATCACAGACTCTAAGTCTGTTTTAACCTGAGAACGACAGACAATGGAATGGCTCAAGTAGCATTTGAACTCCACTATTCCGTGGGCTAGAGTGGCTTCAGGTGTTCTAGAGCGTCTTCAGCTCCGCCCCTCAGCCCCTGCTGTCAGCCTCCTCATCTGATTCCGTGCTCCATGGCTTTGACTAGGTGCTCAACATCACACTTTATTTCCTAGCACAGTCCTTCACAGGTTCCTCCCTCCTTAACCTCCACGCTTGTCTCTCGCATTCAGTACGGTTTCCGGTATCCCAGGCTGGCCTCAAACTCACTCACTATGAGGCCGAGGACGACCTTGAGAATTCCAGCCTTCCGCCTCCACTTCACAAGCAACAACTTGCACCACCACACACGGTTTTATGCGGTGCTGGGAATCGAACCCAGGACTTTATAGTTCAGGGCAAGCACTTTATGACTTGTGCAGCACCTCCTGCCTTATCTCTCTCTCTCTCTCTTTTTTTTTTCAAACTACCTCTGTCCTCTTTACCATTTGGCTTTATGGTCCAGAAAAGCTCTGCCCTTTGTGGCGAGGGGCTAGGAGACCGCTCAGTGTGTGAGACTTGAGTTCAAATCTAACATAGAAAGCTGAGTGTAGCTATGTGTGCCTGTAACTCCAGCATGGGGGGGATGGGACAGGTAGATTCTGGGAGCTTGATAGCTAGAAGAAGACAGCCCCCACCCCAGCATTCTCTCCTCTCCTCTCCTCTCCTCTCCTCTCCTCTCCTCTCCTCTCCTCTCCTCTCCTCTCCTCTCCTCTCCTCTCCTCTCCTCTCCTCTCCTCTCCTCCTGTCCTCTCCTCTCTCAATCTCTCGCCCTGCCTATTTCATACATGCAAGCTAAAAGGTCACCAGCTTGATCTTGGGGTCTGGATCTAGGAGAGAGCGAGCTAGGATCCTGAATGGTAGAGCTTAAGATTGTAGCAAAGCTGGCAGGGTGGATGAGCTAGTCAGGAAGAGAAAGGGGACGCCAGGATCGAGTCTCACGGGTAACACTGTGCCACAGAACTGTGGCTTCCATACCTGCTTCCTTTTAGGAGCCAAACAGGAAGTGAGAACTTTTGCTTCCTCCTTCTCTGCTGCTCGCCTTCCATTGCTTCAGGGGCTTGAGGTGTCTTTCCACAGGCTTTTTTTTTTTTTTTTTTTCATTTTATAGAAAGGAACTGATGATTGTTCCTCCTCTGCCTGGTGTCATCCTTAGGTTCTTTACCCTCTAAAGGTTTCAGAGTATCCCAGACCCAAAGTCTGAGACTCCCCAGCAGGTCGTATTGCTACCTGAGGTGCTCTTCAGAATCCCAGCTGTCCTCAGCCTCAAGTTCGTATCCTAGGCCCTGGTCGTTGTTCCTGGACCTATCACTGCTGTGTCTTCAGTTCACTATCTGAGGCTCTAAGTTAGAAGGAGATGCTGAGAGGGTGGTAAAAGTACCAAGGAATGCACGCCTTCTGCTCCTGGAAGGCTAAGAGGGCACAGGCTGAGAGAAAAGAAGAGAGAGACAGGAAAGGCCCACCTTGCGTACCTGATGGCCACTGAATACCCATCTGACTCTTCTCTTATATCAGCCCCTTGACTTCCTGCTTCGGGGGGTGGACATGTTGCTCCCTTAAATGGTATACCCCTAAGTCCTAGAAAACACACCCAGAGTCCTTGCCAAGGCTAAGCCCTTAGTCCTGCTATAGCTTGGCTTCCTCTTTCCCCCTCATACTGTGGAGGTCCTGGCTTGTTTACTCCATGGTCTACACTAAGCTGATTCTGACACCCTTGCTTTCTGAGTTGGGGGAATTTGAACATGTGGCTGGGCTTCTCTGATGTCCTGTTCTTCATGAGCTTGCATCTTGAGATATCAGCTACCTGGGAGAGACTAAACTTAACCTTGTTAAGCACATATTAGTGTAACCCAGCTCTGACCCTTAGGTCATATCTCTCCAGTGTCTGCTCCATATAACAACGGTATTCCTTGCCACCAGCGAAGAGGAACTGGGCAAGAAGAACTCAAGGGAGGAAGGCCTCATCTCAGCTCACGGTTTCAGAGGATCACAGTCCACCATGGCAGGGGAGACGTGGTAGAATGGCTTGGTTTGTAGTGGCAGGAGCTGGAGGCATTACCATTGCCTGAGGTTAAGCAGGAGGCAGAAAGCAGACCAGAAGAAAGGCCAACATATGTCCCTCAAGCCACACTCCCTAGTGGCCTACGTCCATTAACAAGGTCCCAAAGGTTCCATAATCTCCCTAAACAGCATCACCAGCTGGGGACCAAATGTAACTAACGCACATGAGCCTGTGGGGACAGTTGCATACTCAAAAGACCTTGTATACAACTCGCCCCTTGCTTACATTCGTCAGAGAGCCCATCCACACAGGATGATGGGATCCAGGGAAGATGTCCAAGGGAGTTGGAGCAGGCCCTCTTGCCTTTTCACCTTGCCTCACCTTGATCCATCTCCGTCTCTGCCTCCCCTTTCCTGCCTCCGCCTTGCGCCCTCCTCAGGTGCTTTCCTGCTTCTTCCAGGAGCAGAGTCAGGATGTTCCTAGGCAGTGCCATCCCCAGCCCCCCTGAGGAGGTCTTGGCATGTGCCCACATCCTTTCCCACAGAGTCTCGCCTCACAATGGTGTTTTCCTAGGGGAAGGCATCTCTCTCCTGAAGAGGAGTTCTTAAGCAGGATGTTAAGACTTTTCTGCCTCGTTGCATAACAAGATGGAACACACCCAAGAGTGTCTGATGCATAATGGATGTTGAAGAAGTGGAAGCTACAGTCCCCATGGGTGTCCTTAGTGCCATCCTGTGTTCCTGACTCGGGGGTAGGCTCATGGGACACAGTCAGGGGGGCTGATAGACCACCTGGCCATGCCCTTCCGTCAGTGACTCAGAAATGCATTTTGGGGCTTGCCTTGCAAGTAAGGGGACCCCAGCTTGAGCCCTAGCATCCATGTTAAAAAAAAAGCTGCGTAGCACAGACTAGTGGAGATGGACAGACAGGCAGGTCCCTGAGCTCACAGGCAGCCTAGCTTACTTGGTGAGTGACAGGCCGTATCTCAAAATAAAAAAAAAAAAAAAAAGAAAGTGGGTGATGCCTGAGGAATGACACTGAGGTTGTCCCCTGGCCTCTACAATCATGTGCATGTGTAACTGTACACATGCATGCGCCCACACACGTATGAACATACACAGACACACACAGGTAAACACATTTTGGCAAAATGTGGCACACCCTTATTTTGTGTGGTTTCTGGGGTCTTCTATATGTAGTCCCTCTCTGACCATCTCAGCAATGAGATACGGTGGCCGGGGCTGAGGGAAAAGGGCTGCTGGGCAGGCATGGCAATCCCTTGGAGCCTTACTTATGGGCTCCATAAAACCAGGGGTCTGGAGCATGTGGCTGCTGAGCTCCCCCTGCCTCTTCGAAGTTTTAGGGTGTGCGAGTCTCACTGCAACTCAAGGCACAGGGCAAGCCAGGGCACAGGGTGGAGCGTGGGTGTGCTGCCCTCAGACGACTTGCCCGATTTAAATATTTGCCTCAGTGTGTTTTCTTCCCCCTTTCTGTCTGGAGAACTAGATCAAGACAGGGCCAGCGTGACCCTGGCTCAGAGCCAGCAAATCTTCAAACTGGAAAAAGCTGCTCTGGGAGCCGAAGGGACAATTCCTTTGCTGTTGCATCTCTCTGTTGCAGTAAAAGGGCTGTTCGGCTCCCTCAGCCAGGCTGCCACCACGGAGGAGGTACTCAGTCAAGGAGATGAGGCACACAGTAGGTACACACCAAATGACCTCTGTGTGGCCTCTGAGAGGGTGCAGGAGGTAGGGGTTGGAGTATAATCTGGGTAGTTTCTTGTCAGGAGCCTCAGGCCAGTGGTCCAGTCTCACTGTATGAATGATTCTCTCGCCCCCAGGATATTTCAGGTCCTAGAACCCACAGAGGTAAGTGAAGTGGGGTATCACACTTGAGAGGCCTCTGTACCTCTGAACCCCTACTGTTATCTTGAGGTATGTCCCAAGATATCTGGAGGCATTTCTCTCTCATCCTCTGGAGAGGAAAGCTGATGGGTGGCAGGGAGGATTCGGTGCTTTGGTCTCCATGGGCTCAGTACTGGCTCACATTTGAGTCGTGGACTAGTCTACAGTTAGGTTTTCTCATGTGACCTTGGGTGTGACATTCAACCTTTGTCCTATCAGTAAGGGGTCTTGTGCCCAGAGAAGACCCAGATTCTAGAACCTATGATTCCCTAGCCTTCAGCCATGCCCTGTGAATTCTTTCCCCACTTTCTAACACATGTGCAAACTTCTGTCTTGCCCACCCAGGAGGAGGAGGAGGAGGAGGAGGAGGAGAAATCAGAGCCTGCTTTTTGAGCTGTAATTTTGAGTTTGATGTTTTTATTGCATCCTGCCGAGTGATTTAAGCGTGTTCGCAAGTGATTATACTGTGCTCCTTTTAAACAATTCTAAAATCAAATAAAACACTAAAATCAAATCCACCAATCAGTTGGTAACACAGGCATCAAAGGGGTCTCAGGGGAAATATATCCTTTCAGGCAGCCGGAAGGGAGGAGACACAGTCCCGCTGCCTCTGCCCTATTTCACTGAAAGTTCTCTGTACCCACAAGTACAGAGCAGGGAGGGTAGGCTCAGGATGACGCAAAAGTCATGGTGAAGAGATGGAGCAGTAGAATCTCTCAGGTTGTGTGCCTACTGCGTGCCTGGCTTTGAGGTAGAGCATTGTCTCTTTAAATCCTCACAATGACCGGGTGGGATGTTTTTGCCCAAATGACCACCCGTTTGATGCTAACAGGCATTGGAAGCATAGCTGATATTTGTTGAGTTCCTGCTGAGTGCCAGGCACTGTTCAAAGCATTTTGCTGTTGTGGACTCCCTAAATCCACACACCTGCCATACGGATTGGTGCTTCAGTGATCTCTGTCAAATATCTGGCTAGATGGGTCCAGAGAGGGTAAGTGACTCTGCTCGCATGACTAACGGGTGGTAGAACAGGAATTAAAACCCAGCTGTTTGTCCTTCCTGTGGCTGCTTCCTAAGGACGGTATATACCATAGCACAGTGGCCACAGGAAACAGAGGTCATTACCACATGGGTGGATGGAGCCTGAGGTAAAGGTTTAAAGGACGGTAGCATATGCTCTTCAGACCCCTCAGCATGGAAAATATTGAATGATTTAGTTGTAGCAATCTCACCAGTGAATGTCTGTTTTCACAAAAGACCAAACTTCAGTAGCTTTATCTAATGCCATGCTGCTGAGATGTAGAAGGGGCAGGATTCAAACTAGGGTCTGCCTGACGGCGAAGCTCCTATTTAGAGTCAGGACCACTGAAATTGGAATTGAGAAGAAGCATTCCATTCTGAAAGACTTCAAATGCAAATGCCATCAAGCCACACACTTGCTGAATATTCTCACAGAACAGGCAAAGCTTATTATGGACTACAGAAACACAGAGTGAGCTCACCTTCCCTGCAAAAACAGTGATTGGATTTGCTCTCTTAAGCAACAGTATCCCCGATTAGCGTTTGGACCAATGGGACCGCAAAGAGACCTTCCCCAGTTAGAAGTCAGCCACTCTCTGTCCTTGCTTTGAAGTTGCCAGTGCTGTTTGTTGTGCCTGCTGGAAGGGACTCAGTAGCAGAAGCAGCTGACGTAGCACTTTCCCAGGCAACAACAAAATCAATTTAAAAAGTGAATTATCTATGATTTGTGACAAATAATAAAATAATAAGCTTGTATCCATTGCAAAAATGTCTGCGAGTGGAAGAGGATGGGACCAGAACAGAAAATGTAAATTGGCTCTGCGGAAGAAGAGCGCTGCTGTGTTTTTGAAAGATTGCAACGTATCTCACTCAAACATAACTTTCACTTTGGGCCTCACTAGCTCTACAAATGCCTCCAGGCATGTGAGAATCTTTCTTGATGTGTTATCATGGCTACAGAGACAGCCTCTGCAGTTTCATTTTAATCTCTCTATGTGTTCATCCATCCATCATCTGCCCACCTATCAATCTCCCCAATATCCATCCATCCATCTATTCATCCACCCACCCACCTACCTCTCCCTCCAATATCCATCCATCCATTTATCCACCCATCATCAATCTCTCCAATATCCATCTATCAAGCCATCCATCCATCCATCCATCCATCCATCCATCCATCCATCCATCCATCCATCCATCCATCCATGCACTCGCCACACCTTCCACGTGTCCAGGGGACAGTACCCAATCTGTTTCAAGAACACTGCTGGGAAGTGAAGATTTAATGATGAACAGCATGCTTCCTATAACCATGGGCTAAGAATCTAGAAAGAACAGATGTAAGCAAGCACTGTAGAGCAGCAATAAAGTATATCAGTGCAGGGCATCAGAGAGGGCAGGATCAGACAAACTCAGGAGGGAGGCAGAGGAGAGACTTCATGAGGCCATGATGGTTAGAACTGAGTCTAGAAAGGATGAAAGATGATCAAGCTTGGGAAGGGTGTTTTGGTTAGAGGAAACTGAACGGGAAAAGACAGTGGTTTTGTTTTGAAAGCACAGCATATAAAGAGGTCTAGCTTCAACGAGGACCCTCAGATCATGCATCAGGCATGGCATATGAATGGCAGGCAGGGGCCAGTGCTTGGTGTCTAAGGAACAGGCTTGACACGACACTAGCTGAGTGCCCGAAAATTCTCCTACAGGACACACTCGTCATAGTAGGTAGGATCCTGCAGAGTCAACCCCTCTGTCCTTTCCCTAGTGTCACAGTTTTTTTCGGCAGAAACGTCTTCCGAGTGTCTGTGGTGAGTACATGCTGTTATCATCACACCTGGGTAACTGCTGCGGATGCTGCGGGCAGTCTTCAGCAGTTTCCTTGGTGTTGGTTTGCTGGTTGGTATGGGGCGGCAAGAAGTGCCGCAGGGATGACGGTGGGGAGATGAACTAACTGGGGCAACGGAGCTTGGCTGCGGTCGACTCAGGCTGGCCCGGCTTGGCAGCCTACTTGCAAGCTGGTGTGGGCCAAGCTCTTCACCTCTCCAGAGCTCAGCCATTTTTAGGCCCTCCGGTCTGGGGCCAGGTTCTTGCTTTAGGTGTGGGTTTGTCCTTCTCAGTTCAGCACCCAGGTGGCCCCACACCTAACCAGTTACAGTTGGTGATGTAGTCTTGGAAGTCCTTCTCTCTGACTCCCACTCTCTCTCTGTAAACTCTGAAGTGGTGATTTCGGTTCCAAATTGTCCCCAGAAAATTCCTGGGTCCAGCCTCCACCTTCCAGCGTCACGAAATGAACAAACCAGAAGGGGCCCGGAGGGGCAGCCTTTGTCTGTGAAACTGGACCTCCCAGAGCTGCTTCTGCTGGGATCCAGCCACGCAGGGGATAGACTACACAGCACAACCGCAACCTTCTATTTCACTCACGTGGCTTGAGGCATGAATGACGCCCCCAGGGAGATTCTGGGGCGGTCCTGAGCAGTCTGCTTCCTCTCCCGCATTCCCATCTGGCTTCACTGGCTCCTTGGCTAGCCATCCATCTCCAATTCCCATCTTCCTACTCTTTTCCCCTTAAAATACATTACATTTACATGGCACTGGGGACATTCCTGTAGGTGTGTGGGAGGAGGTGCTGGAGGCGGGGTCAGAAGTGTTGATGGGGCTTAGATCCATTTCCATTCACAGTCTTGTTAATTCTTCTTTTTTTTTTTTGAATGGGACTCTTCTATTATTTTTTTCCCCTTTTAAGAACAAAACCCAAAGTAACCTAGAGTTTTGCTGTATCAGAGTTCAGACTTACCTCAGACTAGTAATCCTCCTGCCTCAACCTTCGAAGTGTTTCTACTGCTGGGAATACAGACATGTGCCGCCGTATAGCCCTTGAAGTTAGAGTTGGGCCCAGGCTGGTATATACCCTCACTTTGAGTATTTGGTACAGGTTTGGTTTCAATTCTTTTCACTCCTTGGGAATGAGAGAAAATGGAAGGGGAAACATGTGCCCTAGCATGGGTACCAAACAGGGTATCAGAGTCCCTGAATGTGCAGCCAATGGTCATGCGAATTTTCCAGCCAGGGCTTGGGTAGCTCAACTCTGTGGCACCTGGCACTTCATCAGTAGAGTCTTAGCAGAGGCATCCTCTCCCTTGGGTCACACTGCAGTGGCAGAGGGCCCCACATGACAGGAACAACCCTGGAGCTCGTGCGCAGAAGACTGGGAGGTTCTCCTCTCTGCATTTGTGACGTCACTGTGATCTAGGTCTGCAGCATCTCTGAGCCCAGATGTCTGAGTCAGAAGCCCGTTCACACCAAGCTGTTGCTGTGGGATCCATCATGCTGCCTTCCTGGTGCTTTTCATGGGGGAAAAGGTGGACTTCCCTAGGCATAAAGCATGGGTGTCTTTGATGGGATTCTAAGAAGGTGAGCTATGAAGTCTGAGGTTCACACTCTTGGCACGTGGCTCATAGAGTGATCTCTTGGATCCTTGCCTTGTAATTTAGCCCTGCCTTAGCCGGGGCCCAGCTTTATGTCTAGGCTGGCTCCCTGGTTTTGATGTTGATGGCACCACACTGTGTTCCTCAAATCCCCAAATAATTAGTTTTCACAGGAGCTCATGAGGGTTTATACAACTTATTTATCACACTTTGTTGGTCCACCAAATACAGCATTCCTGTTCCCATCTCTAGCCAGAACATTGTCTCAGCCACTCATTTCTCTTTGTGTGTGTGTTGTATTCATATGTTTCTGTAAGCATGTGCATATGTGTATGTGTGTGTGTGCATGCAGGCTGGTGTCTTCTGCTACAGTGTTCCACATTACTTTTTGAGATAGGATCTTCCATCAAACTTGGAGCTCATAGATTCACTTAGGTTGGCTGGCTAGCAAGCTCCAGGGCTCGTCCTGTCTCTACCTGACCGCACGACCCCAGAGTTACAGATGCATGCAACTGTGCCAGGCTTTTGCATAGATGCTGGGGATCCGAACTTGGGTCCTCATGCTGGCGTGGCAGACACTTAACCGACTGAACCATCTCCCCTGCTTTGCTAAGTAGTTCCTTACACAGGGTGGAGCTACTTCAGAACCTTAAAAATCTGTTTTCCTCTCCACTAAAACATGCCAATTTATATGGATGAGTTGGTTATCTTAGGTGGTGCTATTAAAAAAAAATACAACAACTTATCTAATGTGTACGTGTAATGTGTGTTTGAGTGCATGTACATGTACCATGTGCATGTGGGTGCCTTGGAGGCCAGAAAAGGGCACTAGATCTCCTGGCACAGGACTTATAGATCTTATGTGGATGCTGGGAATTGAACGTAGGTCCCCTGTGAGAGTAGCAAACGCTCTTAACTGCTGAGCCATCTCTCTAGCCCCGACCTGTGCTCATTTTGAAAGCTGTCAACATCCATCCATGATCTGCTGTCTTTTATAGACGGAACCTTGCCTCTCTGGCCTTTAGGGAGGGCTACTGTGACAAGATTCACACACTACCTGCTTCTGGAGCTCAACGCCAATGAACTCCACTCTGGGTGGAGCACCTACTCCCTGTGCATCCCCAAGCTCTTCCCCCCACAGTGACTGCAGGAGAGAATAGGGTTTTGTAGGTGAATAATTTAATGTTAAATGAGGTCATAGGGCCTGTCCCGGTGTCTCTATAAAAAGGAGAGACAGTAGACCTCTCTGTCCCTGTGAACACACAGGAGGAGCTTTCTGAGAACACCATGGGAAGCAAGCCTTTAAGAAGGTCTTGTAAGAAACCAGCCCTAATGTCTTGGCTTTCCAACCTCCAGAGTCATGAGGAAATAGGTATTTTTTTTTGTTTGTTTGTTTAAACCTCTGAGTCTTACATACTTTGTGATGACATTTACTCAGCGACTGGGCTTGGTCAGTGAGCTCTTGCTTGAATTCATATTCCAAGACTAACCTGTAGCTGGAAAGATTTTCCTCCTAAAACCAAGGCCAGGGACTAAGATTCTAGATCATGCATATCTATCCTAATGCCCATGTCCCACTCACCATGGCTGCTGCTCTCATTTTACAGAAGGGAAAATTGAGTCAAGAGATCATGACACAGGTCAGAGTCACTTTACCACCTTAAAAAAACCTTCCTTTCTGACTAAGAAATAGATTTCACCAGTGGTAAAGGCGTGGCCTTGTGATCTATTTTTGGGTTAAAGCTCCAGGTCAACACATCTTACTTAGTACTCCACGACCCCTGGACAGGAATTCTGTCTGGGTCTTGAGGTTCCTACCCTGGGCTTAGAGTATTTGATGGCCAATCCTCACTGTCAACTTGACTGGGTGTGGAATCACTTAGGAGACCACCCCTATTGGTGTGTGTCTGTGAGCTTGTTTCCAGACAGGTTTAATTGGGAATACCAACCCAGAATGTGGACAGGGAATGAATTAAAAGGGAAAGGGGAGAAAGCTAAGTGGGCTTCAGCATTCATCTCTGCTTCCTGGCTACAAATGTAATGTGCAGCTGCGTCACCCTCCGGCCACCATTTCTTTCAGACCATGTTGGACTGGATCCCTACGAACTGTGAGCCAAAATTAATCTTTCCTCCTTTGAGTTGCTTTCTGCTGGGCATTTTTGTCATAGCATGAGAAAAAAGTAACAAATTCAGAGTCCCAGGGCGAGTTTGGATCTTTGTCCAGAGTCCATGGCTCTGCTTCCAAGTGGGTCTGTGAGGAATGTCTGTAGAGAGTGGGCAGTCTATACATCCCACTGAAAAAGAGTCAGGTGGCAGAAAGGGGCCTGGTCACAGGCTGTCTCATCCTCTTGGTTGGGTCCTGGAATGGCATGAACTCTCACTTTTGTGGGAAGGCCCAACAGAGCAAAATCATGCTCACACAGAACATCGTGTGACTTTCTGGAAAAGATTGCCGGGATAGTAGACAGGCAAGAGAAGGAGGTGGTATGATTCATGATGCTGTGAAGTCCTCGGGACTTCAGGACTCAGCAGGCCTGGATTCTCGTTTTCAGCTCTGTTTCTGCATGTGTTGGCACAAATACCAACCCTCAGGTTTACTGTGGGGACCACGGAGAGTGACTTGGGGGAGTGTTGGCTCAGAGGGTGCATAGCAGGTGCTTCTCAGCTTGGGGGGAGGGGTGATAAGAAGACTGGGCTGCAGCCTCAGGTAGACCTGGGTTTGGGTTCTAGCTCTTGCACATGCTCACCCAGCTTCCCTGTCGGTGGATTGGGAATAGCAGCTGTTCTCCCTGCAGTGAGGAGTCTCTGTTCCATCTGTTAGGATGTACACGTTTCTATCTACAAACATGTCTATAATGCCTCATCATCAGTGATAAGCATTAACACTGTCTTCTAGTTTCTCTTTTGTTTCCAGTTGGCACACAGAACATCAGTGGCCCTCACAGTCATCATTGTTGTCTTAGATCTGAATGGTAACTGAGCTTAAGGTTGCCAAGGCCTCTGCACAATGCCTACTGTGGAATGGATGCTCAGTTAATTATAGCTGTGGTCATTGTTTTCCTGGGAGATCCTTCAGAAGGTTTAAAACTTCTCTGAGCCTTGCCTTCTTCATTCATACAATGGCTATACTGATGGATCAGAAGTACTATTAAGCAAGTTAACACATGGACGCATCCTTGCCTGAGCTCTTACTGGATGAGTACCTCTTGCTCAGTGCTTCCCTCTTGTGGGGAAAGGTAGGGTCTACAACTAGGAAGATGCAATTGAGACTGTATACCAGAACATGGTGACCATTGGGAAAATTCCCCAGGGTACAGATAAAAATGGAGACCACCAGTATCCCCCACTCATCTCTCAGGAGAACTTGCTTCCATGTGGGGGATGTATAGAATTAGAGCTGGTGAAATGAAACAGCAACATCCATTGTGCTGAGTTCCCAAGGGCTGCGTTCAGAACTTAGTCCTGATGACCATGGCCACTAGATGTCTCCTCTGCAAGTTTTAGGGTCCCCATATGTACAGTTAATGCATGGCCAGGGCTCATCAAAAAGCGAATGCCCAAAAGCACGGGTCACTGCCTACACTTGGCTTTTCAATGGCGGAAGCTCTGGAGAGAGTGTGGGAAGGTCCTTAGCAACCCTGCCTCCAGCCACAAAAGTGCTCAGGTGCCCCTTCTGCTGCTCTGATAATACAGATTTTGAAGACGCCTTCTCCTTCAAGTCTCTACCATCTCAGATGAGCAGCTGGAAGCAGTTGGTCCATAAGCAACTCCTGGGAGCTGGCCTTCCAAAGCAGTATGAGTCATGCCCATGTCAGCCCTTTGCCCAACTCCCTGAGAGAGTGCCATAGCCGTGGTGGGAGGTGAGGTGAGTGGGGATCATGACTAATACCCATCCATCAACAGTCTACAGAGATTAAGTCTGAGGGAAGACTGTTAGCATCCCCACCACACACACGAGGAGACTGCAGCAGGGATGTGAAGAATCGTGCCTGGAATCCCACTGCTGGTAGAGAAGCTGGCGCTGAGGTCATGAACCATTCTCTTATTTCCTCGGTCCTGTTTGTTCTCCTACCAAGGGATAGATACTGCCCTAGAGAAGAAGATGGTTTTCTTAGAGACTCACTGGGCGATTCCTGTCCAGGATGCTTTGCTCAGGGCCTCTCTCCCTATTGATGAGGACTTGCCCCCATCCTACAGACAAAAAGACAGATGCTCATAGATACTAAGTGATTTGCTGAAGATCACAAGAGCCCACACTTTCAGGCCCCTGGTCCTGTTGCGCAGTGAACCAGCTCTCTCCCCATCTCAACCCCTGCCAGTTCTGTCTCTGAGTCACTGCTATGTTTCTTATTGGAGCAGAGGATGATCTCATATTCTGAGGACTAGACCCCACAGTCAACTCTCACATTGTTATGGCCCTGTGGGTTTAAGTTTGAGTCCTTTCCCAGTTGCTTAAGGCCTGGGGATTGTTAGCTCAGTTGGTAGAGTGCTTGCCTAGCATGCCTGGGTTCTATCCCAAGCACTTCAGAAAACCAGCCATAGAAGTGCAGGTCCATAATCCTTGCACTAGAGAGGTAGATGCAGGAGAAAGTTCAAAGTCATCCTTGCTACATGGGGAGCTCAAGGTCAACCAGTGGTACTGGGGACTGTCTCTGACCACCACCAGCACCGCCCCCCCCCAACCTGACTTATCTCTGGTGCTTTCCAGAGAGTCCCTAGGTAGGCATTGGCGGGGATTAATTTAGGAGTAAAAAGATGCCTGGGTTGGAATGAGATAGTCTAGGCTCAGAAAGTCTTCCTACGTGCAGGCCTTGAGCAAGATGTTGAAATTCTTGGAGTATCAGTTATCTTTATGTGACATAGGAAACCAACCTCCATCTTGGAGGACTTTTATGAGATGACATACAAACAGAACCACATATTTCTCTAATGGTATGTCAGATACTTAATAGATGATATATTTATGTATGCACACACACACATCTTTTTTGTTGTTGTTGCTGTAAGCAAGTCTAACTTGTATAAATCCACTAAGTTCTCTCTGGTCAAGAGCAGGGATTGTTTCAATTATTGAAGGATCTGTAATTTTTCCAAGTTTAACCTCAGGTCCTTTAAGTGGCAGCTCCATGTGGGGCTGCCATGCTCACTTAGGAACCATTAGCTGCTGGACAGTGATGCTAGCAGGAAGAGAGAAAGAGCAGGACCACGTCATTGAAGCCGGTGCCAGGAGCCACAGGCAGCTAAGAGCCAAATGGGACTTGAGAAAAGAAATAGAGTTGGAAGACTAACCTCAGGGGGAAAGAAAAAAATTATTCACAGATACCGTCTCGCTCTTTTTTTCTTCCCAGGAACTCATCCTCCCGTTGTTCAAAGCAATCTATAAATGCAGAGTAGGCGGCCCCCAGATGTTTCTCCCTAAACTTTACAAGTACAGTGACAGGTGACTGGAATGGGCCTTCCCCGTGTAAGGTGCCAAGGTTGTAATTGCTAATTCTTCTGGCTGTAATTTATCCTGCTGTCCCTCTGGGTAGCTAAACAGCTCTGATCATGAGTTGCCCAATCGGCTTATAAGTCTTCTTGATGAATCACTCTCATTCTCATGCTCCTTTCTCTAGGCTGCGGTAATTCTTGACAACTGCCTTACAGCTCCTGTCTCCTGTGGCTGCGGAGGGGAAGAGTCATCTATTAGGAGGTGCACATGGGGAGGAACAAGCTCCTGATGTTGGGGGATGGCAGGTGGAGGGCAAAGCTCTCCCCTCAGGATGGAGAGGATGGTGGTAGCATCTGTGCCCAGTGACCTCTGGGACATGTGTGAGACCTGCGTACATGTGTGTTGTGTTGTGTGTATACGTAATTGCTGATGGGTCTGTGTATGTGGGCCAGATGCCCCAGGAGCCAACTATTTCCACTTCCTCAGTGTTGGAATTAAAAGTGTATGCCATCAACCCATGCTGCAAACTTAGCACAAGTTGTCCAGATTTTTTTTTTTTAACGTAGGATCTGATGTGAAACTTATGTCCTCAGCCTTATAAGGTAAGCACTGACTAACCTGTCTCCTCAGCCACCATGTTGGGTGCTTTGAGGCAAGGCCTCAGATAGCCTTGGCTGTCATTGAACTCACTCTATGTAGCAGAGGATGGCCTTGAATCCTGACCCTCTTGCTCACTGTGTCTGGCTGACTTGGGGTCTTTGGATCAAGGCAAGTTCTGAATCTTCATTACGAAACCACTGTATGCTGATTTGGGAATGTATTGCTCAGATGAACCAGGGCAGCTCTGCAGAGCCTATGGGTACCCCAGTACTGGACTTCTCATCTTTGTCCTGTGCTAGACGCTCTCCCCACGGCCCCCTCAGTCTTGTGAAGCACATGACTGGTTCTCACCTATGAGATGAGGTGGAAGTGAGTGGGACTCCCGGGCTAAGGCTAGATAAGCTCTTTTCCCATCTGTCAGCAGAAAGGAGGCAAAGCTTAAACCTGGAGGAGAGAGAAGCACAAGATGGGAGGATTCCGGGTCCCTGAATGACTTCATGGAACACTGCCTGTTATCGTGGGGGAAGGATAAACCTTTATTGTGCTGTCACTCAGACTGAAGGGCTGATCATTATGGAAGTTAGCCTCCCCTGCCTAACACAGGCAGTGCTGTAAATGAGCCCAAATTCTCCAACTTAAGGACATACCAAGAGGAGGCTTGGGGGGGGGTAACAGCAAGACGGAATTTACCAACCAGATAGTACATTGCAATGCCTCTTTGATAGCTGTGTGAAAATTCAGAGTGTAATTTGAAGACAATGGAGACATGGGGTCTTAATTTTTAGGTCTGATAAACTGTTCATGTTGGGAGTTAGAAGGGAAACACATCTTTCCACGGGACTCTCTTCCCTTTTCTCTCTCCTCCACCAAGTGTGTATGACCTACAGATGTCTCCCGTTCTCCACAAGCTGAGACTGTCACTATCTCTCTTGGATTATTGCAATAGCTTCCTGTCCCCTGCCTCCCTTGTGGCCTTACTGCCCATAGCCTCACCCCAATCATATTTGAAAATAACATTTGTTTGGATAGCCATCTGTTTGTATGTTGTGTGCATTTGTACAGAGGCACAATGGCACACATGTGGAGGTCTACCACATGCATCCCGGGACTGAACCCTGGTGGTCAGGCAGTACCATTTCCTTCTGGGCCAACTTTTCCATCTTTTTACAATGCAGGCCAGGCCACATCCTCTCCCCAGGAAAACCCAAGCTCCTTTTCTTCAGTAGACCTTCAGGAACTGTGCTCCTGTCTTTACTCTTCTCCCAAAGGTCTTAGAATCTTTCTAACTCCACTCTCTGACTACTCCAGCCTTCCTTCCTGTTGATCTGCACCCGTCTGCTCTGGGTCAGGCTCTTTTGCTCTTCTGTCAGGACCATGCTCTGGCCTCTTCTCCTGCTTTTGGCACCTGTTTTACCCCACCTGTCACTTCTCATACTTACTGACAGACATGCACACCTCACCTCTAAAATTTGAGCAGGGATGTGGGAGGAACATTTTTCTATTCCAGAGTTGGCCTAAGGCTGTGTCTCAACTGCAGGCCCTGTTGCAGCCAAGTTACCAAGGCAACTTTCTCTCTGTGGGACGCCAGTTTCTCCATGAGTAAAAATGGTCTCTGTAGGCTTTTCCAGTTCAGCATTTCAGGATTCTGTGATTTTTTTTTTTAATTTTTTTACCATGAATACAACATGGTCACGTGAGGGGAGATCAATACTCAGAGTTTTCCTGAGCTTTGTCTGCGAGCTAAGATTTGTCAGGAGACTGTGGGGACACACGCGCCTTGCAGCACCGCCTGATGCCAGGGAGAATTTATCATTATGGAAGAGCTTATGGTGCAGGTTTAGAGAGTGTGGCGTCTAAGGCATTCGTGACTCATTTATCAAGCAAATGCAGCTTCCTCATTTAGACGTCAGTCAGTCAACTGGGGCGAGATGTCCTCTTCGATTGATCCCGATGAGAAACAGATGTGATCAATTATGCCCCGACCAAAGGAAGAAAGGTCACTGGCCAGCTGGTGCTCTTCTCTCTCCTCATGTCTTTATGCCTCACCTAAGACTCCTACTTCAGGGTTGGGTGTCAGGCAGGCAAGAGAAGTGCACGCCCGCCTGTGGTCAGGGGAGCTCCGTCAGCACTGGCCACATGGCCTTGGCCAGGCTTTGGCTCTTCGGCCCGGCTCTTGTTAAGTCCCTGGATGAAGCTGTGCTGTATGCATCTCTAAGGGTTGGGGCCGGAGCAGTTTGTCTCTCCCAGAGGGGGCAGGAATACAAAGCAACACAGTCAGTTGTACCCAGTGGAGGTCCACTCCTAGGTTCAACAAGCCCCAGATGGGTGGCTGCATATGGCGCGGGCAGCCTTCTCCTGTCGAGTGCCTGGCCCCAGGCATGTGGAGTTTAGTCTCCGATGACCATTATGCGAAGATTCCCCAGAAACCTCTCACTGGCAACTGCAGGAAGCTCTCAGTGGTCACCTTCCATTCCTTTACTCCTGGCCTGCTGGTTCCCCAAGAGTCACTTCTGGTTTTCACGTAAATGTCACGGCTGTTTTCTAATATAGGCATTGCCACCAACGCTGCTTCTTCTAGGAAGCTTTCCTGCCTTAGCCTTCCACATTCCTTCTTCTTGACTCCCGTCATATTTCCCATCTGGTTTTTGGGTATTTAGTGCAGGCAGCCTTGTGCTACCACTGTGTGTGTGTGTGTGTGACATATGTGCATGCGTATGTGAACCACCATATGCACAGAGAACAGAGGAGAATGTCAAGTGTCCTGCTCCATCACCCTCTGCCTTATTTCCCTGAGACAGGGTCTCGCACTGGTTGGGGCAGGGCCAATCAGGAAGCCAGCCACACTACTCTTCCCTCCTCTCCTCCACCTTCTTCCTGAGACAGTGCCGGCATAGGCAAGAGTGTGTGGCCAAGTCCGGCTTTTGATGTGGGTTCTGGGCATTTGCTTTGAGGTCCTAATCAATCCTGCACAACAAGTGCCCTTCCATAGAGGCACACCCCCTCCCCTCTGCCCCTGTCACTTTTCTATGACACAGCATCTTTCCGTCTGCACCAGAGGACATGATGTCCATGGGAACACAGCTTGGAGGGTAGCTCTTTATGACCACCTCTCACCTGACGTAGGACAACCCGAAGGCACCTGCTAATGCTTGTTTCTTCACCGCATACTAAAAGTTGGCTCATCAAATGGTTCCCCAGGGTAAAGTGCAAATCATTAACCTAGCCTGTGGGTTCCACTTGATCCCGTTACACCTGATTCCACATCCCAACGTCTTTCTCCATTTTCTGATCAAGGCTTTCTCGTGTATGACACAGATGGATCACTCTGGCTCTTCTTTCCATTCCCTTTATTGTCTGTTCTTGATGCCTCGGGTGCCTTAGGGGAATACAGCAGAAAGTGATGGAGCATATTTGACATTCTCCTCTGGCCTATGTGCACAAGGTGGTGCAAGACACATGCAGATATGTCTCTTTGTCTCCATCTCTCTTTGTCTCTCTCTGTTACACACAGAGAGATAAGCATCTATCCTTGAAGATGAAGTTCAAAGATCCCCCTAAGTTGGGGCTGACCCTTCCTTTAGACTCCCAGTATGCTGTGCTTTTCCTCTTCTGGACTTCCCACAAGGTCCTATAAAAGTCAGATTTCACACCACTGGCCTGCTCTACCAGTGCCTACGTTTGAAGCTACGTGTTAAGCATGTGTGAATTTTCACAGCAGACACACGGTGACTATTTTTTAAGCTAATGATAGTGGGTGGATGAGTTGATGGGTGAACTGATGGATGGGTGGATGGTGGACCATGAAGTACTGATGAGGATGTACATAGGATATGTAGGGAAGATGGAGAATGCAGTAATAGATTTGAGGCCAGGTGTAGTGATGAACAGCCAGGATTAGATCAGGTATCAAATAAGGTGGTCAATGTTTGGGAGAAGGTAAGAGAGGACCTTGGGGTTCTCAGGGTGAGGGTCAGGAAAGGAAGGAATAGAAGAGAGGTGGCAGGTGTCACATGTCATTAAGAGGACTAGGAGGGTCCTAGAGGTGTCTAGGTGTCTTGGTGAGCCGTGATTCTACAGTAACCGACTCTGTCATTATCCTCCAACACGTTCTATGGTTCTTAGGTGCCTGTATCCTCACCAGGGTTTCTTCCCACTTGCAGAAGAAATAAACAAGTGCTCAGTGAACCAAACAGGAACTGCAATGAGGGCGCCCGGAAGTTCTTACTTATAATGAGCAGGGCTCCTTTTGGCTGAACATTCATGGCAAATAGTTTCTGCGTATGGGTATGTACGTGTGAGCGCGTTTGGTAGAGGGGAGGTGGTAGCATTCATGACAGCATTTCTTCAGTACTTTACTGCCTTTGAAGAGACCTTATCAGCAGGCAGCTTCTCGTCACCTTGGAGGAAGGCAGAGATTTTGCCTTTCTGACAAGAGAGGGTTGCTGATGTGTGGGCGTGTTGATGATACGGGTCCCCCAAAGAAACAAAGTGGTGCAGGAGTTAGTAAAATCTGGTGACTGACCCTGGGGATTGATGGATGTTTTCTTTGAAGATAAAACTTGTCTGGATAGATGGCTACAGAATCGTGGAATAATGGAAGTGTTAAAATGATTGAGAGGGACCGGAGTTAAGATCATATTCCATCAAATCCAAGATGCCAACCAATTTAAGACACTCTGCATATTACTGAGAAAGAAATTCTCCAGCAGTGGTGAGAAGCCATTCCTTGGACAGAATAGTCATTGCTAGCCCCCAACCTCTTCTTGCTCTGTGACTGCTGGGCTGTCAGGAAGCTGAACTGACACATGATGTAGGTTTATTTCCCAGGGAAGGCGCTGGAGGTGGCATCAGCCTCCCAGTGGAGGAGGGAGGATTCTTTGCAAGCTGTAGACCCCCGTGGACTCCCTTAGACTCCCATCCTATTGTCCACACCAGGCTGAACTCATGGGGGTAGTGATCTAGTATCCCCCAGAAGTATATTTCTACCAAGAAACCTCCAGCCTGGGCTTTTGGCCCGATAGTTATCTGATTTCCTATTCAGGACATCTTTCCCTTTCTATTCGGGAAATTCGTAAGTTAAATTGAATCCCAGGTGGCACTCCGGGCCTTTCTGCCCTTAGCTTCTGTTCCCCGGAGTCCAACTCGCAGCACTAACTTTGGCTTCCTTAACTCTCGTCCCCTCCATGATAAATGGTGGAATTAATTGAATAGCAGGGCTGGATCACCCAGGGCAGCCTGCTCAGCCTGGCTGCATCAGAATCACCTGGAGATGTTTTTTGACACTGCGGGCACTCGGAGCTCACCCGAGAGACCAGAAGCTAGTCGTTTTTGCCAGGATTCCAGTACCAGGAGTTTGCAAAAGCTCCTAAAGGGTCTGACTGCTATAGTTAGGCTGAGGACCATGCATCCAACCCATGCTCTCATTAAGGTGGGAAAACTGAGATCCTGCAAGGCTGAGTGCTTTGTCTCTGGTCACACAGCTGGCTGTAGAGGCAGGGCTAGTCTTTGCTTTTTGGTGTATTGCTAACAGTCTATTTAAAACTCTAGGCAGTCCATCCCATGAGTCACTGTTAGAAGCACGGGTAGACACACCAATATGTTCAAAAGAAGCACAGTAAGTACCACACCCCTGCCATAGATTTACTCTGTATTAGTAAACACGGGCAGACATCAACAAATGGAACTTAGAAAGGAGCGAAGGAAAAGGGTTGTAGTTAGCAGAGACAGCCTGGATGCTATGAGGTACCAGTTTGGGGTGGAGGTGGGGAAGGTAACCCTTTTTTGGTTTGGGTATAGGATTCACTCTCCTTTGGAGGATGGGCATATTGACGTGGTTCATGTGCCGGGTACCCTAGCCTCTAGCCGTGCTGGAGGAGTCAGTGAGCCCTTTCCGATGACCAACACCAGAGAGCCTGATGGCTTCTCAGCCAAGTGCTAGGGGCTCAGGGACAGAGGGTCTACAAAGCTGCCCTATAAAGCCTACCTGCCAGTGAATGACAGCAGGAATAGGTGCCGTAACAGGGGAGGGGGAGAGATGGCCTTCCGGAAGAAATCGGTGCAGGGCAGGGACGTGTGGAAGCGATGGGGGAAACGCTCAGCATACAACACATACTCGTATGAAGAATTAAAAGAAAATCAATTTCAAAAACAAGTGTTTGTGTGTCAGGTAATCAGTTAGCTTTGTTTAAGCATTCTGTCCCTCAACCTGGTCCTTAATGAGATTCTTCAAAGACATAGCAAGGGGGAGAAATTTGCTTGTTACTCTTTTGGGCACTGTTGAACAGTTAAATATTGGAATATGAACTTTCAGAATATTACTGTTTTAAACAGTGCCCAATTTTGGACAGTAAAACTTAACAATATGTAGCTTCAATAAGAAAAAGAAGAAATTAATGTGAGGAGGAATGAAACATCCTAGTCAGGTGGGCTGCTGTCACAGGTGGTGGAGGTAGTGAAGCAAATGTTCCCAGCCCTTCACCTCTGCCAAGGTCACACCGGCTGTCACCTACAGCACCTACTAAAGATGCTGACCATCTATGAGGTGCTCAGCCACCCTGTACTTTGATCTCTGGATTCTGAACCGGCCTTTTGATAGCGGGCTCTGTGGATGACTGTCTTTGTGTGTGTTTTAGGTGGGAAGGAAGGGAAACTGAGGCAGATAGGAGCTAAACAGTGGATCTCAACCTTTCTAATGCTGCAACCCTTTAATATAGTCCCTCGAGTTGTAGTGACCCCCAGGCGTAACATTATTTTGGTTGCTACTTCATAACTGTAACTTTGCTCCTGTTATAAGTCGTTATGTAAAAATCTGTGTTTTCTATTAGATGACTCCAGTTGAAAGGGTTGTTCAACCCCGAAGGGGTTGAGAAGTTCTGGGTTAGGGTGTGGCAGCCAGCTGCCAAACTCAGAGCAAATGAATCTGATGATCCTCCTTAACCATTCAGGAGTCCTCCAGTCATGGCTGTCCCTGCACCATTGGAGGCTTGTTTGAAAGGCTGTCTGCTGGGCTTATAATCAGAGAGCATGGTAGGCTGGGTGTGTACTGTGCACAGCAACAGGCATTTAACGACATCCAGCTGGTCCTGACACATCCTGGTACCCTAAATATTGGGTGCCTCCAGACTCTCAAAATATTAGCTGCTTTCTTTTATACCAGGCTAGCCTTCAACTGTCTTTGTAGATGAGGATGACCTTGAACTTCTGATCTTCCTGCTTCCCATTTCCTGAAAGCTGGGATTATGGACATATGCCAGCACAGTTAGTTTATATGATATTGGGGATGGTACCCAGGGCTTCTGGCATAAGGGCAGTGTGTTACCTTCTGGACTATGGGGTTGGCTCTGCTTAGTACTTGGATAATGATGTCACTTTCAAACAAGGGTTCAGTGGCTCTCCGGGGACATACAAGGACTGGCTCTGACCGGTAGTCTGACCTCTTGGGCTGGTGTCTGAGGCCATATCTCAGCGGGGCACGGTTTGAGGTCCTCAGTGCTTAGGCAGGCCAGCCATGAAGCCCCAGGCTAGCCAGACTCCAGAGGGTTCTGCTGTGCAGAGCTTTATCTGGCACTCGAGGTGAGGGCTTTTGGAAGGACAGCAAGCGCCGACTGACTAGGAAAGCCACACCAACTCAATATGAAGAAGTTGTGTATGTGTGTGTGTTTGGAGAAGTTAAGCATACAGCATTTTTCATAAAGTCAAATTTGGAGGAACCACCTATAAAAAACATTGCAGTAAATTATGCGGAGATGCCCTCTGCATGGCCTAGTAACTCGCTGTCCTGTGAGCCATAAGTAATGACAAGCTAACTCCAAGTAGAAAATCTTACCAGTTATGGTGAAACTCTCAAGGACTTTTATACACATAAGCATATTTGTCCTCCCACATTTCTGGAAACCTTTGACAGGCTGGAAAACCAAAGTTCAGTGGCCCTAGGCTGGCAGACCTGAAGTTGGAACCCTTTCTTGATTCTCAGAAATGTCGTAGATGAGAAAGGCTGGGGGATTGTTTAGGAAATCTGGTGTTGGCTCCCATATGCTGTTATTTGTCGCCAAGAACACCTGCTATGCTCTTGGAGTGACTGCAGACATCTTCATTTCCCCCAAGCACATGCACAATCTACAACTGTTTATTCTGCCCTTCTGAGGAGTAGGAAAACATATTTTTGCTTCTTGCTCTCTTCAGTTTGATGCAGCACAGACCTGATTGCTGGAGGGCCCCTCTCTCTAGATTTATTTATTTTATATGCATGTGTATTTGCCTGTATGAATTTATGTGTCCCACATGCACGCAGGAGCCCAAGGAGGCCACAAGAGGTCATTGATCCTCTGGAACTGTAGCTATAGGTAGTGTGAATGGCCAAGTGGGTCCTGGGACCCGAACCCAGGTCCTCGACAAGAGGAGCAAATGTTCTTAACCACTGATCCATCTTCCCAGCACCCACCCCATGTCATTTTTCTCTTGTTCATGAGGTACAGTCACCATCTATATGACATTGGCTCCCTAACTATATTTCTCCATAAGAGTCTTTGGGAAAAAATACACTCAGTGTTAGATTTTTCAGGGTCATTATGACTGCTCATTTGCCTTGAGCTAGTAACTTTATCATTCCAGAAACTAGCCAGAGAAAAGAATTAAAACCAGCTAAGGAAATAATCTCACAGCCTTGCGCACAAAGCTGTTTAGAAGAATATTACCTACAAGAGCAAAGACGGATAAAGCAATTTGAGTAGTTGACAACAGAGGGATGAAAAGCCGGTGATCTATCTGTTTGACAGGAATACTCTGTGGTCATTGAAACGACGGACACAGGGAGTGTGTAAAAAGAAACCTAGGAAAGAAGTCCAACAAAATGTAGTGAAGTGACACTCCAGCTGTCCCATTGTACCTCGAAGAGCACAGCCCCTCCCCCCAGCATATACTTTGGAAGATATCTGGAAAAAAAATCCTCTAAAGTGTTCACCTCATAATGTGTTTTTATGGTTAAAATTTTATTTTATTAAATTTTACTGTTCTCTCTCTCTCTCTCTCTCTCTCTCTTTCTGTGTGGAGGTCACTGGGAATTAGTTCTCTTCCACCGTATTAGTCCCAGTCATCAAATTCAGGTCATTGGGCTTGGCAGCAAATCCCCTTCCCTACTGAGCCATCTGGCTAACCGCTTTCTGTCTTTTCAACACTGGACAAAATGTTGAAATGGATGCTTCATTTATGAGGCAGAAGCAAGATAGGTCCTCTGCAAGAGACTGCAGGAAGTGATGATGAACAGCGGACCTAGACGCAGACGTGGGCTTTGGTTAGAACCTGGTCAGTTGGAAGATTTGTGGCCTGGGGCAGAGCACCAGATTGCCTGGGTGTTGGTTCTCCTTGGCTGGGAATGGGAGCGCATCACACTATCGGACAAAGCTGTTTTTGGGGATGTGGAGAGATGTTCAGTTTGTTTACTAAAGGCAGGGGACACCTTGTAGAGGCCCTGTTCGTCAAGAAGGAAGGCCCTGTTCGTCAAGAAGGATTCACAGAACATCATCAGTCTAGTGATGCCTGGGCAGGATGAAGAGCACTGTTCCTCTTCACCATCCAGCTAGGGCCACGTGTTTATCCATCCAGCCAGTGCACATCCTGTGTGTGCCTGGTGAGGAAGTGGGGACAAGTGAATGGTCTCTGTGTCACTAGTGTCAGTCTCACAAACGTTCACAAGCTGAGGCAGGAGAACAGGAAAATGAAGAGCAATCAAGCTGCATAATGGAAAGAATAAAAAGTGGAATAAAATGGAAAAAAAGTCAATCTACCAGAGTTTTTAAGTTATTTTTCCCTCCTAAATTTTAAATTCCATTTATCCATCACAACACTCCTCTGAGACGGAATGTCATTCGTCCCGTGTTGGCAGACGGGGTCCGAGCTTTGAAGACCCCCGAGTTTGACGTCTCACTGTAGAAGGAGGCTGAGCTGGCTGTCTAGGCTAGGGATGCTGCAGCACACATTAAGCTGTGAAGTGCTCTCTCTGACCATGGACCTGTCACCATGGGGGCCTACCTTTCCAGCCAGATTTACTCTGGGGCAACGTAAACTTTTTTGTAGGTGAAGAAAATGGCCTGCGGAGCCACTAGGACCTTGAAGCACATCCCAAGGTAAGAATTAAGCCCTCTGGCCCCTGGGGGATGGCACCTGTGGTGTGTTAGCAGGTGCCAAGGCCTCCGAGCTGATAAGTGTTATTCTGCTGGTTAGAACGTTCTGCTCAGAACGTTGGAGAAGGCACTCAGCCTCAGGTTAGCTTGGCTGGAGCATGGAATATGTCCTGTTGAGTGATCTGAGGAGACAAAATGCTGTTTTAGTTTCCTTTCTACGGCTGTGATAAGTATCCCAGCCAAATACACGTAGGGAATAAAAAGGTTTATTTGGATTTCCGTTCCAGTTACAGTCCATTATCCCAGGGAAGTCAAGGTAAGAACTTAGGCATTACATCCACAGCCAAGAGCAAAGAGAGGACAGCCGCGTGGATTCCTCCTGTTTCTCGAATGGTCAGCTAGCTTCCTCTACTCTTATGCTGTTCAGGACTCCCTGCCTAGGGAATGGTGCCACCTGCAATGGGCTGGGTCCTCCTCCCACACCAATTAACAACCAGCACAGTCCTTCACAGACAGGCCCACAGGCCAACCTGATCTAGAAAACAGCTCATTAAGGTTCTCTACTCAGGTGATTGTAGGCTATGTCAAGCTGACAGCGGAAACTAACCAACACAAACGTAGAAGTGTGGAAGGTTTAAAAATAAACACTTACTGCCAAGGAATCTCAGAATCATCAGCAAAACAGAAAGTTGACAAGCCACCCTTCTCCATCCAGTGCATGCTGGCTTTGTATTCAAATAAACAAAAGACTCAGAGATGTCCCGAAGCTCACATATGTCAAGAGGAAGCATCTGGGCATCTGGGTTGAAGCCAAGGACCCTGATGTTGATATCTCTGATGTGTGCATGCTTCCAATGCATAGTAGAATCACCAGGAGATGCACCAGTCATTCACAGGAGGCCCTCTGCCGGCACCTGAGGAAGCTTCCTGGCACCTGAGGAGGCTTCCTGTGAAGTGGCATTTGAACCAGCACAAAGAGAAGTGCTGGCTCCGGACATTAGGAGCCAGAGGAGATGGAATTTGGAGAAACAGAGGGGAGTGGGCAAAGATGTATGATGAGGAAGCCAAGAGGCACAGCATAGACTCAGAGCTCCTCAGATGTCCCACACCCAGACCACAGAGGCCTGGAGCTCCAGAATCACGGGACGACGCTTTATACTTTAGACAGCAAGGAGCACCCAAGGGTGCTTGGGGGAGGGTGGGTAAGGACCAGGGATGCCTGTGAAGTCGGACTGTACAGAAGGCTTCAGTTGCTCCAAATATGGCCAGGACTTCTGTTAGGATAGGAATGGACAGGAACATCATAGGTTTTAAAAAGAAGAGAAAGGGGCCGGGGAGATGGCTCAGCCAGTAAAGTGCTTGACGTGCAAGCCTGAGGGCCTCAATCTGGATTCCCGGCAGCACTGTAAAAGCTCCGGATGTCTACACATGGGTGTCTAATGCCAGCACTGGGTGAGAAGAGACAGAAAGATCCCTGGAACTCCTGGGCCACACAGACCAGCTGAGTCAGTGATGGTCAGCTCAGTGAGACCTTGTCTTAAAATAAAAGTCATGTGGAAAGTAATTAAAGAAGACACTTGAAACACACACACACACACACGAGAAAGTTAGTCTGGGTCCTAGTTCAGTATAAAGTGCTTGCCTAGCATCCACAAGACCCCAAGGTTCAGGAGAGATGGTGAGGGGGAGAGGGAATGAGAGGGAGAGGGAGGAGCTCTCATCCTCATTAACAGTGTGAGAAGGTAGACCAGGGCAAGGCCAGTTACACCTTCAAAGCTCTTCCCGCCTGGTGGGAATCAGTTCATTAATGTCTCACCCAGCGTCCTTAGACCCTGGGAACCCTGCAGAGCAGCCTGGGCTCAAAAAGAAGACTAATTAGCTGCAGCTTGTGCACGAGGCCCCGGAGACAGGGTGCCATGTGAGACCTGGCCGATGAGCCTCAGGGGCCAGCACAGAGTGGCCATACAGAGACCCTGCTCAGGCTTCCAGAGAATGTAAGAGCCGGGTTGAACCTGGCCAATCAGGCCTTCTGTGGCTTTTGAGTGAAGTGACATGGTTGGTTGACAGGAAGATAGAAGGTACAAGTGGGGTGAAGGCATACAGTGATCAAACACCCCAGGTTAAGCCCCATGAGCCCAGTGTTCCTCTCCAGGATGGTGGAACACTCGGCTTTAGCCCCCAGAAGCTGCGGGAGGACATGATTGGGAATTCTAAGCAGCCACAGCCCCACACCAGGCCAACGGTGTGGCACTCACTGTCATTAATAATGCCCTCTCACCGCCCACTTTCTATCTATAGACTCGGCAATGTCAATGTTCTCATCCTCAGCATTGGTCATCTGTGTGTCTTCTCTTTGTCCCTCATCATTCTGGCTGGAAGTTCATCACGCCTCCTCCTCCCTTGCTCTCCCTCTTCCTCCCCCCCTTTCTTTTTTCTCACCCTCCCCCTTTTCTTCTTCTGTTGAAGAACATGAGGCATTTCATTAATTTGCGCGTCATCCCCTAACAGGCGCCGTGCTGACTGACTTCCGTTGCTCCATGTTCGGTTCACAGGATGCTGGAGTTGGTACAATCCTTTCTCTGTTGTTCTCCTGTTTCTGCTTCACAAATATCATCCACAATCCTATTTTTGGTTTGATTTGTTCTTAGTTTTACTCTTTTTCTTTTCTTTTTCTTTCTTTTTTTTTTTTTTTTAAAGATAGCATCACGTGGTGCAGGCTGGCTCTAACTTGTAGCCATCCTTCTGCCTCAACCTCCTGAGTGTGTTATCAGGCCTGGCATGCTCCTCTTAGTTTCTTAGCCGGAAGGCCAAGGCCACTGGCTTGGTCTTTCCCTGTTTTCCTAATAAAGTGTTTTATACACCCACCTCTTGGGAGAGCTCGGATAGTGCCTTCAGGATCTCACATCACAGGTTTTCAGTTTATCCTACTCCAAAATGTTTTTAATTTTACATCTAATTTTTGCTTTGGTTCATGTATTATTTGGAAGTGTGTTTATACTGCCTCTAAGTAGTGGGGGATTTTTCTAGGAATCTTTTCTGTTATTGATTCCTAAATTAATTCCGTTACGATCAGAATGTATTTTGTGCCGCTCGAATCCTTTCACGCTTGTTGGGGCTTGTTTTATGGCTCATAATAAAGGCCATACTTACGGACGGTAAACGTTCTGCATTCTGCGTATACTCAAAGGGACGCGCAGGCTGCCATTGTCTCATCGGGTGGTGGATTGAATGCAGATGGCTCCCATAGACTCAACAGTCTGAACACTTTGGTCCCCAGTTGATGGAACTGTTTGGGAAGAACTAGGAGGTTTAGCCTTATCAGAGGAGGTGTGTCACTGGGGTCTGGCTTTGAGATTTCAAAAGACTTCTGCCTTTCCCAGTGCGTGCTCTGCCTTCTGCTTGTGGGTCAGAATGTGAGCAATCAGCGGCTGCTCAAGCACCAGGCCTGTCTACCTGCCTCCCTGCTACCACGCTTCTCGTCATGATGGTGATGGACTCCTACCTCTCTGGAACTGTAAGCCTTAAATAAACCCTTCCTTTTAGAAGTTGTCCTGCTCACAGGCTTTTATGAGAATAGAAAAGCAGCTAACAGACATGGGTTGCTAGATGGGTGTCCAGCAACCAAGTCAATGTCTACAGCACTCACAACTTCTATGTCCGTACTGATCTGTCTATTTGGCCTATCTTTTATTTTCTTTTACCTGGGTATGTATATGCTATATGAGTGTCTCTCTCTCTCTGTCTGTGCATATATAGTGTGTGCACATGTGTATACAGGTATGTGTGTGTGTGTGTAGACAAGAAGTTGACACTGGGTATCTTCCTTGCTCTCACGTTATGTGAGTCCCTGAGGCAGTGTCTCTCACTGAGCCCAAAGCTCACAGAATCCTCTGTCTCTGCCTCCTGGGAGCTGAGATTATAGACGGGAACATGCTTGTTCATCTTCCATGCCCAACATCTGAATTCAGGTCCTCACATTTGTGTGACAAGCGTTTTATCTGCTAAGCCATTTCCTTAGTCCTATTACTGAAAGGAGGATATTTATTAATTTTGGATTTTTTTTGAGACAAGGTCTCACATGTTAGCCCAGGCTGGCCTGGAAATCATGATGTAGCCCAGGCTGGCCTGGAACCCATGGCCATCCTTCTGCTTCAACCTCATGAGCACTGGTATTAAAAGTTTGAGTCCTCATGCCTGGCTCAGTTACAGGAGTTTAATATCTCAACTGACTTCTCCCCCTCCAGTCCTGTCAGTTTTTGCTTCAGGTATTTTGGAGCTTCGCTAGTAGGTGTGTGAACGTTTACAATGGCAACAGCCTCTCCATGAACTGACCTTGTCATCACCATGAAACTAACCTCTTTGTTCCTGGTTGCTCTGAAGAATTACTTAGTCACTGCTTGAGCAGTGTAAGCATTATGCACATTTCCCTAAATGTTTAGATTTTTGTATTTTATTTTTTATGTTCTGTCTGCATGTATGTATGTACACTACATGTGTGACTTGTGCCCAGGGAGTCAGAAAAGGGAATAGAATCCTCTGGAACTGCAGTAATAGACAGTTGTGAGCGGCCATGTAGGTGCTCAAAACTGAACCCAGGTCCTCTGCAAGAGCAAAGCAAAAAAACAAAACAAGAAAACAAACAAACAAACAAACAAAAAAAGTCTTAAACACTGAGCCATCTCTTCAACCTCTATTTTCTCTCTCTCTCTCTCTCTTTCTCTCTGGGTGTGTGTGTGTGTGTGTGTGTGTGTGTGTTTGTTGAGACAACATCTCCTTGTGCTGCCAAACTTGTCTCAAACTCAGGATCTTGTTTTGACCTCCTTGGTACTGGGACTACAGTGTATATTACCTGGCCCGGCCCTATTTTCTTTCCATTAAACTCTGTATTTTCACATTTAAACACATTTTAACAACCAATATATATACTGAGGATTTGCTCTTTCTTTTTGTCTGAAAATACACTTTGAAATTTTCATTTTCAGATCATTGCAACTGGTGTGATTAGTGATGTGTCGGATTTTTCTGTCATTTTGTTAGCTGTATTCTATCAATTGCAATTGTTTACTATTCTTTTCTCCCAAATGTCTGGCTTCTATTTGGCTAATAGAATACAGGCTTATCTTTCTTTCTTCCCTCCTTCCTTCCTTTCCTTCCTTCCTTCCGTTCTTCCCTCCCTCCTTCCCTCTCTTCCTTCCTTCTTTGAGACAAGTCATCAAACTTACTAAGTAGTCAAGGATGACCTTGAACTTCTGAACTTCCTGTCTTTACTCCTCCACCACATCTGCTTTACAAGGTGCCAAGGATCCCCTATGGCTTCATGCATGCCAGGCAAGCACTCTACCAAGTGAATCATATCCCCAGACCCAGAACTATGTTCTTGACAACATTTGAATACTTTTCTGGTTCCATTTGTATCCTTCCTTGAATAAGCAGCCATAATAGATTTTTCTAATATGTTGGTTGTTTGGGGTTCCCAATAAGCCTTTCATCAAAGTCCACCACTGTTCCTTTTTCAGCACTTGGATTAGTTTAAAGCTTGGACTAGGGTTCCCTGGTACCTCCCTGCCCCCATCTTGGCTAGTGTGCTGTTGCTGGCAACCATTTTGATCAAACATACATTATAAGTGTCATACCACAATGTTGTTATTTAGGCTCTTAATTGTCTTTAAGTAAATTTAAATAGTGAGAAGGTGGTCTCTATTTACCACTATCTTCACAGTTTCTGCTGTACTTCACTCCCTTTGGGCAGGTCTGCGTTTCCATCTGGTGTCATTTTCTCTTCACTCAGAGGAAAACCGTTTGGCGAGCAGAGATGCCGAGGATGTGTCTGCTATAGTTAGATCTGCAGCTTCTTTGGCTTTTGTGTGTCTTAAGAGTTTTGCGTTCTTTTAGGAGGGTATTTTCACAGGGTATAGAACTCTGGGCTGGCACATTTCTGTGCACCCTCCCTTCAGTTCTGTGCAGAGCTTACTCCATCCTCGCCTTACTTGCTGCACAACCAGAAGCTGGCATCCCTGTTGTCCTTGTTTCCCTGTATGTACTGTGTCTGTGTTCTTAGATGCCCTTAAGATGTTTCCTTTTATGACTGGTCTTGAACAATTTTGGTGTGGGTTTCTCCAGTTCTTGCAGGGAGGTCTAAAGTTATTGGAGGTTTTCATCAAATTTGGAAAGGATCAGCCATCATTTCATAAATTTGTTGGCATTTTACCCTTTGTCCAAAGACTCTAAGAACACATGACTCTGCCACTTGAAGTTGTTCCGCAGCTAACTGATACTCTTCACTAAAAAATTCTTCCTTGCATCTGTATTTCTTACTCTTCCTCTGTGATGCCTCATCCCTTCAGTGTATTTTCAGTCTCAATCACTATGAGTTCTACTCTGTAAGCTAAACTTGTAATTTATGAACACATTTAATTTTTTAAATGAATAACTACACATGTGCATATATATTATATGTTAATATTTTGAAAAAAGAGAGTAGTTTTTTTGGCCAATTCTTTGTTTATATGTACATGTGTTCACTCTGTGTGTGTGTTAAGAGTATGTACATGCCACAATGTATGGTGCATGAGTGCAGGTCAGAGATCAGTCCTGAGTGTCTGTCTTTGTCTTCCACCGTGTTCCATACACACCCCTGCTGTGTGTGCTGGACTAGCTGGCCTGCAAGCTTCCCGGGGTCCTCTTTGTCTCTGCCTCCTGTCTCCCAATAGGCGTGCTGGGGCTCTAGATGCTTCAGCTATGCATCCAGCGTTTCTACAGCTCTGAGCATGTGAACTCAGGCCCTCATAACCGTGCAGCACCTGTTCTACCCACGGAGCCATCAGCCCCCCTGTGGCCATACTTGTTAGCTGTGGGCTGTCTTACGCTGAAAGCTCACTCTCCTGATGTAGGTGTTTTATTCCTGCTTCTTTGTGTGCTGGTAATACTTGATCAGATGCCAGACGATATGGAATTTACTTCATTTGCATATTGGTTATTTTTATATGCCTATAAATATTCCCGAGAATTTTTTCTGAAACATATTGAAGTTACTTGGAAATAGTTTGATCTTTCGGGCTTTGGCTCTAAGATTTGAACCCTGCAGCGCTTAGGTTGGGAACTGACTGTTCTGCATTACCGATATGAGGCCCTGGTGGACCCTTTACCCAGCATCCTGCGGATTTTGAAGACCTCCAGTTTGGTTGGTGGGAACAGGCACAGCTTCCAGCTTTATGTGACTGCTGGTCTCTGTGTCCTGGTCTTTCTCTTCAGTGTCTGAGCAGTTTTCTCATATGTGTGGCACATTAGGAGCCCGCGGACTTCTCAAGCCCATCTTCCCTGTTCCGTCTCCTCTTTCATATTTCATCTCTCAGCTCCACAGTTTTATTTTTAAAAAAGGGCATCACCAGGCTCTTTCTGGGTCTTGCCACCCTGCACTGGAACCCAGAAGACTCAAATACATGATCTAGGACAGTCATAGCGTTCACGTTTAAATGTTTCATTTATTTGGGGCTGCTGTCCTTTGTTACCAGAAGCTCGGGGACTAAAATTTGTTTTCCATATATTTTGTCTTTGTTGATTGACGTGAGAGAGGAAATTTGTAATCTCCAACACACCTTGGTTGGAAGAAGAAGTCAGATACTCCATCACCACCACCAACCAACCTAAGTCTTCCCAATGCAAGCCTAACTCCCACACCATTCCCAAGTTAAGAGCAATCCCAGTATGGTGTATGAGACTATATGTAATGATCTCTGCATCCGGGCAAGGAATGAAGCCATGTCACAACTGGAAGACTTGCATGAGTATTCCATTTGATTTTCCCAGTACCCAGGTAAGATAATTAGGCCTTACTCTTCTATCTGAGGAGAATCAGCCTGAAGTCCCAAGCGACAGTGACTTGCTCATGGCCGCCTAGACAGTTGAGGGTAGAGCTGGGATTGTAAACTGAGCCTCCTATCCTGTTCTGAGCCGGCTTCTCTTCTGCACAGCTTTCATTTCTCATCTGTAATGACACATTCAGATGTCCGCTGGGAAGAGAACGAGTAGTCCAGTTTTCTGATAGAAAAGATATAGGAAGGCAACACTACAATAACCGCTCCCTCTGGTGGGCTCCTGTGCCGCTGGATGCCTAAACACAGGCGTGATCCTGTGCTTTGATTGTGGCTATGGGTATGGATCAAATGTGTGTGCGTTTCCATTGAGAATTTCGACAGTGACTGATCATCATTCCTGTTCAGACCATTGAGGAAAGGGTAAGCCTGGTGGGGAAGGAAGCAGAGATGAGCCCAGGGCACAAATACCAACAATGCAGCTCACCAGGAAGTGGTCTGTCTTCTCAAAACCTCATGAAATAGGTCATTTGTGCATTCAATGAGAAGTTGGCACTAGAAAGAGCTGTCCGCCGATCTGGGAGATAGCTCCATGGGTAGAGTGGTTGTTGCACAAGCATGAGGAACTGAGTTCATATCCTGGAACCCACGTGGAAGCAGGTGTGGTGGTGTGTACATAGAATCCTTGGGTGGAGGAGGCAGAAGGATCCCAGGGGCTGGATAGCTGAGTCTGGGAGCTTCAGGTTTTGTGAGAAGACCTTGTCTCAAAATACAAGGTAAAAAGCAATAGAAGTAGACTTCTGGCCTCCAGAAGTACAGACATAGGCAAGCACACCTACACATACACAAATGTATAGATACTTGCATATAACACACACATCCGTACATAAATACACATATGCTCACACACACAAACACAAAACACACATGCATATACAAACACACACACTTACATCCACCCACCCACCCACTCATACACACACACACACACACACACATATTCACACACACACACACACCCCCAATAAAAAAGAAGTGTGAAGCTCTGAAATGAGTTCTTAACCAATGATATCATGTCCTCTTGTTCCCCAGGAGCTCTCTCTACTTGGAGTGTCCCAAACTGGAGGGCAGGGAAGGTAGACAGAGCCGAGACATTAGAAGATGAGAGGTCTGACTACCAAACCTTAGTCTCTTCATGGTTAGGTGGGCCTAGGAAAGGCTGTGATATGGTTGACAGGTGCCCTCTCAGTCTCACGGTGACACACGGTGTCCTGAGAGGCTAAGAGCAGGAGCAATGGCACTGACTATGGAATCTTCCGGTTGAGGAGCTTGGATGTCATGCTCTGATGGAGTCAGAGCCTTCCTGTGGCAGAGAGGTTTCTGGGAAACAGTGATATGAAGTACCAGAAGGAGAAACAAGATCATATCTAGTGAGCACACCAGATCAGAGATCATCACGGCAACTTGCCCCACCCAGCCCAAAAGACAGTGCCCAGATACCTCCAGCTTTGGGCAAGTCGGAGTAAAGCCCTATGGGAGGGATGGAGACAGAAGAGGGGGAAGGGAAGACAGAGAAGGAATAAAACGCGGCTCTGTTTTAGGGCTGCACTGTAGTTTGTTTTCCTGGCCCTTCCGCAGCCTTCACTTGCCACCAGCTTTTCCTGGTGTTACCTTTAATCTCTGCCTTGTGTCCCCCAGAGTCCTAAACCAAGGCAGAACCCAACAATAAAAGAGAGTAGACTGGAAGAAGATGCCAAGGCCAGAATCATTCCTTTCTCTACTTGAGGGCCCCAGGGGAGTCCCCCCATTCTTTGGCGTTTTGCAGCAGGCATTAGCTAAGCTCTTTGTGGAAAACTCAGAGGCAGCCCCCAGGCTCCAGCAGCTGCTGCTTTCCCGCCTTCCTGGTGGTCTTGGCTCTCAAAGAGTCTCTGCTTGCTCTTTAGGGAAGTGCCATACTTTCACTGTGTGAAGCCTCTCCATGCCTCCCCTCTCTGCCTTACCCGGGCTGTTGGAAGTTTCCATTTCCATTTGCTGAGCCGAAGTTCTCCTCAGTAGCACAAGGAGGCCCCGTTTTAAGCCTGTTTTTTACGCTCTGTGCTCCTCTCCCACCCTCTTCTCTGGCCAGAGCCAAAGCAGAATAAACTGAGCCCTAAAGGCAGAACTTCTCAGTGATGACAGCCAGAGCCTTGGTGGGAAGCTCATCTCAGCTCTAAGCTCCACGACTTTCCAGCCCTGTGTCCTTGGGCACATTTCTTGACTCTCTGTGTTCTAGTTTTATTTTCTATCAAATGATATTCAGCCATATCTACTTTATTAAAGTTAGGGGGCACACCTATGGTAATGGGGGTACTATATCTAGGAAGGTTCTGAATCTTATGGGAAAGACTTCCAAGGACTCATCCATCATAATCCTCAAAAACTGATATCTCCTCTACTGTCATGGCTTCCGGAGAAGTAGGGAGGCCCTACCCTTTACCTACTCTGAATGAGGCTTAGCTCACACTCTCCCTTCTTGTTCATTGAGGAGCTGCCCACCAGGCTTTCAGGGCAGGCCGGGGTAGCCCCCACTCCTAGTCACCCCTAGCTTCCCTAGTGGTAAGGCTAATCTAGATGCCTGACTTCCAGGTGGCTTTATGCCCACCTAGGGTACACTTCTCTACTGAGCTGACTGCAGTCACGGCTTCCCATTGGATTGTTTCCCTTGTCATTTGTGTGTCTGCATGTGTGTGTGTGTGTGTGTGTGTATACACATGCATGCATGCATGTGCATGTGTACTGGTGTGGGTGGGCATGTATACATATGCACCACACATCGACAGAGCCTCTAGCGTGACTCCACCTGGAGGCAGGTACTGGACACAAACAGGAATCTGTCTCAGTCCCAGAGGCAGCCGCATAAGTTCCAGTGCTGTAGCTATTGTCTCTGCATGTGCGGATGGAGGCATGGTGTGCTGACAGTCCCTGCTAGGACCTACAGGTTCTTCCATGAGCTTTGGAAACTGTGCTTGCAGGCTTTGGAATTAAGACAATAAGTTCAAAACAGACAGAAGTTGATTTAAAAAAAAATATATCAAAAGGGAACATTTGGAGCCACAGGAATCTCTATGACCTCAGCAGGTGGTGGGGGCAGAGGTGGGGCATGACAGAGGGAGACTTCCTGTTGGGGAAGGTGTCCCAGAACCGGCTCTCAGGGAGAGGCTGAGTGTTCTGTGAAAGCCTGTGTGTTAGATGTGAGGCCCAAATTATACAACATACTTTGTTAGTAGCTACGTTATGCATGTCCTTAAAAAAAAAAATCACACAATTTATATATAAAAGCTACAAATGCGCCCTTGTTGGAAATATCCAAGGAGTCTAGAAACAGAGATAAACTTGCCCGTACACAGCATCTGCTGCTCCTCAGCAGTTCCCAGCCCGTGTGACCTGCTCTACTGAGTCTCTGTATGCTGATGTGCAGACATGTGCATTTGTAAAGTAAGTATAGATTACTGTGTGGGCACTTTGAACACAAATAGGACCGCGCTGAGTACACTGTCCTACAATTTACTTCTTTCCTCTGTAGGTCTGTCTTGGTGTTCTACCTCCTCCAACCCAACCACTTAGGCCCTCCAAATGTTCCCTGCCTAACAGCGGCAGAGGGCCGGGGATGGGATATGTACTCTCCCTCCTTAATCAAACCCTCTGATGATTATGCCTCTCATTTCTTGCTCATAAGAAATAATGCAGAAAAGATTTCCATTTGGGCTTCTTGGGGCGCATGTGTATGAATCTCATGTGGGCAGAGACTGAAAAATGAAACCTCCTTATTTGTGTGTGTGTGTGTGTGTGTGTGTGTGTGTGCGCATTACAGCATCACAGAGGCCAACCTGCAGGCGTGAGTTCTCTCCTTCCACTGTGGTCTCAGGACTTGAACTCAGGTCATCAAACTTGACAGCAAAGAGCCTTTACCAATTGAGCCATCTCGTGGGCCTGGTATGCATTTTTTTTTTAAACTTTTAGCCTTTAAAAAAGAGATTTATTTATTTATTTTATGTATATGTGAGTGTGTCTGAGTGAATGTATGTGCAACGCATACATGCTTGGTGCCTGTGGAGGTCAGAAGAGGGGGTTGGATCTCTTCAAACTGGAGTTGCAAGTGGTTGTGAGCTGCCCTAAATGTGTGCTGGGTACCAAACCTGGGTCTTCTCCAAAGGCAGTAAGTGTTCTGAACTGTTGAGTCATTCCTCCAGCCCGGGTATGAATGGCTCCTGTCAACTCTCCACCTGGCTCCCAGCCCAGAGGCTCTCTCCCTGCACATTATCTTCAACAGCTATCTCATCTGCCCTCCGTAGAGATCCCCCTTTGATGGATTCCAGCCCATTTTCTACTTGTCCTTTCTGGGATCCCCCTTGGCTCTCCCACAGACCTGGGCCAACACTATTTTCCTGGTACCCTGAGACCTATCTTAACACCCATAGCAGGTAATGTTGGGAGTGATGACTTTTATTTCAGGATGACATTTTGTTTGTGTTTTGTGTTTATTTTGAGGGAAACAGCTGCAGGGCTCGGAGAGACCACTGACACAACGGAGCTCTGTCGTTTACTCCCTTATTGGTCTACAGTGCTGGCCTCTGGTCTTGTTGTAGAAGCTGAGTCTTCCAAGAACGTTCTTCCATTGGATGGAACAAGATATATACACAGCTTGTGTGATTAGATACACTTGTATTGATAGCCAGTTGGCTGTTGGTGTGAGAGTGTGGTATTTCGGCAGGTGGGAGCCCGGAGGAGCTTTGAGGGGGCAGAACAATCTACCAGAGGAACCCTAAGATTTACCAGCCCACAGAGAATGATTACTGGGGCTGTCCAGCCTGGTTGTCACAACATAAACAAAGCCAGGGACTTCTCTAGCCCTGATAGCAAAAACAAAACAAAACAGAAACAAAACTCAGTAAGTGGGTTTTGAGCATGAAGAAGGAGGGGAGGGGGACAAGAAAGAGATGTCTTTTCAGGTTCCCTCTCCTCTGCCCTTGCCAAGGGAGCTGCGAGAGCCGGTATAACTGCTCCTATTCTTTCATTCACTGTGGTTGGCATCTCCAAGAGATTTGTTTCTGATTACTGTTTCACCTTCCCAGCTGGCAAAGAGAGAAAGACAGCTTTTGACCTCTGTGTGGAAGTGTCCTGGACAGATTTTCTTACTTCTTATTAAAAAGAAACAAACAAACCTCAGAAACCAAACACTACACGTTTGGGAGTTCAGATAGCGATGAGCTGCTCATGAATCAAAAGATAACACGGCACTGGCCGGCAGGACCCAAGCAAGGAAGGTTCTGATTTATTAACTTGTCTCCGGAGTAAGATAAAGTAGGTGAATCAGTAGATACTGGGCCTCCTCCCCTCTGCCTGGGTCCAAGGAGGAAATAAGGCATGGAGAAATGAGCAGGATAGGGGACAGAGGGTGTCACTCAGCGCGAAACCCACAGGGTAAGGTTCAGCGCTGATGCATTTTGTGGGAGGCCGGGTGAGCGGAGTGAGATATTGCTGGAAAGGAAGGCAGGGCTGGAAGGGTCTGTGAAGAGATTCCTGCACTCCATCCTGTGGCCAGGGGAGGTGCTGCAATGAGAACTTTAGAATGATCACATCAATGGAACGGGTGGGCTGGAGAGGGTGGGATGGCAAGAGGGGGACCAGCAAGGCAGCTGGGTTTCTTATCCAAGTGAAATGTTGAACTGAAATTGTACCCGGGGTGGGGACAATAACATTTAGAATTTATTGGACATTTACTGTATACCAAGAACTATTCTAGAGACGTTGTTTGAACTCACATAGTGCAGGAGCCATCATTATCCCTAGTTTACAGATGAAGAACAAGATTGAAATCTAGCGAATGGGAATTTGTACTCAGGCCATTTGCAGGGTCGGAGAATCTAGGGCAAACAACAATTTGGGGTGTAGGTTTAGAGACATGGGAAGAGAATGAATTTAGTTGGGGCAGTTGATTTAAGGCCACGGGACTCCAAGGAAGTTGTCTATACAAATCTAAGGAGTCGGTTACGGCAACTTAAAGGGAAGTATCCAGGAGCTCTAATGAGATAGCTAAGGGAATCCTAGGGTAATACCCACAGAGCTCCAGTGAGGAACTGCACTTGCATCGTGGGTCGGGGTTCTGAGAAGACACCTAGTGAGAGGGTGGCTGCATGAGAATCACGGAAAAGGGTGAGCTCACTTAGGGATACATTTAACCCCCCCAGTGTAGGTATTCTGGAGAGCATGAATTACTTATGAAGAGGTAAGGAGGCAGAAAGGTAGAGAGAAGAGTGGTCAGGAGTGTCACAGGAAAGGTGTGGCCCTCCATCCACACTGCGAGGGGATAAAGACTGAGAAGTACATGCTGGATACAGGGTTTAGGCATGAGCATCCGAGTTCAGAATTCCCAGCGCTCACCTAAAAAGCTGGGTATTATGGCCCATGCTGGTAAACCTAGTGCTGGGAGGCAGAGACAAGAGGATCCTGTGGGTTCATGTCCCACCAACCTAGCCAATCAGTGAGTTTCAGGCCAAGTGAGGGATCCTGTCTCCAAAATAAGGTGGGGATTGACAGGAGAAGATATCCAACATTAGCTTCTTGCCTCTACACACACATACACACACAGCCTGAGTGGTAGGTATCCTTATTAATGAAGATGGGGTTTAGTCAAAGGTTGTTTATGAGCAACCTGGGCAAGGCCAAGAGGGGTGTACACACACACACACACACACACACACACACACAGATTTTATCTATAATAAATGAGCATAATTTATATAACTTTTTGGGAGTCTTCCAACACAACCAGACATGGTACCCAGCTCATTGTAGTTAATCAACAATTCCTTTGAGAGACCCTCCTCACCCCTCCTTCATTCCTTGCTGTTAACTTGTTGAGAAAAACAAGCTCATTTTGTATAGGAAAAACAAATATGTTGAAAGCCTGGGGGAAAATCCAGAGATATTTCTACTTTGGGGGATGCACGCTAATAGTGATTAAGTAGCTAAGCTGGTAGAAGCTTAATTGATTCTTCTTTTAGGTCTACTTGTGGGAAACAGTGTATCCTGAGGGTGCACAGGCAGTAGCCACACACCAAGCTGTCTCTCTTTCTGGAACTTCCCCAGGACTTCGGTGGATCCTGCCATGTTTTTTAGGCTTCAGCTTTGGTGGTTTGGAAGTCACTGAGGACATGTGTAATAAATTTTCTCTATCGTCTTGAAAAACAAGGAAAAAACAACAACAACTGGGCAAGCCTCCATTTCTAATGGGGACTTGTGAAGCAGATACTAAGACCACGGGCTGGCTGTCAGGTTGACAAATGAGTCTTCTCTCTTGAAAGGCACTTAGGAAGTTGAATTCTGAAGTTGGAGAAGAGCTGTCACAAAGCCTGAGGTAGGCACCTCCTACCCAGCATCTGTGCCCTCCTCTCTGGGAGTGGAGGAGGACAGATAATGTTTCTTGTGACCCTCAAGGGGTTTCCTTCCATATGTTGGAAACACAGCTAAACACCAAAGAAAGAGGAAGGGTGCTAGCCCTCTGATAGGAAAACATGCTTGTCAGTCACAGCAGAATTAACAAAGGCCTGAAGTTGTTGACAAGGATTCTGCCTTTGATGCTAGTGCTGGAGATGGTTTGATAGCTTGGTGCTTTCATATGGGTTTACTCAGTCACCAGGGTTCTGTGTGCACTTCCAGATATAACCCCGCTGTCTAACTCTGGTGGTGGAGGCTCTGAGATATTTCAGGGGCTCCTAGAGAGCCGAGCTATCCAAGGGAGCATTTTCCAGGCAGGGACCTACCGTGGTTTAATTAGGTTTAAGGCAAATGCAGATTTAGAAAAGCAATCTTTGCTTTGGTATTTAGCCCAAGAGCATGTTCTTTTGTGATTACACTATAAATATAAATAAATAAATACTAAAGCATATGTGTAATTATGTGTGGGTGGGAGGATTTTTACTGTAGGAGAGGACTTTCCTACTTAGAGCACAGGCTCTTCCCAGTCACAAAAGCCTCTGAGGGCCCATACTCTGGAGTCAGTCCTCCTAGTGTGAATCTTACAGACCTTCCGGGAATGGACTTTCTGTTCCACACTGTCCTACTTGGACTTTTGGTTCCACCTCTGGCCTACTTGAGGGTTTCCTTGTAGTCTGTGTTGATGAAATCTTGGCTTGAGAGGGATGTGGCTGCCGGATTTCCCCCCCTCCCCCCGCACCAGAGATTATGCAATTATCTTGGTGATATTTACACAATGATCACCGAGAAAGAGGATCACTTCCTGTTGTCATGGGGGGACATGATCAGCCCCCAAAACAAACCCCCCATTTCAGAAATGACAAAATGAGAAAGAAAAATGACTCATGTCGTCCCTGACATTCAATGCTTGAGCACCAGGATCCCTTCAGTAGAAAGACGATGCGTAGCTGAAGCTCAATCACCAAGTTAAAGTGGCTTAACAGGATTTTTTCCCCCATTGTTAAAACAAACACCCACCTGTACAGAAACTGGAGCAGAAACGGGGCCTTGGTCTATTTGGCTTGTTACCCCTCCCCATTCCTCCTGGTGCCCCTCTCCCAAGTAGCTGCTCAACAAATATTTGCTGAACAAATAAATAAAATAAAGCCACGTTATAAAAGACATAAAACACTGGAAAAGAAAATGAATCATTCATAATTGCCCCACTGTGGGTATTTTGGCTTATTTTCTTCAAGTCTTATTTCCTGTGAATATGCTCTATTCTATACATGTAAACATAATGTATTATTAGATTTAGCTCTGGGATGTGTTTTTGTATTTCGCCATTAATATGAATGAAATGATGAAGCGAGATGATGTGGAAATGCATTGAAGACTGTAAAATGTTTAACAAATATCTTATTATTAGCTGTAATAAGCAGAGAAATACTGAAATGAATGAGGTTGAATTCGCCACCAATACCCTTCAGCACAAACAGCCACTCTGCCCTTGGATGCTGAGAATAGGTTTTTCTTCTTTATCCTGCTCACCATGGGGAGGCCCCGCTGTCTCATCTTAGCAAGAGAAACACGGACTTAAGCTTCTGAAGAATCATCAGCTCCAACTTCCCACCCAGCCCAGAATTTTCCTCCACGTCACGGACAGAGGGTGAGCAGGGGAAGAACGACCGTGTCTCTCAGTCTGCTTAACATCAGCAGCCTCCTGGAATGCTCTCCTTTTCAACCTTTGCTTGTGGAGAGCAAAGGTACCGTGCAAGTGCTGAGGAGTGGCTGTGCTGTACACTTACACTACCTGGAACAAGGTAGAGCCCTGAGGGCTATTATCCAGCAAACTACCGAGTCAGGTTTGCCTTGGAGAACAAGTCATAACCATCCTCTTGGGCATCCCAGAATTCCCCAGCACTAGTCTAACCCATGCTTGGTTCTTTGAACCCTCAGGAGCCTGCGTCCACTGCACAAAGGAATGCTGAGGGAGCTCTCGGTGACTACGTTCCAGCCTGTCCACTGGTCCTCCATCTATCTGCAGGCTTGAACGAACACTGATAGTTTCCAACAACTGGTGGCTATATCCTTAGGGCAACTTTAGGTTGAAAGGGTCACCCAGAAAAAGCAAAAGGCTGTCAGAAGAACGAACCCTTTGTTCTAGCTACACCTGACAACTCATGGGGATTAGTCTCCTAGGCTCTTTGTGGGAAGTGGATCCCCAATTCCATAAGTTCCAGGAGCATACCCTGATGGGTTTGACATGTACCACACCTTCTCACATTGACCACACCCTCTCACATGGGCCACACTCTCTTGCATGGGCCACACCGTCTCACATGGACCACACTCTCTCACATGGAACGCACCCTCTCACACAGGGCACACCTTCTTTGGGTTTCTATAGTTTTCACTTCTCCGACACTGCTCAAGTCCTTTCCATTACCTTCCTTCATTGTTCCTCTAAATCCCAATGATCTCTGTAAAATTCCAAGCTTAGGGCCACCTAACCCAGATTCTCACTCTTCTTGATTGTCACATCCTTAGCCCCGAAACTTGGCCCAGCTGTCCACCTTGAGTCTTTCTTTGCCCTCAAGAATACTCTCTGTTCTCTGGGGGTCTGTAGAGTTCAGGATACCCTCCCAGAATCTGTGTTCCTGCCCCAAAGCCACCATGTCACTTCCACACGCTACAGCAGACGTTGACCTTGGCCTTAACCAACTGCCCAGACATACTCACAGAACAGGGTATGTATGTGATCAGCAACATTCACATTCCCTTAGAGACTTAAAAAAAAATAAGGCATTTGCTGATGTATCTAAAACCAGTTTTAAATTCAGAATGTTGCTTTATAATGTAGCTAAGGAGCTGTAATCAGTCCCAGGTGAAAAATGACAGCAGAACTAAACTCTAATAGCATGCTGGGCTAAGTGGTGTGGTCATATCTTCACACTTTGTAACCATTTCTGCCTCACACCACTCTGTCTCACCAGCAAACTGTCTTGGGTGGTCTGGCTGGGGAGTCTCCTTTATTCTGGGCAAACCAGACAACAAACATCCAGGAAGTTGGAGAGAGAAACAATGCTTATCTCTCTGCCATTTGGCTTCAAGACTGCCTTTATACTGAGAGTCTGAGGTCTCCCTTCTGAGATGTGAAACCTACTTTAGACACGAATGGTGCCCTCCCTCTCCTCCCCTTTTGCAGATCCCGCTGGCTAGGTGGGGCTCTGCCCAGGACAACATCAAAGGGTGGGTGGGAAAGCTCACAGAAAAGCCTTCACTCTTCTTAAGTGGGGAGGGAGAGTGAGCGATGAATCCTTTTTCTTTTGTAGGCCACTTTGAATTTCATTAATACAAATGACAAGGCTATGAAACCTGGCTCAGCAGTTTGTTTTAACGTTCACAGGCAAACATTAAATAATAAAAAAGGAGTGGTATAATGTCTGGAGAAAGAAGAAAACTCAACCATTCAGTGGAACAAAAGAGCAAGTTATGTTTCTTGCACAGGTGATTTAGGAGTCAGCAGAAGGTTCTGGAGAACTGGTGAAGAGGTTTCCTTAGCATCTTCCTTGATTTCCGGGGAAAGCGATTTGTGGCACCCAGCCCTTTTCCAGCCGGAGCCAGCATCCCCTTCATCCTCCACACGCTTCTGAGGTATCTGGGCTAAGCCCGAGGACCCCTGATCTGGGGAGCATGGGGAACTTACCCTCTGCTCTTGTGTGGCCACGAAGGTCTGGAACCCCGGAGCCACCCCAAATCCCAGCTCTTGGATGAAAGGCGGTTCAGACTGACTGTGGATCTGAACCTTCACTCCTGCTTCAAACGTCGTTTCCTCTGAAAGAACAAATATGGAGAGAGCTGTGGGTCAGAGAAGGCCAGTGCCCATGGGGTCCTGGAGATGGGAAGCTCTAGCAAACACTAAAGGGGTCCTGTGGTAGGAATAATGGCTCCAAACGTGCAACACTGAACCCCGAACCTGTGACTTTCCACAGAGATGGGGCCACATGAAGGATCCTGAGAGAAAGAGTAACCTGCATTGTGTAGGTTCTATCAGTGCAGTCATAGGGGTCCTCGTGAGAGGGGGCAGGAACCAGAGTCAGGGCAAGAAAGCAAAGAGATCATGCTTCTGGCTTTAAAGAGGGGGCAGAAGTCACTAGCTAAAAGATGGATGCACCTTCTAGGAGCTAGAAAGAGAGGGGCATAGATTTTCCTGTACAGCCCTCAAAAGCAACACAGCGTAGCCTTGCTGTCAACCTTGGCTTTATAAGCCCAGGAAAAACCATTTTAGAATTGACTTTAGAAAATGTGTGTGTGTCCCACCCGTGTGGGAGCTTGTGGGGCTCCGAGGTTGAGGTCAAGATGTCTTTCTCAGTTGCTCTCCATATCACGATCATCATCATTAATTATTATTTTGAGACAGTATCTCTCACTGAACCCGCTGCTCATTATTTCTGCTAGGCTGGGTAGCCCTCCGAGATTCACCTGTCTCCAATCCACAGTGCTGGCTGGGGTTACAGGTGTACACTACCATACCTAGCTCTTTCATGTGGATTCTGGGTAACTGAAGGCATGGCTTCATAGTGACATGAGCACTTTTACCTACTGAGTCATCTCCCTACTGCACCTTAGAACTTTTAATTTTTATTTTATCTACCTTATCTATCCATCCATCCATCCATCCATCCATCCATCCATCCATCCATCCATTCATCCATCCATCCATCTATTGATTGTCTGTTTGACTTTTGAGACAGGGTCTCACTATGTAGCTCTGGCTGTCCTGGAACTCAATCTATAGACCAGGCTGGTTTCAAACTCACAGACATTTGCCTGCCTCTGCATCCTAAGTGCTGAGATCAAAGGCACCCACTAAACCTGGCTAGGATAATTTTTAAAGATTTATTTTTATCATTTTTAAGGCATGTGTGTGTGTGTGGTATGTGCACACGAGTGCAGGTGATTGCAGAAGGCAGAGGAATCAGATCCAGTTGAAGGAGATTGTAACCTGAATGCTGTGGGTACTGGGTGCTCTTTCTCTGGAAATGCAGTGTGCGCCTTTAGCCAGTGAGCCAGCTCTCCAGCCTGTGACCTTAGAATTGAAAAATAAAATGATGGTGTTTTCTGTTACGGCAGGAATGTGAATCTAATTCAGGTCAATTAGGCTTCCTTCCGGTCTCAGTCGCCGTATTTATAAAATGCGATTATGAGATGAGTAACATCCCTTACCACGCTCCCATCCAGCCTCCTGGACAGATTCTCTGAAGCTCTTATATTTTATTTACTAAATTCTTTACTGGGCCATGAGCGGAAGATGAGAATGTCAGGGAGAGAAAAACAGAGTGTAGCGTTAGAAACGAAAACACAGGGCTTGCTTGAGTGCCTGAACCTCCTCAGAGCTGCAGGAGATAGGCAGCCAGAGCAGAGGCCGCCTGACAGCTTGGGTGGGAGGAATGGTCCTTGGCAGAAGAAAGTGACTGGAGAGGCAGAGCCTGGCTTCTCAGTAAGTTTGTTCTCATTGTTGGTGGAGCGGAGCACCCACCAAGGGGATTGCATCAGCGCGAAGATGAGGTTCTGACATGCAAACTTGTATAGTTCTCCTCCTTGCTTATGGCTCCTCAGCCCTATCCTCCCTCCTCTGTTTTCAGCCTTGCTCTGGGCACAGCTCTGTTCCACAGAACATGTGGTCGTGCCTCCCAAGGATGCCGGGATTGGCTGTTGCTGGTTCCTGTTGTACACACACACACACACACACACACACACACACACACAAATCTCCTGCCTCGAGTGTCCTTCTGCACTGCCCAATTGATCCTGAACGAGTTTTCCTTGAAGAACTCAGTCCCTCAGCTCTACCCAGAACGCCCTCTCTTGTCTGGTTGTAGCTTCCGTATCCACCTGCTGGGGCTCCTGCCATACTCTGTCACTGTTCCTTATCTGCCTGTCTCCTTCCTCAGGCTGCAGCATCTTGAAGCCCAGAGCTTGTCTCTGTGGGTCTCAGAGGTCTTCGCCAGGGTGCCCAGAGACCCCTAGAATGAGTGAGTGCGTTCTCTGGAATTCAAGCTTATCCATTTACTAGTGGGCAAGGCCAGTCTAGATTACAAATAAAATGCTTCAAACGAAAAGACCAGGGAGAGGGTGGGTACACACAGAAATGGGGAGCGTTGGGATGGAGGGCGAGTATTTGGGAGGGAGGGAGGCTATGTCAGTACAGGGTCCATGGCTGTGGGCACACCAAAGCTGCCAGTGAAAAAAAGGTCAGAAGGCAACTACAGGAAGATTAGGACTGTGGAAAGTGTGGCAGTTACTGACTGAGGCAGGCTTGGATTGGTCTGTGCTTTGGAGGTGGCTATGACTCCAACGTCAAGGGTGTATGGATTTGGGGTCCAGCAGGCAGAAAGAACCGGAGAAAAGATAGGCAGCACTTTCATGATTTAGACAAGGCATTCAGTGGTTGACATGGGGTTTCATGAAGAGCGGACCTTTGCCAGGATATGGCTTCAGACAGGGCTTCATACACTGGGCAGGAATCGTGGGAAGCGATGTATAGATTTCCTCCTCCTTCCTGTGGGCCAACTGTTTTGTGGCTCCTTCACCCAGTTTGCCCTGTCTGTGGTGGTTTGAATGGCCTCCATAGGCTCACGCGCTTCAATACCTGGTCCCCAGTTGGTTGAACTGTTTGAAAGAGATTGTGAGGTATGGCCTTGTTGGAAGGAGTGTATGACTGGGCATTGGCTGTGAGGTTTCAAAACACCCAGTTAACTCTCTCTCTCTGCATGCTGCTTGTGGATCAGGATGTAAGGTCCCGGCTACTTACTGCGCCAGCACCATCCCTGCCTGCCTGCTGCCATGCGGTTTGCCATGATGGTCATAGACACACCCTCTGAAACTGGGAGCCCCAGGACGCTTTTCTACAAACTGAGCGTGGTGTCTCTTCACAGCAATATAAAGCAAGGAGTAAACTACCCAAACACCTAGGTGCACAGGTTCCTGTTCACCTATGGTTTTGTATCACCATCTCCCATAGACCCGGATATGCTCACTGGTGGTGACATACAATCCCTCTAGAGAAGAAAACCCTCTGGTATTCCTCCCAGCCCCTCCCCCAGGCCTGGCATTCTCAATGAAGATTTTTAGGTCAGGAAGGAAACACTGAGGGACAATAGGGTGCCCAGCGGTCACTTATGGAAGCTATGGGTGTGAGGAGCTGAATGAAGCACGGGCTGAGGCAGGGAAAGCAGTTGAGCATGGTGGGATTCTACAGTTATAAGGATGCCCGTGCTGTGGAGGAAGCCAGCACTATCAGGGAGCCCTAGGAAGGAACTGGCAGGCTGCCTGAACTTGTTTCCAGCTAGTTGAAGCTGCAAGCCCGCCCGCTATACAACTGGGCTTAGGAAACCTTCTAGCCAGTAAAGACGGGCTCAACACACAGCTTGTGGCCTCCAGGAAGAAATGAGAAATGAAGCTTTTCTGTTGGAAACGCCATGAGTGATGGGGTGAAACAATCAGCCTGGGGAGCCTGACAAGGGAGAACCGCCCGGGACTCATCAGACTGGGTTAGGAGTCCTGCTTTATTCTGGAAGCAATAACAGCTGTAGTCAAGAGCAAAGCTAAAACAACCTCATTTTATTTTACATTAACAGCGACTGAATGGATGGGAGGAGCAGGAGATGGACATTTTGGCATCCTTTCCACTCCAAACCCCTTGTGTGTGCATTGCATTCATGCTGTATGTTCATGTTTGTATGTATGGGTGCATGCAGGTGTGCGTGGAGGTACACATGCACTATGGTCATTAGGTGTCTTTCTTAATTTCTCTCCAACTTATTTTTTAAAGTTTCTTTTTAAATCTCTCTCTCTCTCTGTCTGTCTCTTTGTGTGTGTGTGTGTGTGTGCATGAGTGTGTGCCTGTGTGGGTATGTGCACATGAATGCAAATACCCATGGAGCTTAGAGGCAGTAGATTCCCCCTGGAGTTGCAGTTACAGGCTGTTGTGATCTGCTTAAAATGGTTTGCTAGGAATCAAATTTGGGCCTTCTCGCAAGAGCAGTGCTACCGAACCCGCTCGCCAGTCCTCCACCTTAATTTTTAAAGACAGCATCTCCCACTGAATTCGGAGCTCACTGACTTGACAATGCCTGCAGGCCAAAAGACTTTAAGGTCCCACTTGTCTCTGCTCTGTCAGCTCTGGGCTTACATATGTGTGCTGTCCTGCCCCGCTTCTGTGTGGAAGCCAGAGAGCCAAACTCACACCTGTGAGGCAGACTCACAGGCCCTTTACCAATGGAGCCAGCGACTCAGTTCCCAGTTTCTGCCCATCTAGACCAGCGCTGTGCAGAGGGAGCTTCTGTGAGGAAGCAACCACGCTATGTAACCACAAAAGCGTGGCTCCAATGATTGAGAAACTGGGCCTTTCATTCTAACTAGTGGAAATAAATTGGTAGCGCCATATGTAGTTAGTGACTTAGTGGAGAGCATGGCGGCGGATCCAACCAGGAGCCTTCACAGGGCCGCAGGAGTGACGGCGACTCCATCATCCTGCCTTCTTGAATAGCTCTTGTCCACACAGGTTCTGGGCTACTTCTGTGTGGATCCAAACAGCATGAGGAGACCAGGCTGTAGTCCCGGCTCACCCAGCCCTGCGTTCCCCAAGTCTCTATTCCCGTGTCTCTAGATAGAATTTGCTTCTGTTCCTCGATGGAGCTGCCCCTTTATTTCTCTCTTTCTCTCTCTGGATGGTTCTCTAGGTTGCCTGTGAATGGCAGCCTCCTCCAGCCCCTGCTACTCTGTTCACCCTAGCCTTCACTATTTCCTGAACACGGGACTTTATTGAGAGCTGAGTAACCAAATCAGTTTGTTAGAAATCAACATAGCCACAG
>CM053746.1:36840082-36912873 GCA_028658305.1 Pachyuromys duprasi | reverse complement strand
TGTGTGTGTGTGTGTTGACTCAGGCATTATGGGACAAGCCAGGAACCTTCATTTCCAGGAATTCTGTTACAGGTCCTCTGAGCCACATTTGGCAAAACAGTGACAAAATCCAGAGAGGGAATGCCTTGTCCAAGGTCACACAGCAAGGCAAGGGCCCAGCCAGGGCTTAAAGTCAAGTCTCTTGATTTTTAACCTAGCACTCTTTCTGTCTCACTATGAGTGTGGTTCGTTCAGCATGAGCAGGTGTGGTGTAGCCCTGGGGGTCTGAATGGGGAGTGAGGACCAGGCGTATATTCTTCACTGTCAGATTCCCAACTTCCCCAGCACAGGGCTGACACAGAGCAGAGCCCCATTAGTGTGGGGACCCAGCCTCCACACGTGCCTGCTCTTCCCTGCTCTGCGACCTGATTTGTCCACCCAGGCCCTGGAGGAACGGGGAAACCTCATCGCTCTAGGACCCACAGGTGGGATAGCCTGCCTAACAGCCACAATGAGAACAGGAGCTGGGACTACACGCATAGGACAAAATGCCAATGTGGGCCGTTTGTTGATAAAACACTGTAAAAACGATAGAACGCCAACATTTGCTTATGAAAATAAATTCCAAATGAAAACTCCAAGAATCCCCAGGTGGCAATGACGGCACCACACCGAGCTGGTGGCCCTCCTGAGTGGGGTATCTGGGGGTTACTGCCCTCGTAGACCTGCTGGGGCTCCCATCGCTGGAAGCCACACCACCACTTCCTCCGGAAGTGCAGGCCCCAGTGCTGTGAAGGATTGGTTTATACATCCTCGAATGCCAGGATTCAAAGCCCCCAGAGATAGAAATTGTGAGAGAGCAGAAACAAAAGAAAAGCTCCCCTGTGCACAGCGTCAGGAGCTCATGCTAATTGGGATGGAACTGAACCCCAGATAGCTTAACGTGAATGATCGTGCTCAGTCATGAGAAGTGTGGCTCGGCAGAGTTCTGCCTGCAGAAGCCGCACTCCGACAGACTGCCCTGGGAGCCTGGCCTAGCATGCACAAGGTGAGATTTACCTGGGGAGGTGTTTTCTGTGCAGGCAGAATGGATTTGGGAGCTCTACGGGAGGAGGCAGGAGCGATGGGCAGAATGTATAATGGGGCAGGGAAAGTACACGGCAATAAAAGAAGCTTAAATCTTTAATCTTTGCAAATTACAGGAAACATGAGGAGGAAATAAGCACCGGAGAGAAGGAGGAAGAAAAGCGGCTCTGAAAAGCGCAGGGAATTTTCCTGGCTCAGGCAAGGGATGTGTTGCTACAAAGGGATCTTGTTTTGGACAAATCTGAGTTTATTACAGTGACTACTTCGAGGGCCGTGGGGGCAGATCCAAGGGCAGCTTGAGACGGGAGGATGGCACCCAAGAGGCGATGTCTCCTAGTGCAAAGGAAGACCTGTGCAGGATGGCTGCTGCCTAGCCCTGTGTCTCCTGACCACTCTCTGACCTGGGGGATTGTTAGGGGTTCTCTCTTGCCCTCTAGCATCTGGTTGTGGGGGCGGGGGACAGTCAGGGAACAGTGGATCACTCGGAAGTCTCAGGCTGGGGTGTTCAGCCCCTGTGCTGGCTTGACACAAGCCGGGGTCAGCTGGGAAGAAAGAATCTTATTTGAGAAAATGTTTCCATAAAATTGACCTCTAGGCGACTGGGGCATTTTCTTGATTGGTGATTGATACGGGAGGGTCCTGTTTCCTATGGGCAGTGCCACCCCCTGGGCTGGCAGTCCTGAGTGTGAAAGGAAAAGTGGCCTGAGAAAGCCACGAGGAGCAAGCCAGTAAGCAGGGCTCCTCGGTGGCCTCTGCATCAGCTCCTGCCTCCACTGAGGCCAGACTTCCCTCAATGATGGATCGAGATGCAGAAATGTAAGCTAAAACGAACTATCTCCTCTCTAAGCTGTGTTTGGTTATGGTGTTCATCACAGCAACAGAAACGTTAGGACACCCCCCTGTCTGCCTGCTCACTGTGGTCAGCTGCCTGTCACCCTAGAAGGCCACAGCTTAGCCTGGTGGCTGGGGGGGGGGGGAGGGGTGAGGCTGAGCGATTGGGAGAACTTTCACTCTGCTCTTCCTTCGTTTTTTGCTGGGATAAAATACTCTGGCCAAAACCAACTTGGGGGAAGGAAAGGGGTCATATGGCTTATAGTTACAATCCATCACTGAGGGAAGCCAAGGAAGCAGAGCCCACACTGGGCTGTGCCCTCTCACATCAATCTTGAGTCGGGAAAGCGCCCCGCAAACATGGCCGCAGACAAATCTAAAGTAAGCAGTTCCTCAAATGAGGCTTCCTCTTTTCCACTCTGGTTTGTGTCAAATCATCACCTGTTGTCGCCGACTTCTGAAAGCTCCTTTCCCCTCTTCCCAAGTGGGTAATGCCTCTCTGTGTTCTCAGTCCTGGACACTGCATGATCCTTTCCTAAACTTTGCCTGAACTTCTGCCAGCGGTCCTGGATTAATCTCTCCTCCTATTATTTAGTCTGAGGGTACCCCTGAGGTTCTGACTGGTAGAGCCCCCATGGACTCTCACTTAACTCCCAAGAGGCAGCACAGTTCCCACTGGGCCACCATTCCCAGAAGAACTGCCGTTTTTTTGCGGGGGTGGGGGAGGCATCCTTAAGGGTAGAGACCTCACCCTCTCTCTGCAGGGGCCAGCTGGGATTCCACAGCGTATCCTTGAGTTGTATGAACTCTGTCTGTCTGTAGATTCTGTCACCAAGCTGAGATCAACTCCCCACCTTCCTCTGCATACTCCTCCTTCGAGACTCACCCCTAAGATGGTGCACTTCTGTACCAAAGAAATGAGTCAGGTGTTTTGGCCAGATAGAAATACAGGGTTCTTCTCCCTGGAAGGTGAGAACCACAGAGGGCCGGGAATGACTGGTGAAATGCTAGGAGGTCTGTGGCTAGGCAGGGTGACATCAGATCCATCTCTCAGATCTCTCACTGGTTATGTACTTCCCTGGAGTGTCACTTTCATCCCATCTGTAAATGACTATGGAGTCTTCAGTGGGGAGTTGTGAGGCTTAAAGACAGGGTTGATGCTGGGAAGGACTCAGTCATTTACCGTGCCTCTAACATCTCACCGTCAACATCGGGTCAGTGTTTCTGGCTTATGTTCTGTCATTTGCTGTCCTCCATTCCTCCTTGCTTGGGCTAGCCCTTCCTCAGCTCCTCTTGGTTTAGCCTCTACCTGTCTTTGCCATTTCACCCTCCAAGCTGTCCTTTGACCACTCAGTGCCCAATGTCTAGGACTTGTCATCTTGATCCTTTATTGTCATGTTAATAGACCATCAAGCTCAAGCGACCATTTAGGGATCCTGATACTTCCTGTGGGCATTTTTATTGGTCCAAGAGCAGGGGTCCAGCAGCAAAGCAGGTGGAGACTTCATCCTTTAGGAGCTATTTTCATTGTTGGGGGTCAGTGGTTAGCAGAAAACAGAGACACACGTGATATCATGCCTGTGTGACTGGCATGTACTAGGAGAAGTGAGGGAGGGGACAGGGTTGAGAATGTCTTCCTTGGAAGGGAGTTCTGGGAGATCTTAGGCCCACAGCATTTGTACCACAAACCCAAATAAAAGGAGTGGAGAAGCTATGAGATGACCCAGGGAAAGACTTCTAAGCGGCATGCACAGCAAGTTCAAATGCTGAGAACATGAGGTGCACTTGGCCTAGCTCAAGGCCAGCAAGGACGTCAGAATGGCCTATATGTGGCCAGCTGGTCACTTCATTTATTCCTCAAAGGTACACCACAAGGTAAGCATCCCAATGTACAGAAGCATAAGCCGAGGTTCAGAGAGAGGGGTTGCATGACTTAGCTACACAAATCCAGCTTAGGATCAAGCCTGGGCCTCCCTGCTCTTTGCCTTCCTGTGTGCGGCTTTACTTAGACACTTGGTGCCTGTTGGTGTCCCTGGCCATGTTCTCCACTGGGCTGGGCAGGAGGGGGGGGGGAGCGTCTATTGAGACTTTGTAGGCCAGGATTCTAAGCTTCTGCATTTTCAACCTTCTCTGTGACATATAAACCGCAATATTGGCCTGAGAAAAGTAAGCTCTGGATTTTCACAGACCAACTGGTTCTTTCCACTCATGCTGTGGCAGCTGCCTATGTCTCCATTCCACTAGATTTTATTCATCTTTTAAAATGTTACCTTCATTTTTCTGATGAAGAAACCAAGGAAGTCAAGAACTGGCCCGAGCCTAGAATTTGTGGCCACATAGGATTTTGGTGTGAGAAGAACTCTAGAAGAACCCTCATCAATTCAACCAACTTTGCATTTTTCAGCTGAGAGGGCTGAGGCTCACGGAGGAGGGAGTGGCCAGGGAATCTCAGCTGGTGACAGCCAGGCAGCATCAACATTCAAAAGTCTTGACTATCAGCTCCCTCTGTCCTTTATCAATAGGCTGTATGACCTCATTGGCTCCCAGCAACATGCCCATGGTCTCCAAGCTGTACAGTGACGAAGTGGAGAATATTTTAATTTATGGTGGCCTTTGCAGTTCCTGATCTTTCATCTTTTAAGTTCAGGGCGAGCTCTGTGAGAGTTTAACAGTGACCGTGGTGGGGACAAGAGTCCCAGCCCTGATGCTCAAGAGACCAGGTAGAAAGGGGCTGTTGAATGTTCTCTGAGTTCAACCAGAAGCATTGTTTTGGTCCCTGTGCCTGCGTAGGCACCTGAGGGATCAGAGAGCTCCAAGGTCTGACAAAGGAGATAGGCAGGCTCACCAACAGAAATGTGGGTCATGAAATCAGTGATCCCAGTCTGATTGCCAGCCGTATGACACAAGAGCTATGTGGTCTCAGACAGGTTACATTACCTCTCTGAAACTTATACTTTTTCTCTTTTTCTAAAACAAAGTGGGAACTGAACTTCTGGGTTAGTTTTAGATCTAACTTTCTGTAAACTGGGGACCCAGGTGGTCCATAGGCTCATATATGTGAGAGAGAGGAACTGTTAGCAAGAATTAGAAGGATTCGGAGGTGTGGCTATATTGGAGTAGGTGTGGCCAGGTTGGAGGAGGTGTGGCCTCGTTGGAGGATGTGTGTCACTGCAGGTGGGCCTTAAAGTTTCAAAAGGCCACACCGGGTCTGGGCTTTCTCTGCTTGCTGCCTGTAGAACAGGATATAAAGCTCTCAGCTGCAGATCCAGTTTCACATGTGCGGCCATGTTCTCTGCCATGATGACAATGGACTAAATCTCTGAAAAAGCAAGCAAGCCCCCCAGTTAAAGGCTTTCTCTTTTAAGAGTTGCCTTGGTCATGGTGTCTCTTCATTGCAATCGAGCAATAACAAAGACAAGGGTGATGTGTAAATCTCTTAACCTCACTGCATCTCATTTGAAAAAATAGATAAAAAAAATAGACACGGCTGTTCAGAAGTCATGTCAACTCAGATGGGGTGGATTTCTTTTTTCCAAATTAGGAAACCATGTACTGTGTCTGTCTAAAATTGGAGAGTGCATGTCTTGTCCTCTCTCTTTGCCCCTCCCTGGTAGTCAAACACCGGAAAGCAGTAGCCCTGGGTAAGAAAATCCAAAAGCAGCATGAGGTGGGCAACAACAAGCTCTGTTGCTCCCGGGGGGGGGCAGTTTTGAGGTTACCAGAGCTTCTGGTGGATGAAAACCTGGGTCCCCTTGCCAGACGGCTTCAATTGTCTGTGCCGGGCCGGTGCCACACGTGCAACGCAGTGTTCCCACGAATGACTGGTGATCTGGGAGGTGCGATGGAGTGGCCACGAGAGTTTGGGGGGAGCTGCAAGCTCCAGCCCCCACCGAGGAGTCTTGGAAAACATCACTCTAATGAAGACCATAGGACACACTGTAGGAAACGCATGACACTTTGTCGAACTGTTACCCCAAACAATCTTCTCAATCTTTTTTTTTTTCCTTCTCCCTCTTCATTTCTGTGTTGACTCTGTGTGTATGCGTGTGTCTCAGGATCAAACAGCACCTTCTATAATGTAGGGCAAGGCATCCATGTTGGGGAAGGAGATAGGAACGTTAGATTTCGGTTAGGCAACTAAGCGGTGTGGCTACACTTCCATTTCTGCTAAACAGAATCTTTGCAAAGCAGGGCTCACTGAGCGCACCGGGTATGGAGTTCAGTCCAGTTTCATTACCAAAAGATTTACCCCAAGGATTTTTAAATACAACTCCTTTCCCTAGGGCATTTGGGCCCAAAGATTATAAACTGCTTGATAAGAAGGCTGATTACCGGGTTGGGTGATCAGCGTGTGGTAGATGCCACCTTCGAAAATCCACTGGGGAAACCCATGTCTCTGAAATTACAGTCAGCCAGGATGAATATGATTCTATTTATGAAAAATTTGACAGCGGAAGTCAGGTCTGATGAGGTTGCTGAATGGATTTTTCTAGCGTATTGACTGGTGAGTGTACCAAATTAAAAAATCCATCCTAAGCATTACAGAATTCACAGCAACCCCATTTGAGTAGTTTCTCAATCAGCGAGTATAAAAATCACGGAGGTGTTCACGTGTGGTGATAATAAGATAATTATTACTTTTTTAATAAGGAGAAGTTTTTTTGCTGTCATGGCATCCGCAGCCTCTGCATGGTGGGAAACAGTGGTCTAAGCCCAAGCTTCCTGCTACCGAGTATCTATGAGTCCCCCTGTGGCTCAGCGAGGATTGGGGACAATGTCTTAAGATTCTGCATGCCTAACAAGCTCCCAGCTGAGCTCAGGCTTCTGGCTGAGGACTGACTTCCAGGCCCACATTAATAATAACCGTCATAATAATTATTATCATTTGTGTATGTATATGTGTATGCCGATGCCCAGCGAGGTCAGAGAAGAGTGTTGCCTCACCTGGGAGTTACAAGCAACGATGAGCAGCCCAACATGGGTGCGCTTAATCTCTGAGTCCCGCATCTACATTTCAGCAAAGCACACCAGGCCAGTTATCAAATGGTTGGCCTCTCCCTAGAAGCCAGCCTAGCACACATTCTTCTCCCTGTACTTGAGATTTCAGTAACCCATAACTCCACAGCCTCCTCTAACACCAATGCCTAACAGATGGGGAAACCAAGGTCATTTCTTCTCTGCAGCTCCCCTTAGATTCTCTTTTCCTCCCTTCCGGAACTGACACCTCCTCCTTTGTTCTCTATTTTTATTCTACTGAGTGTAGCACCCAATGGTACCTACTCATGGTCCCTGAACACAATGTGAAGACTTTGTCACTCTTCAGACATTGGATATAGAAGCTGCAAGATGAAAAGATTTCTCACTATGACAGAATCATATATATAGTCTCTAGAAAGCCCCTAGACTGTGTACTCTTGAAAGCCTAAGCCTGGTTTTAGCCTGTATTCCTGAGGTGCCTGAGCACACAGCAGGCGCTCAGTGAAGATTCACTGAACAGGAAACATGAGTACCAAGAGTGGAACAGTTTCCTCAGCTTCCTGGGTATTCAATTTGGGCTGTTGGCTGGCTGGCTGGGACCTCTATCCAGATCATATATGCTTTCTGTATCATGCTTAGCAGGTCTCCAATATGATAAAAATCAGGTTGCTTCAGAGATGCCTGCCTCTAACAGAGCAACTAATTTATAGCATCATTCCTCTCGAGTCTTAGGCACCCGTGGAGATGGCCACCCAGCACAAAGCTCTTCTCTGAGAGTAGGCTGGTGGCTGCATGCCACTGTGCTCTGGACTCTCGGAATTCAGGCCAGAGATGCTGCCTCTCATTCTTGGGAAGTCCTGAGGACCTGTCACTATGACAAGAGTTTTTTACTGGGAGCCAGAGATGCTGGAGAAACCATGGCAACCATCAGTCTCATCCTTGCTGTGTCCCATTTGTAATGGGGTAGGGTTAGGAAATGTTCTCCCTGATGGCTGCTCAGGCCTCCCAGCTATGGGTAAAAATTTATGGTTATTTTTAATTTAATTTTTATATTTATCAAAGCAGTCTATGTACATAATTTTAAAAGCTAAATGGTGCTGTAAGGCACTGAATAAAAAAAAACGACAACAAGAAAACACCAGTTTCTTGATCCATCCCTAAGTGCCACTTCTCTGAGGCATTGACTTGAAGATCACTGTTTGAGCTGTCTTTTTTTTGCGTTCACGTTCATGTTTCACAGGCAAACAACTGCCTGCCTGTTATTTCTTGGTGGTACAACTTTGACATGCTTTCTCCCGAGTTCTCAAACATAGAGGATGAGTGTGTGCGGGCTTCTCATACTGGATGTCTGTGTGTGCTTGCTTTCTAGTCATCCTCAGAGTACAGGCATATCGCTCCATTCAGTCAGTATTTATGTTTTTACATAATTGTGACTATTCAAATGTTGCTCCTAGCCCAGCCTTGTAACATAGAAAGTGTGTGTTTGTGTGTTCTTGTGCATATGGGCACATGCGTGTGGATGGATGGCACATGTGTGGTCAGAGGACAACATCAGGAGTTGTTTCTTAGGCATCTTCCACCTTCCCAAAAGGAAAATCCCAAAGAGACAGGATCTCTCCTTGGCTTGGAACTTCATCAGCTAGGTCATCAAATGGTCATGACCATTAAGCTCCAGGGACCCACCTGTCCCCACTTCCCATCTTGCTGTCACTGGTATTATAGACACACACCACTATGTCAGCTTTTTATTTGGGTGCAGGGGATTTGAACTCAGGTCCTCATGTTTTCGAAGGAATTCCCTACCCACTAAGCCATCTCCCCATCCCCACAGATGGTTGTGATCTCAGTTTTTCTAGGTGCCCCCCTCACCCGCGTCTTTTGGTTTTGTGTGGCCTGGTGCTTCCTTTGTTCATTTTCATCTTCCTCTTCCTGGAACCCTTGCCTGGGAGCAGAGCTCTGAAATGCCTTTCAGGACAGCAGCCAGATCCACAAACGTGGTCCCTCCCAGAGCCCACGGCTGCCGACTCAGACCCGCCCTTCTCTCCATCCACATCTGGAACTCTCCTTCAGCCAGATTTTCTGTTTCCAGAACCTCACAGGATCCTCTCTCTGGCTTTACTCTCATCCTTCAGTGACTGCTAGAAAAAGCCACCCAAGACACACCTTGTTCTGAAATCCAGTTCTGCCGTCACACCTCACTTGCATTCCCAAGTGTAGAATTCTGTACGGGACAAGAAGGACGGTGACCTCACTTCCAGAATGCCCTCCATCCTGTCACCTGGTTCTAAAGCCAGAAAGACTGTTTTCTTCCCTTCCTGACGCACTTAACGTGTCCTTTTTAAAATTTCTGCCAGCCTAGATTTTACAAGCTTGTGTCTTGGCTTGTGTGCTTTGTCCCCACCACAGCCAGGACTCAGTGATTTTGCAGACTGGACAGTTATATCTTTCAAGTGAGGGTTGGGTGCAATGTTTCCTTCCCCGTGTCTCCTCCATAGTCCTTCACTTCAGTCATTCTAGAACTCTTATCAAAGAGATGCTGGATTTCTTTTTTTCTGGATTGATTCTTTAATTTTCATGTTTTTATTCCTCTCCCATTTACATATGTTGATCATTTAACTTTCACGTTTGAGGTAGAATTGCTAAATTCCAGCCCCTTATAGATTGCGTTTTAATATATGCAATCATATTTTAATTTTCACTCTTTCTTCTTCTTCCCAAAATGCCCTGTTTTAGTAACACCCTGTGCATCTGCGGATGTGATATTGCTTCTTCTCTCTTCTGAGGATGCTAAGAAAATCATTTTGATGCTTCTGTCTGTTTCATGCATTTATTTTTTGCATTTATTAAACACTATACATTACTTAATAGGACCAAGGCACCTTTTAAAACTTATCATTTGTACTAACCCACATCTCAACCTCTCTAACAACACAACACAGTAGGTACTGTCATTCCCAGTCCAGAGGTGATAAAACATGCCCAGAGAAGTTAAATAGCTCACCTTAGGCCACACAGCTGAAAAGCGGCATAGCAGTTTGGCTCTACAACAATAATCTCTGTCTCACATGTATTTTGTTTGCTTGATTTTGGGTCCTTAGTTAGTGACATCCATCCTATGGCTGGATCTGTGGTTGTCCCTTCATGGTGAAGAGGTATGTAAACCATGTAGGCTTTTCTTTGTGTGTATGAGGATGTGGCAAGAGATGTCACACAATTAATTGGATCCCCAGACTTCTGAGAGGTGGGTGCGGCAGATAAGTCTGGCTGAGAGTTCCCCTCTCGGTAGGGAGGATTTTGCTTCTTCCCATTTAGCACCTCACCCTGCCGTCTGCTGGGCACAACTACCCCGAGCCGAGCCCAGAGTCCATCTGCTTCAGTGTCACCTCTGGTGGGGGGTAGGAGACATAAATCTGTGGCTGTTTGGGGGCACAGAAAGATTCCTGGGGTGCCTGAAAACTCTTTCCCTGGATTTTAAATGAGCCCCCTAACTTTACTTTAGCCGCATAGCGTCTTATTTAGCAGCTCTCTCTGAGGTTCTGTGGTGGGAATGATGGGCTCCTTATTGATTCGCCTAGTTAAGGGTCAGGTCACTCAACAGCCATCTCTCTGCTTTTAATCTCCGTATTGTGGCGCCCGCCATTGTCCTCGTGGGCTTACTGAAGAAAACGCCTTCTCTTCCCTTTGGGCAGAGTTCAGCCCATTGTGTTTATACAGAAGTCTCTACTGGCAGCTGCTCTGAGGTTTAGCTGCTCCCCAGGCCTATTGGGACCCCCTTTCTCCATCCCACAAGGAGGGGGATGATATTCAGAGCCGCTCTGTGAGATGGCACAGCCATAGAACCAAGGAGCATGTTCATATCAGTAACCTCCACCTCTTCTCCAATGCTTTGCTTTGAATTTTAGTGTGGGTGCTTGTGTGCGTTTGGGTGCACATGTAGGTGTGGGTTACATGCATGGAAGTCAGAGGACAGCTTTGGGTGGCATGCCTCAGGAGCCTTCAGCCTTTTAGGTAAGACAGGGTCTCTCATCTGAAATGTCCCTACATAGATTGGGCCAGGCTAGCCAGGGATATGCCTATCTCTGCTTCTCATCTCTTTTATCTCTGAAACAATAGGCTTGTGCCACCACATCCAATTTTATATATGGTTTCTGGGATCCAAACCCTGTTTCTCACTTTTGCAAAGCAAACACTTTCCTAATGAATCCATCTCACCAACCTCCCATGCAGTGGTTTTCAAACTGGGTTCCCTGGAGCCATAGTGAGCAAGGGAGAGAAATAGACTGGAGTCTCCATCTTCAGACAAACCAGAGATGCTCTGCTCTTGTCTCTTTTCTATGTGGGAAGCCTGCTAAACCCTTTCTTCAACATAATGATTCCACTCTTAGAAGGAAAAGAGGAGTAGGTAGAAAGGAGGGCGGCAGAGACCCTATTACCATGTGTCATCCATTTCCCAGGGACATCACCCAAACCACTCCTCCTGAGCCAGTTTCTCAGCAGCGCTTCCACGGTGACAATTTGCACATTAAAAGCATCTGATGGATGGAACATTGTTGCTCTGGGCTTTCCGGTGTGGTTTTAAGCTTAATTCAGCTACTTTATCCACTTAACTAGGCAGCCCTTGGGGATCTCACTCAACCTCTCTGAGACCCAGTTTCTTCATGTTTCACTTGGGCACTGTAATACCTCATTACTAGGGGATCAGGAAAGGGTCAGGAGAGAGAATGTCTGTGGCACATAGTAGCTGATCATTAATGCTTGTTTCTTCCCTATGGCGGCTCTGGCAGTATGCATAATTCAAGTGATTTTTTTTCTCCCTCCATCAACAAATATTTACTGTCCCATGAGATCCAAGATCCAAGAGCTCTAGAAGCTTATGTTTCAGTTGAGAAGGGACAGACAAAAATCATGTACCATACTTGAAGGTAGGACACATCATGGATGAAAGTAGGTGGAGGTCACAATTTTGAAAACAGTACTCAGGGTATTTAGGCGCCACCCACTAGCTGATTACTGAGCAAAAACTAAGCAGAGGAGGCAACTGGCTAGACAGATATCCGAGTACCCGGTTATAAGCAAAGGGAATAGCAAATAGAGATTCCCAGAAGGAAGACAGTCCTGGAGAGTTTCAGAAGCATCAGGAAAGCCAGCATATTCAGAGGCACCAGGAGGGGGTAGGACCCAAGGGATGATGGGGGCTGGCTTTATCGTGCTACAGCACAGATTTCAAAAATAATTCCTCTGTTCAGAAGTACATCTGATATAATATCACACTCACGCATACTTAACATAGGATTTGGGAAAATCAAAGCAGATTATATTTGATTACAACTGTGTATTTTGCATCAAAATGAATGAGAGGTAGAAGATCTGGGAAGAGTGCGCCTGGCTGTCAGCTTCCCGGTGGTTGGGCACATTCGCTTGGAGCTGAGGCTCCCCAAGTGCAGATTCCGGTCTCTTCAGACACAGCCCCTCTCAGCCCTCCCTCTGGTCCACCGTCTCCATCATTGGCACAGTTCTTCAAGGGACTCCCTCCCACCCCGACTCAACTTCCCTAGCATCTGTTGCAGAGTCCCCACTGGAAGGGCAACCCCCCCCCCCATCCCCAACTCAATGTTGATTGGCCCAGGACTCAGCTGGGCCAATAACTACCTCCTTTGCCTTTTTGTGTGTTTTTAGGGGAAGATCAGTGGTGCAATGAAAGTAGTTTGGTTGATGTAGCGGCATCTGAAACATGAAAATCCTGGTAACTACTGAGAGCCACATGGATACATATATGCACGAAAAAGCCTAGTGTCTAGCGAGGGAGAAGGGTGAGGATTCAGAGGAAGGCGGGTGAGAACACCCAGTGTACAGGCGCCCTTGGTCCCAGCCCTATCCTCCCGCTGGCTGGTTGTTGAAGCTTGTCTTAGATTCCGAGGGCAATACAATTCTTTTGATGCCTGAGCTTGTTTGATTCAGGTTCCTCTCATGTGCAACCCAGATAGCCCACTGCCTATTTCTTTTATCTTTGAAGTTACTCGGAGGTATCTACACAGAGTTTCATTTTTAACAACCTCCCACCTGTCTTCAATTTAATTTCTGTTAGAAAACTCTGGCCATGAAATCTGCACTTCTCTGCTCTAGGATGGCTTTCTCCAGAAGTATATTTTGTGAGCTCCTTTATGGAAAAGGAGGTTTCCATGGCCAAAGGCATTTAGAAAATAAATGCTGCATACAATATATCTGTCTTGGAGATTCATGATGTAGCATATTAAAGAATTCCTGCAATGAATAAAGGTGCATTACACTGCTTAACCAGGGCTCCCTAGATTCCTTTCTGACCCCAGATCCTTTTTATTTGTGGAACATGTAAAATCCCAAACTTCTGACACTCCACAGACTCCATTTTGGGGCACCCTGCCTAGGTTCGCATGCAAACCATCAAATGAGAGACTGCCAGGGTGTCCCACTTAGAGATGTTTGATGCCGTGGGCTCCATGATGTGGCCCACTAGCAGGCTGGTGGAAGGGACATTTGTGATGATTTTCATGGAGTTTTACCATCTATTTACTAAGCACAAGGCCACAGGGGACTGCCTTTCCCTAACTCATCACATGTGTTGATAGTGCTCTGTCAACCTAGTGCCCTCCCATTAGTTAAGAATTACACCTGATTGAGGGCCTTCCCTCTTTGCTTCTTTTACTTTCTGAGAACGAAGCTGTTCACAAGGCACAAGGGTATCAGAGACTCTTCTGGTAGCAGGGGTCTTTCAGAAATGAAGGGCATTCAGGAGCCCTGTGACAGTTGTAGTATCTTTAGGTTGTTCTTTCCTACGGAGTGTGAGGAGCTCTTTTCTGAGCCCTTTGGGCATCCTGAACCAGTGGATTTCAGTTTTTATTCATTTGCTTTACAGATGAGGAAACTGAAGTTCCTCTATTTGTCTCATGACACATAGCTACAAATGGAAGCTACAAATGTGGCTCTGGTTCACCCTGTGTGCCATTTTCTCTGTTCTGTTGCACTATCTTGGTCATCAAGCCATCTGTGGCCACTCCCCCAGCAGTCACATTTCTTTTCTCCTTCATCATCACCCAAATGTTTCCTATAGGGAGCTAGGATCCTTCTTTCAGGAATTGAGAAGTAAGGCAGTCATGGAAGCAAGATGGCGTCTGTGCGGCCATGCAGCTTTGCAGTCAGGAAGGCTGTGTCCTGGTAGTTGTGGCAATTGCTCACAGACCTCAGAACTGACAACCAAGTAGTTAGATAGTAGATATCTCTGTCCCTACTCAGGTAGCTTCACAGACAAGTGTCCTTTCCCGGCAAAGCTCATCTGTCATTCTTCAGTGGGTGTATTGACTTTATTTCCACCCATGTGGGACTCACCTAGGAAATAAGCAACTTTGATCAGTCAGTGTCTCTCAGAGGCAGTCATTGCTCAGTGGAGGAAGGTCTGATCAAAGAATTCAGGAGTTAGTCTCAACCTCCTTTAATGAGCACAAGGAACTTGGCCTACCACTCAAGGCAATGGTGAGGGGAAGGGTGAGGATTAGGAGCCCAGAGGAATGTGAGAGGGGGATATGGAGACAAGAATGAACAGAGCCAACCAGAGATTGACGAATTTGTATTCCAATATGCTAACCGCTCTATAATATGGTAGCATTACCCCTTGGGGCTATTTAGATTTACATTAATATATTTAAAAGGTGATATTAAAAATTTAGTTCCTCATTTTCCCTAGCCACAGATAACATATTCAAAGGCTCAGAGAATATTTTCTTGATTCTAGGAAGTTCTACCCGACAGTGCTGATCAATCTCTCTACCTAGCTTCTTTTCCCCAACCTGCTTTCTTCTCATCCTCTGTACAGCCTCAAGTTGCTGCTAGGTGTTTCCCCAAATATTCAACCTCAAAGGAGAACTCCTGACAGGATCAAGGTTGAGTTAATCTGCTTCCTAAAAGGTAGAGCCTTTGCCTTGCGTCTTCTGTATCTTTGATAATAGCCCAATCCTTGCCCCATGTTAGACATGCGATTTGTTCTTCATTTCAATCAGGAACCTCTCTGACTTGGCCATAGCTCATGGTCATGCCTGGGTTAGAACAGGGATGGCTTGGCTGTGAACTTACCACATGTTGTCAAACACATCACTGCTTCACTTGGGCCTCAGGATAACAAGCAGATTGGCACAGTATAGAAGACCTATGTGGTCATTCATTACTTGTGGCAATGGAGGCAAGATGCCGAGTTCCTAGGTGGCTCCAGCGACAAAGCCCTCCGTCAGCAGAGTCCTTTCTACCAGTATCTGATATTCAGGTTGAAGTCCTTTTTGATGCAGAGAGGTAGGCTACGTGAAGATGTCTGTGATGGAGGCCCTGGCATTGTGTGTGTATGTGGTTTGTGTATGTGCTTCTGTTCCTAAATCAAGGAGCTAGGATAGCACCTCCCAACTTACCACGGAAGGACATGACTAACTTCTGCTTAGGCAGGGCTTCGGTACTCATTTGATTTTCTAGTTCTCTCTTTTCCTCCAGGCGACTCAATAAGCAGATATGTTTTTGTCATCTGCCAGAAGGGATGACCTTCAGGACTCGGGATTAGAAGGTTAGAAGTCCCATGGCCTCAGAATGTTCTGAAAAGCCTGGTCCAGATGACCAGCTCTCAGGGACACCAGAGCTAAATGGGAACACAGACTTTCATCCTGCTACACGGGGGACAGGGAAATTTTAGTTCTCAGCTGAAGCAGATGAAAGGTACCCATCATGTACGGTCAACGGTCACTGTCACTTCTCTCCATCAAGGCCCTCAAATGAGAGGTACTGGGAAGAAGGAGACAGTTCCACTGCTGTAGAGTCCTTGTCATTGCAGCTGGCTATTTTCAGGGTAGAAAGCCTCCTGCCTCAGCAGCCAGAAGGCAGGGCTATGGAGAAGCTGGGTTTCAGGCTCTTCCTAAGTGGGAGCATGAATAGGGTGGGACAGCAAAATATAGAGTCAAGGCTCCCTGGCCTATCTCTCTTCCTCAGCTCCATCCTGAAGGCTCAGGCTCTCCCTTCTGCTGGATCCACTCTCTACTCCCTCTTCTCTACTGAACCTTGAATGCTTTTCACTCTATAGCAATCCTCCTTGTGGTGGTTTGAAGAAGAATGGCCCCATGGGCTCATATATTTGAATGTTTAGCCTTCAGGGAATGGCACTACTTATAAGGATTAGAAGGTGTGGGTTTGTTGGAGGAAGTATGCTGGGGGAAGTATGTTGTTCCTTTTCCTGCACCATATCTGCCTTTATGCTGCCATACTTCCTGCCATGTTGATAATGGACTAAACCTTTGAAATAGCCTCAATGAATTCCTTTCCTTTAAAAGAGTTTCTGTGTTCATGGTATCTCTTCACACAATAAAACAATGACTAAGATAGAAGTTAGTGCCAGGGAGTAGTGTATTGCTATGATAGGCTGGATCATACTGCTTATTGGTAGAATGTGGACTTTAGGACTTTGGATTATGAAAGTAGCTGAATGCTTTAAGTGAGGCTTAATAGCCTTTATGAGTAGGATCATAGAAGACAGTGCTGTGGGCATTTTGAACTGTAAGGGCCCAGTTCAAGACATTTCAAATGGGGGTGGTATTAGTAAGTGGTCTAAGGACCATTCTTGTGCTATTTCGGCAGAGAATGTGGCTGCTTTTTGCTCTTGTCCAGAAAATGTGCCTGAGGATAAAGAGAAGAATTTTTAGATGAATGGTGTTGGCAGAGGAGATTTCAAGACAGCCTAGTATTGACTGTGTCATGTGATCACTAGTGGCCACTATAATGAAAAGTATTTATAATGAAAAGGAGCAAGCTGAGCAAGGAAAAACACAAAACGTACAGTTTGAGAAGAAAAGGAGCACCAGGAAGTGTAATGGCGATAAGTCTGGTGCTCAAAGAGATAAAAAGTTTAAGGAAAGCCTGATGCTAAATGGAATAAAGGGAGTGATGACCTCAGGGCAAGACCCCACCCAACTAAGCTTCCAACTTGTAAAAATGAATCAAAGAAAAGCTTAAGCAGTGAATGAAACCATTGAAAATAGAAAGTCTATGACCATGTATTTGATTGTGGGGAGGGGGGCAAATTCCAACACCAGCAAGCAGCAGAACTTAGCAGCTGTAGCCACATGATTCTGGCTTGAGAGTCAAGGATACAAGAAAAGTGTTGTAGGATGGCCTTCTGAGGCTAAGGAAATCTGTTGAGGCCAAGCATGTGTCAGGGGTGTTCCTGCATGGAGGCCCAGAGGGACTGTTGCATGAGCTGTGAAGGTGAAGCTTGGATTGTGTTGCAGACCCCAAGATGTTGGAGTTGCCAGAGCAGTGGGATACCCATCAAGGAAAGCTGCAGACCAGGTATGGAACCAGGCTAGGAGAGAGAAGTGTGTTGCAGCTGAAAGAAGATAGGTCTCTAAAGAGCACTTTGACATGGGACATGGGGATGCAGAGTTTGGAGTTTACTTTGCTGGTTTTCACACTTTATTTGGTCTACTTTACTCTCTTGCCTACCTTTTGGAATGGTAATATATATCCTATGCCATTGTATGTTGGAAGTGTGTGATCTAATTTCTGATTTTGATTTTACTGGGGGTTACAGATGGCTTTGAGTCTCAGAAGAGAGACTTTGAACTTTGGACTTCTAAATAGTATTGAGACTATGATAGACTATGGGAACTTTTGAAGTTGGAGTGAATGCATTTTGAATTATGATATGGCTACAAGCCTGTGGAGACCAGGGAGTGGAATGTGGTGATTTGAATAAGAATGATCCCATAGACTCATAGATTTGAATGCTTGGTCACAGGAGAGTGGTACTATTCGAAGAGATTAGAAGGTGTGGACCTGTTGGGATAAGTGTGGAGGAAGTATGTCACTGTGGGTGGGCTTGGAGATTTCAAAAGCAAAAGCAAGCCCCAAAGGCTCTCTCTCTCTTCCTGCTGCCTGCACACCCAGATGTAGAACTCTCAGCTACTTCTCCAGCATCATGTCTGCCTGCATGCTGCCCTGCTCCCTGCTGTGATGTCAGTGGAGTAAACCTCTGAAACCGTAAGCCAGCCCCAATTAAATGGTTTCCTTTATAAGAGTTGCCTTGGTCATGGTGTTTCTTCACAGCAACAGAACACTTAGACACTCTTTGTAATGCCCTGAGCACAATATTACTATTATGTAGCTCATACACACACACACACACACAAAATCTTGGATGCATCCTGATGTTTCCTTTCTGGTGAAATTCTAGAGACTTCCTGAATTCCTTGGCTTATGGATACATCACATTTCCTTCTCTGACTGGTCTTCCTATGCATCTCTTATAGACACTCCTGTGATGACATTAGTCTCACCCAGGTAATTCAGTGTCCCAGATAATTCAGGACACTATCACAACCCCATTCAAATACCCTGTGTACTCAGAGGTCTCTCCTGGGTCCCCACTTCTGCCATGGTATATTTCTTCTTTTACCAGCTTGTGATCAATGACTTAGATTCTCTCCCTGTAACACTCCTTGATTGCTAATAACATACGTCAAAATAAGAAGAATGAATGCTTGGAACAGGTACACACAGGATCCCAGGGCCTTGCCACCTCCCATGCCAGTGTTCATTGATTTTTCCAATACCTCATTGGCTCCTCCACTTGTCCCCAGGCATCTCCTAGTGCCCTTTGGTTGGAATTTCTCTTTGGATCTTGTATTTGGGGCGGCTGAAAGAGGTACATGCTGGTCCATTCCACCCTCTTCTCCCCACATCAAGCCACTCATCCACCCAACCACATCTAGTCCTTGGAACCTTCTTTCCTCTCCCCATCTCCAAGCTCTCCCTAGTACTCACATCCTTTACCCTCTCCAACCTGGAGGAATCTCAGGGAATAGGGGATAACCAAGCCAGGGACATCCTTGCCATCTGTCAGAATACACCTAACCCCTTGCTGGACAGCAGCCCACTTGGCTCACAAGAACCTTTCTGAGGGAAGCCTGCATCCCTTACCACCACCCCGTACCACAGTCTCTGGGCCCAGCTCACCTGTCTCTCCCCAGATGGGCAGGTACTCATCTTGCTGAATGTCCAGCATGATCTCCAGCCCGTTGCCCGTCCCCCCCTTGACCGTGGTGAGCAGAGGCTTGCCATCCTCGCCTGAGTTAAACATGTAACACTTCCCATATTTTGTAAACACCTGAGGGAGAGAAGAGAGAGAGAAAGAGAAAAGCACATGGTGACTTCACATTGACCTCCAGGGATTAGCAAGACCCTAGAAAGCCCAGAGCAGGCCAAAGTGCCTACAATTCATTAACCTTAACCCCGCCCCCTTGCACCAAAGATTTTTCCAATGATTCTTTATCTTGCCTGAGCTGGATGTTTGCCAAGTAGGATTTTGATGTAAAAGAAGAAACATAGGCATCCCTGGGGCTTGTTGAATGGTATCTGATCTTTTATCTCCTGGCAACTTCCCCTAGAAAGTTGCACCCTCTTCCAAGTATTAAAAATCATCTTGAAAGTCTTGACACTCTAAGCTATACCCCAAGTTTCAGGTTCCTTCCTGGGCTGCAGACACACTGATACCACTTCTGATAAAAGTGGTATCAGATGTCCCACACTCAGACTATCCCAGAAAGCAGAGGTCTTGCTCTAATTTTCTACTTATGTAGCTCTTTCCTCCACATCAGATACATTTTCTTCAGAAGGTTGGAGGGAGCTACACTAAGAATCAGGAAGTAACGAAACTTACAAGGCACGGGAAGTGAACAAAATTCACAAATTACAAGAAATTTCTGCAGCTCACAAAAGACACAAGGCACTGCGTTGGGGATTTTTAAGCAGTAGGAATTGCTGGTGAGAGGAGACTTCTCCAGGTTGAGATGCCTGGAGGTAGTACACAGAGCTCCAGGATTGAAGCCTTATGAGTTATCAGGCACGCCGGAGGGGTCATTGATGCTACTGCTTCTGAGCCGTCCATGTTCTGTAAGCAGCCCTCATCCATGCTCTGCGGCAACCCCAACAAAAGGCACTTGCTCACTAGGCTGCACTTGGGTAGAACTTTTCTTTATCATTAGTTCCCTACCTGACTAAATAGACATTTGTTTACCTAGCCTCAGGAATATCCACATACCACCTCAACCAACAGTTCCCAGAATTCCACAGGAATAGAATCCACTTGTCAAGGGGCTCAAGCCAGACCCTTAGACTTACTCTAGTCTTTCTGTTCCTCACCTCATGCACAACCAGTCAAGAAGGTATATCAACATTCTCCCACATCTGCCTTGAATGTACCATTCCCTTTCTGTCTCACAGGGCTTTAAGACCCAATTCTTTCTGAGTCTGCTCTGGTTTCCTAGCTGCCTTGTGGAGTCCAGACAACTCTCTCTAGTCATCCTATAAGCTTATCTTTCTGAAATTGAAACCTGATTGTGTTGATCCTGTGCTGAAAATCTATCAAGGCTTGCCATCTCCTTCACGCTAAAAATCTATGTCCTCTTAACCCAGCCTTCTATGATGAGCTCTTCATGTACCTTTCACTTACTGCCCTCTTGCTTCCCTCCCGAGCCAGTAGGCATCATGATATGGTCAAGTCTATGGACTCGGGGGCTACATCTGCTTGCATGCCTCTTCCTCCAGTGGCTCACACAGCCTCTGGCACACAGACACCGTAAATACATATTAAATGAATGGACGGATGACAGACTTGTGGTAGATTCAGACCAAATATACTCCTGTAGCACGGGAGGATAGCCTGCTGGTCCACCTCACTTCTGGTTTCCCACGTGCCTTTGTTCTGCTCGTTGTTCTCTGCCGGTATGACCACCCACTGTCTCCAAGACTGGACCAACGCCTCTCCTCCACCAGGAAGACTTCTGGGCTGGGTAACCCTTCTTTCTTGTTTCTTCCCCATAGCTCCCATTATACCTCACTGAATGGACATCTCCTGAACTTGACTCCACCTTTTACTTCTGAATCCAAGCACTTAGGTGTATTTTTGCCTGATGAAAGCATGATCATAAAGATGTCGTGTGGAAAAAGTCCAGGGCAAGGGATGAGAGATCTCTGTCCAAGTTTCCACATCGTTCCTCAGTATTTTGATATTGAATAAATCAAATAAACCCTTCAAGCCAATAAACCCTTCAAGCCATGATTCTTCTGTCCATAAATTGGAGGTTCTAGTCCAGACCTCTACTGCTTCTCAAGGTTACTGAGAAGATCAGATGAGATAATTCCTGCAAAAATGCTCTGAAAACTGAGATTTCTGTAAATGCTAGGTCTTTTTATTTTATAGTTATATAACCACTTTGCAACCTTGAGCTAAAGCCAAATACATCTGGCAAGACTAGCTGGGAGAGAGCTGTGCCGACTGGCTTGGATTCCTGCAGCCACTGAGATCCGGGCGCAGGCCATCTCCTTCTAGCTCCCTGACATTCAATCAGGGACAGGCTAAGAGCAACTGCAGCAGCAGGAGCCGCCTTTCTGGTGCCCCTCTTGCGGGTTACATGGAAGGAGGACAAAAGGTGCCATCCCTCAGTCAGAGTGTTGGATGTTGGCCCGGTACTGCATTTAGCCTTCACAGCCTTGACGGTGACCATGAAGAGGCATCGCTGCCTCCCATTGTGCGGAGGTGGAAGGTAAGGCCTGATTAGTATCTCACACCTAGTGACAAGAGAAGCTGGAATTCAAAACCATGTCTGTCTAACACATGTGCTCTCTCCCTGGATGTGCACACCAGGAGCACAAGGGTCTGGGTCATCGGGTCACTTCCCAGAGGAAGCACCTTCCTCTCTCTTCTGTTTTTTTTTTTTTTTTTTTCCTTAATCAGCCAGTCATTATTCATGTGCATATGCTCCTACTAAGTGCAAGAAACAGAGTGGCTGCAAAAAATATAAAGCCTACTGTCTGCCTTTAGCATCTCCGAGAAGGGCCAGTAGAACAGCAGGGCCTTATCTTCTCCATTATATGGAACAACCCTAAATTGCTGGCTAGCTGTTCCATTTCAGGATGACCAAGCTGGTCTCCAGGCTTCACGGCGGGAGAAAACAGCTGGAGTGAGACAAAGTCCAAAGCAAACAGTTTCTCTTAGAACTGAACTTTCTCATGCCTGTTGCACATAGTGACTGAACTCAGCTAATGAACCTGGCCCCTGGAGAGATGCGCGAGGAGCCGCTGTAATGAGCAGCACATTTTACAGTTGGCACATCCATTGCAAGGGGTTGAGTATGTCAGGAGTGACATCCAGGGTGTTTCAACAGAGCTCTCCTTTCCTTCCCTGCATTTGTGTAGACACTCTATAAACACCCAGTCTGGAAAACTGCCCGTAATTACATCTGGCCTAGCCATACATGAAGAGATTTGTTGGTAAAAGCAAACCCCCAGCTTTAGTGTCTAATTATGGCATGTTCTAGCTCCCCCAATTAACTTCTTAATTCCTGCACTATTTAGCTCTTGACCTTTAGAACACTGGACTGAGGACAGAATGTACTGTCTATTTCCGAAGTCAGCCCCAATCTTAGCCCTGCCACACACGCGACGTGCCAAGTGACTCTGATAAAGGCAGTGACCCTTGCCACTCCAAGAGACAGAGAAGGATGGAGTGTGAGAACTCAGTGTGGTCTCGGAGATGATTGCATTCACCCACCTCACCTTACAGACAAGGGCACGGACACCAGGGAGGTTGTCAGCTGCCCTGGGTTACAAGCTGAGGATGCTTCCAAGTAGAACATGGATCCCTCGTTGAAATTTCTGTCCTTTCGTTGTAGTCTCCCTCAGTTTTCTGGCTGGCAAGAGGAGACAGGATGTAGGGGCTTTCTCTGGTCCCTCCCACATGAACTTCTGTTAGCTACTGGTTCTCTGCCCTGTGAGGACTCAGTGGGAGCTGAAGCTGGTGAGCTGCAGCCTTTCTATTAGAGAAGGGAGAGGAAAGTCCCCTATGGTAGGGTGCACAGAGATTTATACCCTGAATCCTTCCAGGCCCAGCATCATCCTAGCCCAGGTGACAGTTCCTGCCAGTGAACTCAAGTCAGGCTGATCTTTCCTGCCCTTCCTCCTGTGGGAAGGGTGCTGGGATATTCTCCATTGGGCCTGTGGGAGCCGACCTGGCAGATGGGTCAGGGTTGGAAGCCATTGTTAAGTCTGAAGGCCAAGTGATGTTCTACGGAGGCCAAGTTCTTCCTGAAGTCAGGCTGCTGTGTTGAGGTTCCCTCCAAGCTAAAAACCTTCCATCTTGGAGGGGAGCTCATTAAGAGGCTTATGGGGAGGTGAAACAACTGGATGTTCTAAGGGGAGGTGAAACCCTCCGTCCTGCAGGGAAACTCATTAAGACTGGAAGTAAGCAACTCAAAAATAGCTTCAGGAAGTCTGTGAAGCTGACCAGGTCCCTCTCTCCACAAGTATGTATAAGCTGCAAGGATTGTGGAGAGACACTCACAGACAAGCCCAGAAGACTGTCAGACCAGCCAAGCAGTCTGGAAGAAGCAGGGCTCAGCAGAGCGACCTGCAAAAGACACACTCCATCTTTCCTGTTGAGCAGTCGGCAGGCTGTGTAATGTACTTCTGGTTTCTACCTTTTGTGGACTGTCACCCATGCTGTGGTGGGCTATTGGTCATGGAGTTGTCATTGAGTCATTCTGCTCCTGTAAGTAACCTCACACCCTCATTCTTAAAAGTAACCCCCAATAACACTTCTTAGTTCACCAAGTCAGACTGTGGTGGCATTCACACCTTGGTCTGTTTTCATTGGCTCCCTGTTCTGGGATAAGTAGACATTTGTTCCTGTCTCCTCAGGAACAGTGTCACATACCACAGGCCCAGCAGGAAGGAGCCTAAAGCATCCTGTGCTTTAGGGTCAAGACCCAGATACTCCCTGGAGTCACGTACACCCGCATACTCCCTTCTTTCCCTTGATGCTTCACACTTCATGGCCAAATCATTTCCAGGAAGTCAGTAGGCTCATCTCCTATAGGGCCTTTCCACAGGCTGTTTCTTCCATCTGGAACATTCTCCCCACATATCAGGCTTACAGTTCACCCACCTCAGCCTCTGGTTCCCACATCAGCTTTCTACCTCACACACTGTGTGTTTCTCGGCCACAGTGTGTCTGTATCACAGGGTGGAACTAGGTCGTTATTTATTTGTTGGCTATGTCTTCCCCAAAACTATAAGCTTCCAGAGGACAGCTTCTGTTGAATGAATGAATGAATGAATGAATGAATGAATGGGCTCCAAAGTATTGCTGCCCCATGTCCTCATGCCTACCTCTAGCACTTAGGTGCTGGCTGGCTTCTCTTGGTCCTATCCAGTGCTCATGCGGAAGTCTTGCCCAATCCTCTGCCCTCCCTTCTCCCTGCCTTCCTGCCCAGTCTCCTCTTAACTGCACCACACATCTCTGCATCTCTATAAAGGTGCTAGAGCAAATAATCTTTTCAGGAGCTAGGATGATGGGGAGAGTGTTTACCTTTGTGGGTGCAGCCTCGGGTAGGGACTCCGAGAAAGCACAGTGCCTACCGGCTGGCGCCTCAGCTGCCTCCCTTGCTGGGCTGTGGAGTCTTCCACTCCTGCCTGGTTTTTCTGAGGGTTATTTTCCTCTCGGTTCAGCTTCAAGGGCTGATAAGTTATTTACACAGAGTACAGTTTTTCTACAAACCTGGGACAAGATGCAGCTCTCTTTCCCCATTTCAGGACATAATGATGGGAAAGTGTAACATATGCTTCAGATTTACACCTTATCGCCCCCGGGCAGAAAATACGATTTATTTAAGTCTAGACTGTCAGGCCAAGCTCTCCGCTTCTCCAGACCTGCCATTCTTCCTGCATTTCTCTGCCTTAGTGGTAAGAGCTGACAGCCCCATTGGTGGCTGGCAGGGATGGGTTTGCCGATTGCCGTAAGACTACAACTGTTTTGGGTTGGACTGCTTTGTAAGATGTAAGTAAGAATGAAGAGGCGTGCACGCTTCAAACTGGAGTCTTTAGGTGAACTGAGAACGTGACCCATGACCAGGACGGGCAATTGCTAGTATCTGCAGGATGCATTGTCCTTAGGCTACAGTGTCTTAAGAACCCCATGGTTTTCTAAGTGGCTCTGCGAGGGTGGGGGGAAGGAAGCTGGCAACTGATGAGTCTGCTCAGTGCTGCACCGGATTGGTTCTTTCACAGGTGCTAATGATCTCCTTCCTCCTTAGGCTGTCTTAACCATCCTGAGAGGGAGGCATCTTAGAGTCACATCCCACTTCACTGCCGTGGAAATAGGGACTGGGATCTTTCTAGCAACAAAGTTAAAAGAAGGGATTCATTGGATTTCCAGACAGACAGGATGGGGTCAGGGCAGCTTCCTCAGGGCTTGTCAGGTCTGTGGTCTTGAATAAACATGGACCGTTCCCAAGTCCAGTTTTCTTTTCTGCAAACGGGGCATCATAAGCTCGCTTGGGTGGCAGGGCCTAATGGAGAAAATGACAGCGGCTGTGCCTGAGAGGTTGGTTCCACAGCAGGCACCATCACTAGAGGTCTCAGCAGAGAGAGGATCTGTGTTCTTCTTGCCAGCAGAAGAGAGACGTGCTGTAGAGAGATGCCATAGAGGGACCGCACCACTGTGGTTGCAAGGAGTGGGAGACTGAGAACTGAAGAGTAGGAGCCAGGCAGCTCCTGTCTGTGTATTCCCCACTATACCACATTCATCTTAAGGTGGTTAAAACAGCTGAAAACAGTCCTCTGCCATTGGCTTACTTCTTAATAGTGCTAAGCTTTTAGGTGGAAGCCCAGGACAGCTAATGGGATTTCTGAAGGATAAAGAGTTCTGGGAAAAGTGGAATGCCTTCACACATACAAAACAATGTGAAATCTACGTTTGGATCTCAACAACTAAGTCAGGATGTGTGGCCAACTCCAACTGGAACTGGGAAGTTCTAAATCAGTGAAGCATGGGTTGGGGGTGGGGACAGTCCCCCTGACTCTCTAGAGACTCATTCAACTGCTTGGACGCTGTAGAATGACTTTGCTTTCTTCCCCCTCCCTGGAGTACCTTAGGTGACAATGACCCTTTACCCACTTACTCTGTCCTGTGATGAAAGTAGTACAATCCGACTTTCCAGATAGGGAAGGTAAGGCCCAGGGAGGCCGAGTCAGGATAGACAGCATGTAGTTGGAAAGTCAGGGCGAGTCTCTCTCTTATCCCAAAGGCTCATGCTCTCTGCCTCACTCTCTCTCAGAGCTGCAGCGCACACCCACATGCCTCTCCCAGCCTGCTCAGATCCCAACAGACTGGCAGCCTTGGTGCTTGCCTAAGGCTCTCCCATCTGGCAGTGGAAAAGACATATCTCAGAGTCAGAAGAATTCATTAAGAAGTGCCAGGTGCCAAGAGTCCTCTAAGTTTCTCATTTTTACATGGGATCACGCTCTAAGGGTCAGAGAGTTGAAATGACTTGCCCTGAGACACATTCAGGGGAAGGTATTAAGATCAAACATGGGCGTGGCGGCTAAGACCAACTGTTTGCACCTGTCCGAACCCGGACACCACATTTAGAATCCTATTTGGGGCACTACACTTGGGCTACCGGGGCCTGATGCTGGGACAGTATCCGGTTTGGCACGAACTCTTGTTAGGAGACTCTGACCCACAGATTACAGGAAATACAAACTGTAGTTCTTGCTGGGAAAGGCCAGGAATGCCTGAGACCCACAAAGACAGAGTCTTTGGTCAAATTAAAAGTGCAGAAAACATTGTTACACATGGATCTACTTAGGAAAATCAATTATGTATAAGCCCCTTAGGAACCATCGAAGCATCCACCGGGCAGCACACAGCTGGGCCTGCAAGCTTCGAACCTTCCAACCTGCTCATTAACACTGACCTTTAGGGTATGTGCTAGGCAGTGCGTTTCTACTCCCGTCTTACTTATTAAACTTGAAAGAAATAAAATTGCATGTTTCCAAAAATCCTCTGAAGCCTGCCTTGTCCACCCCACTCCCCTGTTCAGCTTTCCTCTCAATGAATTCAGTGGAATTTCTCATTGGGCTGTTTTCAAGATAATGTGCTTGTTAAAGTTCATCATTGAATTTTCTGTTGGTTTTTTCTTTTTTTTTTTTTTTTCCTCCCGACTTTGAAGTTCTTCAAATACATTTCACACAGTGGCTAAGTGAAAGGTCTTTATAAGACTTCCAGGAAACAAAATGAATCTATCTTTTGTTTTCTGAAGTTGCAGTAAAGGTGTTTGGAATGAAATACAGTGGGGGAGACATATTGGCACAGAGTAGCTGGTTAGCTCTGGGAAAGCCAGGGATGTATCTTATTCAGACACCAGCTTGCTAATTCGTTTGTTCCCGCAGCGGGGTGTTTTGACCACTTATTATAATTCTGAGACGTATGACTGTGCTTGCTCCCCCAAGAAGATTAAAAAGATGATCCTGGGGACTGGCTGCTGGGGAGCTACGCAGCCAGTAAAATCTCTGCCAGGCAAGCACAAGGCCATGAGTTCAGGTCTCCCAGCCCCCACAAAAGAGCTATATGTGGCCGAGTATGTCTGTAATGTGAGGGTGTGGTGTGGGATTCGGGAGGTGGAAGCAGGTGGATCCCAGGAGCTCATTAGTCAGCCAACCTGATGAACTCCAGGTTTTGGGAGACACCCCATCTTAAATACTAAGGTAAAGAAGTGGTTGAGGAAGACACTGAAAGCTGAATGCTGACCTCTGGTCTCTGTATCCAAGTGAAAACAGGTACAAATGCATCCACATGAATGCACACACACACACACACACACACACACACACACACACACACACACACACACACACAGATGTGACTTTCAGCAAACACCCATGAAAGACCCTCCATGTGGCAGATGCTCTTCCTGGGAGTGAAGGAGGTCGCCCTCTTGTCCCACTTCTCCATCAGGAGACCTCTGTCTTTCTCACAACATGTGCCCTGAGTAGGCACTGGGCCAGCTTCTTTAGGCGCTCCCAAAGGTTCCCAGAGCTCCTTGGGGTGCCATTCTCCCAGCTTGCAGATGGGGAAGCTGGAGAGGCTCTGAAAGGTTAAGTGCCTTGCCGATGCCTCACGCTGTGTGGAGGAGCCGCTAGACAGTGGCTTAGGTAAGTAAGTGATGGGCACAGAGGCAGAGAACACAGCACCAGACACAAAGGGCTGTGTCTGTGGCGGAGGAAAGGGGGAGTGTTCATCAGCACGCAGAAAATTTCATGCAGGAAAGAGGGATGATAACCACAGTTAATAATAGTGTATCACATATTTTAACAAATAGATTTAAAAAAGAGGATTTAAGATCTTTGTATCACAAGGGAAAGATATGCTAATTAATTCCGCATGGTCATCCACAATGTGTACATACAATGAGGCGCCAGTTTGTGCCTCACAAACACACACAATTATCACTTGTTGATTGAAAACAATGGCAAAAACTAAGAGGCCTAGTAATAGTTGAACGTATGGTATGGTTGTGAGACGCCCTGCTCTCATATCTGAAGCCCCTCTGTTGCCATGTGACATTTCCTGGGCTGACCCTGCTAAGGAGTGGAGGCCTCTCACTTCCTGTCTCCAAGACTGAATTGCAGCTGGGGCCTTTCCCAGTGCTAAAGCTAAGCAAGCCCCAACCAAAACACCATGCAGAAAGGCACTGAGCACTTTGTAGAGGAAAGTATCAATGAGACGGCAGGCCTGTCTGCTGGGACAGCAGCATGAAGGGATCCTGAGTAACTCAGAGGGTCCTCCTTCAGGTCAAACACAGTGTAGGCAGGTGCTGTCTGGGTGAGCTGTTATTGAACGCACCTGGAAGGCCAGTGAGTCCTTTCAAGGCCACTCCTTAGAAAGGCATTCAAAATACCAGGACACTGCTGAAGACCCTTTCCCACCACTCATTAGGGAATCACACATGGAGTCCCACCTGAGTTTACCCTTTAGGAAGTGGGTGCCAGGGTTCTTTTAGGTCAGACTGCAGGACGGCTGGCTTGAGAGGGCACAACAGACACTCAGGATAGAGGGAGATTTCAAACAGGGTGTGAGGACAGGTTTGCTACCTCTCCCACTGCTAATAGGAGCTGGGTTATTTTCATCTCTGGATTTCCAGAGCCTTATCTGATCTCTGGCACCTAATAAGTTCCTAATGACCTTCTGATCAGGCCAGCCTGGCTGCAATACTTCATGTTAGGCTCCTTGCACAGTGGTGTGCAAGGGCTCAGCTTCGGGACAAGGTGCTGATTAAGGCTGAGGGGCCGAGACTGAGAGGAATTAACATTAGGATCTCTCAGTGTCAGCCTGGCTTCTTGATCTGACCGCCACTATAATGTCACCAGCCAAACCCATTGTGGCACCAAGACAAGTCAAGCCAAAATGAGCACACTTTGCATAAATTTTATGGGTGTAACAAGCGACTCTTTTTTTTTTCAATTGATTTAAGGCTCACTCCATAGATGAAACATGAGAGTATTGCAAACATGATTAAGAAACCATGGTTGGGGAGCTCAGAGGCCCCAAGGGTGAACATAGCACTATTATTTTGCCAAATAGGGATAGCATCAAACTGCTTTCTAAGCTCAGATCTCTACCTGTAGATTAGTGCCACTATCAGATCTCATCAGAGCAGTTTCTTGTGTAGTAGAACCAACTAAGTGTCTGTGGGATGCCCAGCTGCGATGAAACATCTACATTACCTCCTCCACCGGGGTTCAAGGAGCATCAAGGAAGAGGGGGGCAGAAAGCCTGTAAGACCCAGAGGTTGGGGTGGACTTTACTGCACTCAGGAACTCATAGCTGGTACTGGTACAAGACCTGAACCAGATCAAGCCAGTCAACATTCCATCAGGAATGAGGGAGGGCGTCACAAGCCTCAACTCCTGGCTGATAATGATGGTAAGTGTCTTCTGTGTGGGGGGGGCATAGAGAGGGTCAGTTTTCGTTAAGAATGCGGCCCCTTGTAGGTTGACCATGCTCAAGTGAATGGTGCAACACACAGGAGTGTATGAGCAGCACAAACTGTATTAGCTGGCTATTTCAAATAATGGACACAAAGTTGAGAAGGGGCGAGAAGGCTGGAAGGGGTCTGGGATGATGTAGGGATGGAGTGAGTGAGGTAAATATGATCAAAGTGCATTATATGCATGTGTGAAATTCTCAACAATTAATAAACAGTATTAAACAAACAACAACTAAATTGAGCACATTTGAATGGGCTGAAGCAGACTATTTAGAGCACCCCATTAGATGTAGCCAGTGTAGGTAGGGACTGGGACTAAGGAGTAGGTACCTCACTTCAAGGAGGACCAGGGGCACAGGGAGAAAGTGCAGCTACAAAACGCCTGCTGTCCCCTGCCATTTCCATATTTCTGTTTCTTGCACCTCTCTCTGCTTTCCTACTCTGTTGATGTGAAGGCCATGGCCTCAACCTCCTCCACCTCCCAAGCAAAGTGGGCTGGGGCATCAGGAGGAGGCTGTGAGTCCGGCTACACTCAGTGGCATGCCTTAGTCTGTGTGCCCATCACCCTGGAGACAGTGGATGCAAAGAGCTTTGCAGAGGGTGTGAAGTAGATAAAATTAGCTAGCATTTCTATTATTGATGGGAATTCTACTCCCGACTCTGAAATCTGAGCTTCTACAGGATGTGATTCTGGGTGCACGGTTCCCATCCTAAGCTCTTTTGTTACTATACTTGATTTAATCATCTATGATGCCTCGTGATGTTTTAGTGTGTGGTAGGAAGGATCCAATACGTTAACGTATCCGTCGCTTCACACACTTGTGTCATTGTGGTAGGAGCCTTTTAAGACTCTCAGCAAATCTGAAATGCGCATTAGTTTTTAACAGTCACCAGGCTGCGCAGTTCACCATCAGAACTTAGCCCTCCTGTCTAATTAAAGCTTTGTGAGTTTGACTAAAGTCTCCTCTCTCTCTGTCCACGTCCTACATCCTCAAACCACCTCAGCCTCTTGTAACCACCATTACAAATGGCCATCAGATATTTGAAAAAAAAATGCTCATTACCACTAGTCATTAGGGAAATGCAAATGAAATCCACAGGCGCTAAAACCACACACCTGTGGGGATGGCTATTCTCAAGCTCACAAAATACATCAGGTGCTGGCAAGGTTTAAAAAAAAAATAGAAAGCAAGCAAGCAAGCAAGCCCTGAACTCTGTTAAGGGGGATAAAATTAGTGCGTCCATTTGGTATGGTTCAAAAAAATAAATCTGGAATTTCCATATGATACAGCAACCCCATTTCTATGTGTATATCCACAGGGATTAAAGTGCTAGGGGAGAGGTAGATAGTAGGGACCTCAGAAAAATAGCAGCAAACCTGTCCTCACACCCTGTTTGAAATCTCCCTCTATCCTGAGTGCCTGTTGTGCCCTCTCAAGCCAGCCATCCTGCAGTCTGACCTAAAAGAACCCTGGCACCCACTTCCTAAAGGGTAAACTCAGGTGGGACTCCATGTGTGATTCCCTAATGAGTGGTGGGAAAGGGTCTTCAGCAGTGTCCTGGTATTTTGAATGCCTTTCTAAGGAGTGGCCTTGAAAGGACTCACTGGCCTTCCAGGTGCGTTCAATAATAGCCCACCTAGACAACACTTGCCTACATTGTGTTGGACTTAAAGGAAAACCCTCTGAGTTGCTCAGGCTCCCTTCATGCTGCTGTCCCAGCAGACAGGCCTGCCGTCTCATTGATACTTTGTCCTACGTGTAAAGTTTTACCTTTGCTCCTGACAAACAAGAGATCATTTTAGCTAACTGGCCCAAGCAGAATCCCGCACGGCAGTGTGACAGAGCTTAGCTCCAGGTACAAGAGAGCAAATAAGGTTCATTCGTTCACTAACTCCATCAGGTCCCTTCAGAACACCCGCAATTGCTGCACCAGACAAGCTGTGAGCCCCAGAGGAGAAAACTACTGTGGTAATCTCTTCTGTCTGCTATGGGCATGGGAAGGAAGATGGCATCAAGCAGGCTGCCACGTTGCCCACCAGATCCACATCCTACATGCCAGGAAAGCACACTCATTAAACTACAAAAACCCTCTCACCCTGGTGAAGGCACCAAAACTGAATATTCATGATACGAGATTTGCTACTTCACAAGTGAGACCAGAAGTGGGAAAGAAATAAACAACAATGGCATTCTCAGAGAATTTACTAGAAGAGCTGAAACAGGTTGACGGCAACAACAAAAAACCAGAATCAGTGAGGATTTCAGAGCCTCAGCACTGTGCAGACAGTCACCTGTCTGACCTTTCCCTGATAAGCTTTGACAATAAACCTGCCTTGGGATTGTTTTCTGCCCTGGCTTTAATGGGAACATCTGTTTTTCCTCTGTAAACATCATAAACCATCATTTGCTCTCCACTGATGCATTGCTCCAGTGCAGCCCTGAAAGACAGTGCAAAATCTCCCCCAAACACTCCATAATTCACTTTGGGAGGGTCTTTCCTTCCTCACCCCCTTCTCCAGCTACACAGAAAGGAAATTCCAGCAAGTACAATGACACAGGTACAATGACTGATGCCTGTTCTCAACTCAGACTGGGTCATCCGGGCACACTCATCATTCAGGGTGTGGTGGCATACACTCAAGGGCAGAGAGAGTCGGATCTCTAAAAACTGGAGGCCAGCCTGTACTGCATAGCGAGTTCCAGCCCAGCCAAGGCTACATAGTATGACCCTGTCTAAAAGCAAAACAAAACGAAACACTCGTGGCGGAAGGTGAGCCCACCCAAGCCCCTAGCAAGACAGAAATACCAGCTAGGGCAATACAACTTCATTTTTAGGAATACCCAGTGAATGTTCCAGGAGGAATCTGAGAAAACCATAGGAAGCTGCTACCAAGTAGGCACGGATTTCCTCAAGTTTAGCAAACAGCAGTTGTAATAGAAGCCGTAATACGTCTGTAGTCACGGGATCAGGAAGACGGTTGAAAAGACCCGGCAATGATAAGCAGGATGCCACTCCCTGTTTCTATAAGCTTGACTTGTCCACATGGAAGTGAGAGTGCGAAGGACATGTCTGTCTGGCTCTTTTAGCATCATACTCTCTAGAGTCATTCATGTTTTCATAACTGACAATATTTACCTCTTTTTGAAGACTGACTAGTATTTCATTATGCATGGATGGGGAGATAATTGACAGACAGACAGACAGACAGACAGACAAATCTCCCATTTTCGCCAACCAGTCACTGTACTTCATTTGATTCCGTATCTTGGCTATTGTGAGTAACGTGACATGGGAAGGCAGGTATCCCATGCCCATCAAGGTGCAGCATGCAGCTCTTCAGACATGGCTAGGTCGGGTAAAGCCCACCTGGGAGGAGTATTTTCCAGCCCACGGTACCTACTGAGCTGTGAGCACCGGTGTGGGTGGGGGGTGCCATCACTGCACTGCAGCCTCCCTCCCTCTCCTGTTCTCTCCGTCTTGCACCAGAGCCCACTCCTCTTCTTATCCCGGCCTCTGGACCAGGAGGCATGAAGAGTTCAGGGCAGAATCTGAAAGGGACGCTCTCTTTGAGGGCTCACAGTGGAGCCTCCTTCCGTTTTGCCCCCACCCTCATGCTGGCCCTACTCCTGACAGGGCCACACTGGGGACGAGACAGACATGACAAAGGTGATCTGACATGTACGTGGCACCCATCATACATTTGTAAAATAGGTCATAGTTCCATTTACAGACGAGGCCACGGAGGCATCATGAAACCATGTATCACACCTATGGGTGCAACACAGGACTTTTAAAGAATACAGGACTTTTTTTTTTTCCCAAATGAGCACAGATCAGAATGTGAGACCCAGTTCTAGCATTCTTGAACCACGTGACCTTGGGTTGGTATGAAATTTTCTCTGATCTCTCAGCCCAAAAGCCCTTGCTCCTCCACTGATCAGACACTCACTCATGCTCACATTCAAGCCTGGGCAGACCTCCTTCACAAGGCCTACCCTGGCTGCTCACCACCTCCTCAGCATGGGACAAGCCCTCTCTCTGGGGCTTTGGCATCACTCCTTGCTCTCCTCCATCCCAGCACACTGTTAGCCTGCTATCAGTCCCCTGACTGTCAGACCTCAGCTGGCTGCCCAAAAGTCAGGGCTGATAAAGGGGCCCTCTTTCGTGGCACCATGCATTCTTCCCTATGGTCCCGATGGCTTTGTGTCTGTGAGATTGCAGTGTGGGTGCCATCTTTCTGTTCCTGAAGGCAAGCCTTATTTTGCTCCCACTTTTTCCCATTTGCTAAGTTCTCTGGGAAGTATCCTGAAGATGGAGAACTGCATAGCAGGACCATCTGGCAGGTTCTTGGAGGCAGGTGGAGGGGACTTTAATGGGAGAAGTTAAACTACACAGTTGTGACAGAGGCTGGGGCTGACCCAGGCAAGGGGCTGGCTTTGGCCCTCCAGTTGGATCTGGGTGACCCTTGGAGAGAAGATATAATCTCCTTGTACTAGAGTCCAATTCCTGAAGAGGGATTTTCCAGAGTGGGAGCTAGCTGTCAGCCGCTACTTGTAGAGGATGACAGAGTCAGTTCTTACGGCAGTGGCCACAGCATCCATTGTGCCACCACAGACTCAGGAGCTGTCCAGAGGCTTAGCAGTAACCAATCACCCCCAAATAAAGGAATACATCCATTTATTGGGCATCCCCCCCCATCCCTAAACTGTGAGGCTACATCTTACAGTCTATCCACGCGTTCTTTACAAGGCCCATCTTAACACACTCAGTAAAGATTTATTCACCGGATGACTAAATTAAAAAGCATGGATGAAAGAGATAATGCTGAAATTTGTATTTTAAGAAAAGATTCCTTTGCACACAGCTCAGCCATTCAAAGGCTGCAAAAGCAAACACACCTATCTGGTCCGACCCAGCTTTGTGCACAGTGGTGGCTGGCAGAGAAGGGCCACCTCCCCCAGCAAACCTCTTTCTGTCCATGTGTCTGTATGATGGATGTGTTTGGGAGGAGGCTGCTAAGGAGGCAATCAGGCCTCTTCCTGGATCACTGTCAGACACAAAGAAGAAATGGCTGGTGCAAAGTGGGTATTTAGAATGGAAAGGAGTAGATTTATAGAGATCATAATGACTACTACAAATATTTGAGGAGATCATTGAGAGAGAAAATAGCCGTAATTCTGTAACATCATGAAAAACAGATCAAGGATTTGGGTTAGACTTAGGGAACTTACTTAACTGTTAAAGTGACCAGAGATCTTTCTAGGGAGGTAGTTAGACATGTTTAATGTTAACTAGATTGTGTGTGTGCTGGTCTGTTTGCACATGTGTGGGTTTGAGTATGGAAGCAAGAAGACATCTGGTTTCATTCCTTGGGAGCCATATGCCTTGTTTTCATGTGTGTGTGTTGTATATTTGTATGTGGTTCTGTGTGTGGGTACATGTGCATACATACCATGGCTTGAATGTATAGCTCAGAGGACAACCTTAAGTTTTGGTCCTTGCCTTCTACCTGGTGAGCAGGGTTCCTTGCTCACCACTAGGCAATCTGGTCCATAGGGTACTGGGAACTTTTTCTAAATTTATTTTTTATTTTATGTGCATTGGTGTTTTGCCTGTATGTGACTATGTGAGGGTGTCAGATCCCTTGGAATGGAGTTATAGATAGTTGTTAGCTGCCATGTGGAGGCTGGGAGTTGAACCCGGGTCCTCTGGAAGAGTAGGCATTGAGCCATTTCTCCAGCCCCCTGGGAACTTTCTGTATCTGCCTTCCTTCTTGATGAAGGTATACTGCGGTATACAGAAGTGTGCTAGCACAGAGGGTTTTATGTGGATTCTGGGGATCTGAACTCTGGTTCTCAGGTTTTTGTTTGAAGCACTTATACACTGACCCACCCCCACAGTCCCATGATTTTTGTGAAGACATGGTCTCTCACTGGCCTGCAGCTCACCAAGCAGGCAGGCTGGCTAGCCAGTGAGCCCCAAGAATCCACTCCATTCAACCACTCTATCGCTTGGGACATTTTTGGGGGGTTAGGTTCTGGGTATTGCACTTAAATGATCATGCTTATAAGGCAAAATATTTTACTGACTTAAACCATCCCCTCAGCCTACATACTTTATTTCACAGTGAGGGGAAGAGCTACACAGGTCTATTCAGTTTTCAAAATTCAGTAGGTTCGATGCCATTTGAAATGCATTCCTTTTGCAACAACAACAACAACAATGTTAACTCCTCCCCTTCCTCTTTTTCAGGTGAGGCATGAGAGTATCTGAGGCATGGAGGATACAAGAATGGTCAAAGGTTAGCATCACAGGACATAGGCTCTAGGTACATATGCTTCATTCTGTGTTTGCTCTGTACATGTTTGAAAAATTTTTTTCATAACGAAATGGGTATATGCTCCCCATAAAACAAAGATGGAGCAACCAAAAACTCTGGCTGTCCATTAATTTACTGAGTAAATGACAAGTGCTTCCACAAACACCATGTGCAAACTGCCCTACCCCAAGACTCTGAGGTATGGGAGGATACCGCCACCAACAGAAGACTGACCCAGCAACGTTGCTCAGCGTCCTCACTGTTTCCCCTGAGGAGGAGACTTGATGGGGCTGTGTAACACTAGCTGAGGCTCTAGGAAAGGTGAATCCTGCAGACACGTGCATGAATTAGGACCAAGGCACCTTGCTTCAGACAATGGGAGGGTCCAAGTGTGGAAGCAGGGAGATGCCCCAGACCCTGAGAGGGGAGGGGAGTAAGATGACGCTGTAAATCAGGATGGAGAATTCTGTATGCAGTTGATGTGAACCTGAACTAGGATCTCAGTCTCTTGGAACCTCAGTTTTCTCACCAATAAAAATGGGAGACAGAATGATTTCAGGATTAGATGAGGCTGGACAGTTGGCAACAGCCTGATAAGCACATTATGTAATCAAGCTCAGGCAGAGGCCAGGGCCGTTGTGAAGGAGGGGATGGGACTTGAAGGCCAGCCCACATGTTGGCAACCACCAGAGCGCACATCTGCAGGATAGCTAAAGGGTGAGCCATGTCTTCAGGCGTCACTCTGGCTTAAGTAACAGGAATGGAAACTCACAAAGAAACCTCATCAGTAAAGTCCCAGCCTGCTTAAGGGGTTCCAGTCCCTTTAAAGAGGAGCAGTTGCTGGTTCACAGGCTGGGGTGATGGCTCCGTGGGGAAAGCGCTTGTTACATAGCTATGACCACCTGTGTTTGGACCCCCAGAATCCACATAAAAAAAGCCAGGCACAGTAGCACATATACATCTGAAATCCCAGCATTCCCCTACGGTGAGAAGGGAGGCAGGGGCAGAAGACTGTTCAGAGGCTTGGGGGCCAGCTAGTCAAGCGTATGAAATGAACCGTAAACAAGGTGGAAGATGAAGACTAATGTTACCCTCTGATTGTCAACGATTGTGTCCTGGCATACATTCACACATGTAAATTGTCCCCCCAACACACTCACAGATTAACTGCTGGTTTTCTTCTCATCCTGTGTCATCCTCTGACTGGCATGCAGGGTGCTGAAGAGCTGTTTATCTGTCCGTATTGCTAGGTCACACTTCCATTGTCACACCCACTCAACACAACCTTGTAACCTCCTCCTGTACCATGAGCCAGTCCTGGGCAGGTTCAAGGTCATTCTCAGGGACGTGCATGAGAGGTATCTTCCTAGTTTCTCTAGCTCTAGCTGCCACACCATGGGGTCCTAACGAATGCGTGTTAAGATAAAAGACAAAATAAAATATGTGAGCACTTCCTGGGAAAGGCACCTTGTGCCCCTGGGGCCCTGGAGGGTTGGGTGTAGGCCATTCTATTTGGGACAGTCTTTCTGCTCCATGCTGGGGACTGCAGAGACTTGAGGTGGCCCCTGGGAAGTACTCATTGGCAGGCGGCATTCTCACAGACAGCAGACATCTCCCAGTGAAGTGCCAGGGTGGTTGCCACGCCGAATACAGTATACATCAGGTGCCTAATGGTGCGTTTGAGAACATAAGTGATGTGCACCAAACTGAACTCAAGAAGAGAATTAGAGCCAGAAGCACAGGAAGGGGGAGAAAAACACCAAGAGCAGCCTTGGAGACAGTGGGTCAGATACAGTCCTTCAGACACATGAGAAAACCATCGCTCAAGCTCCCAGTGGCCAGGGAGCTGCCCTCTTTGGAGAGCTGGGCTGGGAGTTGGACTTGTGTCCACTGCTGTCTCTGTTGGGCCTGCTGGTCTGGCCCTACCTTACCACTCTGAAATGTTCTGTCAGCTTCCTAGCCGCCTTGGTGGGTCTTTCTGCTCCTCTGTCTCAGTCAGTTTCTGTCTCTGTCTCTCTCTCTTACTGTGTATGTGTGTGTGTGTGCACGCCCTTGTGGTCTTGTGTAGATGTCTGTAGGTGTGTGTGCTCACACATGAATGTGCTTGGAGGCCAGAAAACAATCTCCAGTGTTGTTCCTTAGGATTAATCCACCTTTTACTTTGTGTTGCTTTGTCACGGAATCTCTCAGCAGTCTAGAACTCTCCAGGTGAGCTAAGGCTGGCACCTGTCTGAGCCTCCTCAGTCCTGAGATTGCAAGTGCATGTTACCAGGTTGCCTTTTTATTTTTATTTTTTTTCTTCCTCATTGTGAGTTCTGGGTATTGAACTTGGGTCCTTGTGCTTGCAAAATCAAGCACTTTACTGACTGAGCCATCTTCCCAGCACAGTGTAGGTTTTAGTCCAACAAGTATGTTGGCCTACATGCTATGTGGCTCAAGATTACATATCACAAAATTTACGCCTACAAGTCTAGGCTTGCTGGTCTTCCTTGTTCTACCATTGCCCCAGGACTTTATCTCACTTCCATGCAGCAGCTACTTTTTGTGCCATCCTCTGCCTCCAAGGTTGCCATGAGTTCAAACTAAGGCCCAAATATTGAGTGGTAGGTGATAGAAGTCATGTTCTCCCGTGGCACACATGCCACATTCAAGTATAAGGAGACTACTGGGCCAGAGTTCTAAGATTCTGATCTCTAGCTGAAGAGATATATAGGAGTTTTCACTGGATACGGCATAGGGCAAATACACACATACACATATATGCATACACAAACACGTGTGCACGCAGACACTACATGTCCACAAAGGTACACATACAGTGACACACACATGTATATAGGTACACACTCACACAACACATACATACACACATACATACATACATACATACATACAGACAGACAGACAGACAGACAGACAAAACTTTCCACTTGTAGTAGAGACCTACTTCTTTAGTCAGTAACCCTTCACTGCAGAGGCAGCTATTCCTGGGAGCTGATTCAACGCAGACCTCTGGACTCCGCAGCTCTGCATTCTAATGCTTTTAAATTGCATTGTGTCTGCACACCTATTTTCGTGTAATAGGAGACAGGTGTGTGTTGGCTCAGCTTCTCACGTGGCAGGCCTAAGACATCATGACCTGCATTTCAATCTTATTTGCTCATGCCCTACCTCACTCCTCAAAGATCTGAGCTTGTTTACAGTGCAGAGATGGCTAAGAATTGGTTCCTACCTTCAGGGACTGTAGGGTCTCTTTCAGGGGAGTGAGCATATAAGTAAATAATGACAATAAACAATAGCAAAAAGAAATATGTGGTCAGTGGAGCAATCAGTCAAACACACACGATGAGGCCCGCAGCTGGGCTGAGCGACCACAGGGTCAGAAAAGGATTCATGAAGGAGCTGAGATTCTCCCCGTGGCTTGTAGGAAGGAAAATGTCAGGGCTCCAGGGACAGGGGAGGGTGGGGTACAGACACAACATGCACAGAGGTGTGAGCAAATGCCTGTGGCTCTCTGGGAGGGAGTCATGAGAACCTTCATAGATTTCAAGGGAGGTCCCGGAGCAAGGATGTGCTGGGAGAGACTGGAAGGTAGAACCATACCGTGGAGACACTGGGTCTGGGCTTGGATCAAACAGTGTACAACTCATTGCTGTGGTTTCTATGGTGTGCCACACTCATGCAAGGGAGGGAAAACATGGACACCAAGAAGTTCAAAGACGTTCTGTCATAGGCAAGTGATTCCAGGCTTTGCCCTGCACACAAGCAGAGGCAGCATTCAAAGTCAGCTCTATGAAGCTCAGCTCCACGTGACCCCAAGTGAATGGCAGGGCAACCACGAAGCAGTTCAGGAAACAGTGAGGACCTTAGAAAATACAGAGGCAGGGTGAGTCTTGTGATCGTCTTCCAGTGAGATGCTGGAATGAGCACTTCTGACCCCTCACTGCCATCAGCAACGATAAAGCCGAGTGGAGTTAGCTGCAGAGGGGGAGGAGCACAGGGACCTGTCCAGCAAGGACCAGGCATGGCCCTAGTTGGTGGCACAAAGGTGGATGAAGGGACAGAAAGAACAGATTGTCTCGTCTCCTGTGGCCAAACGGAGAACAGGGGTGCAGAGACAAGTCCCAGTCTCTGCTCCTGTGCTTGAGTGGCTGATGGATTTACTTGTTCCTGCACTCAGCATCTGACCTCCACCTCCAGGCCCAGCATAGAGTATCTTGGAATTGCCAGACTTGTGAGGGCTGTGTGCTCTGTATTTGGCATGGGGTGCTTTGCATATTTTCCCAAGAGACTCAGTATGGAATATGTTACAACCGATACTGAGGATAAAGGCCGAGGCCAGAAAGGTTAAGTCATTTATGCAAGACAGGGCTGGCATTAACACCCACAGTGATGCTTCCCTGCTGGGACTCCTGCCCTGAAAAGACGCAGGGGGATGGTGTTATCTTGGGGAGGACCCTGGTGACTGAATGCAGAGGCCATTCTCAGTAACCACCCAGACAAGCAGGTGTAAGCTGCAGTTGTCCTGGGCAAACCGAAACCTAGGGCACCAATGACAAACTGTTTCTATATTCACAGGGCGTTTAAAGTGCGTAAAGCAGTCTACTTTCACCCAGGCCCCACTGACACTGAAGTCAGGATGTCTCCCAGATCACCAAAAATGGTCCTTTGAAATGTTAACAGAACAATCTGGAAGGTAAACTTTGAAAGGAAGAGAGCGGTGGTGTCCCGAAAGGAGTACTCAATCCCAACTATCCCTAAGCTGGATACAGGGTCAGGAAGACCTTCCTGACCTGCAGGGCTCAGGGCAGACCTCCGAGAAGGGCACCCAGTGCATTCTCCACACAGCCAGCTGTTCTGAAAACGACAACAACAAAAAGTGATGCTGGGTTTTATCCACTTCTAAGTTGTCTGGGAGAATCCCAACCCAGCATCCACCTAAGTCAGACACAGGGTAGTAGAGGAATAGGCCCTGAGGCTGGGGAAGAGGGTAAACTGTAGATTAAGTACTTTCAGTCACTGTGGTTTAAAGAAGAAAAGCCAAACAGGCTTTCTGATGTCTAGGTTCAAGCTCATCCTGCTTCCCTGCTCTGCTTTCTTCTGTCTATCCTAGCTATGTGGGACCAGCACCTGGGGACACTTTTCACCCTCTCATTCCACCCTGACTGCCCTTCCAGGAGCTGCACTCCTGGTAGACTCTTTCCCCTTCAGTGGAGACGGCCCATCTGGGCAGTCTCGTCAGGATCCCAGTGCCTCGCCAGGCCTCTCTGGGCCTCATTCCCAGGCTAATTGCTGGCGTCTATTGTACTGTGGGATTTATGTGTCTGTCTCTTCACTTGACTCCAGGCTCCCAGAGGGCAGAGGTTCGTTCTTGTTCATCTCTGTACCCCAGTGCCCTGTACAGGCGATCCAACGGGCTCTCAATCATGGTTACTGTACTGCATTGAAACGTCCTTGCTGGGGAGGAGCATCATAATAAGGGAGGACGGCTGAGAAAAGGAAAAAAAATGGAAGGTGGGTAGGAGGAGATGGAAATTCATAGCAGACTTCACTTCCTCAGATCCTATGGGGCAGAGGGTGGTCCTGCCCCAAAAGAAGGGGCTCTCAGAAGAAGGTTTGAGGGTGCAGGGAAAGAGGGGAAGAGGGGCTGGCTGGTGGCCCTCGAGACTGCTCAACCCTGCATCTGCCTGTTGGAGTCAGTCTCTGGAAAAGTACCAGTGAATTAAAGCCCAATAAAAAAGTCAATTAAGTCCAAACTCGTTTATGCCTCAAGCTCCCCCAAGCCAGTGAGCCAGAATGCAAGCTGGGCTGATATTTCTCCATTTCCCTCCACGTCTACATTGGTCTCCAGTGAAGCCGCCGTGACACATTTTATTTCAACTATAAATGGGCCAGATAGACTGATAGCAAAGTAATGGTTGCCAGGGGCTCTCTGGAGGCCAGCCAAGAGGTTCTTGTCAGAAGGGGTGAAGGCATGTTCTGACCTTGGGCTCTGGGAGGACACTGGGGACCTACAGGAGTGCATGCGCTCCCATACACATGTGGATATGGGTGCATGTGTCATGCGTGTACACTGTTGCTTAGATTGCAGGTAATTGCAATTTAAAAGATTTGAATATTGATTCATTTTTACAGTGATTCATCATGTACTCCAGACATATGTGCTATGCACTGTACTTGACCCTGGGGTTCCTGGTGTGAAAGAGAGAGTTTTAGCCTTTATCTTTGTGGGCTTTGTAGTCCAGAAGTCTTGAAGAGAACATAGACATGTGAACTGACTGTTACGTGATGCAGAGGGGTGCATGGATGCTTCAACATGGGTGTGTACGAATCCCTGGATATCAGTGTACACATATACACTCAGATCGAGTGTCTATATGTTTATGTGTGTGTTGTATTGTATAAGCTAAGTGACTAGCTGACCCACGCCCTGCAGAATTTCCCTGGAAAGCAGTTACTGACCAATGATAGCTAATGTGACTTGACAGGTGAATGGGGGGGGGTGGGGTGAAAGAAGGATGGGAAGAAAGAATACAGTTGTCAGGAGTTCTTGGGTCAGAGCCAGAGAGAGAATGCTAAAGAGCATGAGTGCCCTTTGGCCTCTGTATCTTGCTCTCTCATGCCCTCTGAAGCTCTTAACTGCTGGGTCCTCACTGGTAGAAGCTTTTAGAAAGCTGTGCCTGCACCATCCATGGGAGGCTAGAGAAAGCCTGGCATAAAGATGTGGCATGCAGAGGGCCATGTGGAGTTTGGAGTCTCAAGATTGGTGCCTGCTAGGTTTGTAATCTTGGGCAAGTGTCTTAGTCTCTCTGAGTCTAAGTGACACACCGCTAATACTGTCATAGGATGGATGTGATAATCTTGGAGTCCTAAAGTGACCAGGAAAAGTACAAAAAGTGGAATGTAGCAGATATAGGCAAGAATTCTTGAGTTTGAGGGTATCCTCTGTGTGTGTGTGTGTGTGTGTGTGTGTGTATGTATATACCCATGCTTATGTACGTAGAGGCCAGAGGTCAGCTTTAGATGTCTTTCTCTACTGCTCTTCATTATATATAATATATGTATGTATTCTTTTAAAATTTATTTTATGTGTATGGGTACTTAGCATGCATGTATGTTTGTGCACCATGTGCATGCTTGGTGCCCATAAAGGCCAGAAGAGGACATCAGATCTCCTGGGACTGGAGTTATCCAATTGTGAGATGCCATGTGGGGGCTGGGACTCAAATCAGGATCCTTTGAAAAAGAACTTAGTGTTCTTAATCGCTGAGCTATCTTTCCAGCCCTTCTACCTTATTTTTTTTTTTGAGACAGGGTCTCTCACTGACCTGGTGTTTGGTTAGATAATCAGGCCAGTAGTCCCCAGAATCTGTCTGTCTCCTCCTCACCCCAGTGCTGGGGTCACAGAGTTTTACTGTCATGACTGGCATTTTGTTGCATGCTGGAGTTCCATACTTAGGTCCTTACCCTTATGCCGCAAGCACTTTATCCACTGAGCCATCTCCCCAGCCCTCCCTGTACTTTTCAAAAGCAAGCTATGATTTTCCTCTGCCTGAGTGCTTGCATAGCATTTTCCAAACTGTCTTCCAAAAAAATACTATTTGCCTGAGATGTTTGAGATAAAATGACTCTGTTGACCAAATTGGTTAGAATATGCTAGGCTAAATGAGATTTTAAAAAGTTTCTTTTGGGTTAGAAATTTAAAAATACTTTGACAATTCCGTGCGCATATGCATTGTATCTTAATCATATCCAACCTAAATTTATTCCCAGTTCCCAGTCCTTCCTTTGTGCTTTCTTTTTGTATTACCTCCAGCACTTCCCCTTCTCGCTTTCACCTTCTCTTCTTTTCCGCTTTAACCCACCAAGTCCAATTAATGGTACCTGTGTGTACACAGGTATAGGGCTGTACAAATCAACACTGGCAGTCTACCAGCAACCATGACACCCCCCCCCCCCTCCCCGGCCAAATCACTCACCCCCTCGGTAGTCATCAGTTACCATGAGTACCGCCACCCATGTAAATATTCTTAGGACTTCTCAGAGCCTTTAATATATATGGATGCACATTGCAAATTTGGGGGCTTGGGGGAAGAGCATGCACCCCTCCTATCTCAGATTAGATTTACCCAGAGGCTAGCTTTTATGGGTGATGGTATAATTAGAAGGTGACTCAAGGAAGCCATAAAAGGAGATGAGTGAGGCAAGGAAAAGATCCAGGTCCTGTTCTGGATGGCTTGGGGTTTAGCCCTGCAGGGGACCTTGGAGACATGATGACAATATGTTCAGGAGTGGAGGGAGGCTGGACATTTGCCTGATTGCTCCTGCCAGCTTACTGTGGGTAGGGTACCTCATTTACCCCAGAATGCCCAGTATCCCCGTAGGCAGCCATCACTCTGATGAATTTTCAGAAAGTGCCTTACAACAGATGATGTGAGTGTGCTGAGGGGACACGGTGCCGGCAGCAGCTGCCTGTCTTGGTCCCCACACCTACCAGAAGCCGATCTTGTTTTTATAGTCGCCTCTTCAGGCAGCACTGAGTAAAAGGATAAAGTGTGAAATCGCTCCATGGATTAGCCTTAAGCCATTTTTCTAATTTTATCCCTTCCCTGTTCCTGTTAGCCTCAAAGCCAAGGTATTTGAATTACCACTGTGGATGGGCAGCGGGGCTGGGATAATGTGAAAGGTCTCTTTCAGTTGGGATTTCAGGGCTGGTATGCAGCTCAGCTATGGTTCAGCATGTGCTAAGCCCTGAGTCTGATCCCTGGCATCACATAGCAGAGATGTGGGGAGGATATGATAACCCTCACGCTCCTGAGGTAGAGGATCAGGGGTTCAAGGTCATCCTAAGGGAAATATCAAGTTGGAGAGCAGCTTGAGATACATGAGGCTCTGTCTCAATAAAGAGAAAACCAACTAACTAATCAACCAAACATAAAGCCAAAAGCTAACTAGGGTTTCTGAGGATATCTCTAACTGCCTGCATGGAGGCATGTTCTATGTCCTTGGAGGATGGAGGGCTATGGCTCGTTGCAGGATAGGGACAGTGAACCAGGGAGAGAGGCATGAAGTCATGGTAGGTGGTGTTTGGAAGAAGAGCTACAATACTGGTCAAAAGAAGCCAAGACCGAGGCTAGTGAGTCAGAGCCAAGCTTTGGTCACATAGAGCTTGATAGAAACAAGGGATGAGGGGCCCAGGGGTGGTGGTGGTGGTCAGTAGTTGCTGAGTGGCCTTTTTCTGAGTCAGTCTCAGAGGCTTACTAGTGTTTCAAAGGGACCACAATGTGCTGTACAAAGACAAGTGAGCAGCACAAGTTCCAGAGAGCTGGTGGCCATCTAACTTCAAACATTACCTGAAATGGAAGGAAAGAGGAAGACTGGAGCTGGTAAAGGCCTTTCTTGACGTCCCCCATCAATCAGGTCGGCAGACCTGTCTCTTGTGTGCAGCTGAAATTTTCTCAGCTCTGGATTCTGCAGCCAAGAGGCTTCGTCTCACTTGCCAAGAGTTTGACCATATCTCCACGAAGAGCAAAACAATGTGTTTCCCATCTGCTCTGCTGCCTTCAGCCTGTGATGCCAAACCCCATCACATGCCACCTTTTCTGCCATTTCCTGGGGGTGTCTCTCTGCCTCCTCAGGTAGTAATAACATTTTCGGTTTTTAGAAACATCAGCAAGTTTTGCCAGGCGGTGTGAGAGATCAGGAATGCTAATGCTTCCATCTGGGGATTATGTTAATACACTGTCCTGAACTGACATTTGAAAAATTATGTATTTGAATTGGCTGGCTTTCCTGTCTGCAAGCCCAAGGTCAGATTGCATTGCATCAGGGTGGTAAGAGGTTGTGTGAGATAGGCCAGGGTTAGGTTGGAGGGGGTGCTGACCTGGGGTCAGAAGTCTTGGGTTCCAATCCCCAGGTATACGCCCATGAACAAGCTGTTTCCCATATTCAGGTTTTATTTTATTTTTAAGGTGGAGGAGTGGGGTTCTTCAATCTCGGAGGCTTCTCTAAGTTCTAACCACATGTGACTCTTAACTGCAAGTGTCTTGTCAAAGCTCTTGCCTTCTTTCATCCTTTGAGTTCTAGGATGTCTTAGTTTTGTTTGCTGTTGTTGTGATAAAATACCCTGACAAAAGTAATTTAAAGGAGACAGGGTTTACTTGCCTCCTAGTTCTAGATTACAGGCATCAGGGGAGAAGAGTCAAGGTGACAGGACCTTGAAGCAACTAGGTACATCACATCCACAGTCAAGAGCAGAGATCAATGAGTTAAGGCATGTAAGCCAGTGTTCAGCTCACTTTCTCCTCTCTTACACAGTCCAGAATACCCTGCCAAAGGAATGGTGCCAGCCACAGTGGGTGGGTCTTTCCACCTCAGTTAATGTAATCAAGACAATCTCCTGGACATGCCCACAGTCCAATCTAGTCTACATAGTCCCTCCTGGAGACTCCTTTCCCAGGTGATTCTAGATGGTGTCAAGTTAACAATTAAAACTTCCCTTCACACCTAACCTTGTCACCCATCCTTGGCTTTTCCCTGGGCAGTGAAACACTTCCACTTGCTTATCTGTGTTTTACCCTCTCTGCCTATGCTCAACTCTCTCCCACCACGAGAGTGAAGGTGGAACTGCCCATGTCACTTCTCCAGACCTCTCTTCTCTCTGCTGTCTACATGGTTTCTTAGGGATGTCTTTTGAGTGTCTTCTGTCTTTGACTCTCTAGTTCATGGGTTGCTACATGGGATCCTCTTTTCGCTCATCCAATAATTAACTGATGGCTGTCCTTAGTAGTACCGTTTTGGGCACAGGGTCTCCATAGTCTTTTCTTTTCAGTGATGACCTTGGGCATGTCTCCATTGCGTCTCATTTGCGCCTCAGTCTTGCTTGCTCCAGCTTGCCACTTATGTTGCCCACATTACCCTTTGTTACCTAAAGTGGCTCCTTCTTGTGGATCCCTCCCCCCCCCCCCCCCACAGATAGGCTCTGGCTTCAAGTTCCCATTTCCAAACACTCTCCGTGAACTGTATCTAGGAGGGCCCCTGCATCTCCCACACAGAATTGAGGCTGCAGTATTAACCCTGCCTCTTCAGGTCCTAAGGAGGCCCTTCACCATCTGGACATGGAGTCTTCCTTAAACTTAGCTAAAATTACCTATTTACAGGGCTCTACCAAGGATCTGATGAGATGAGGCATGTGTATATATTTAGGAAAGACGGTGCATTAAAAAGAGGGTTGTCTTTAATCATCTTTTGGTGGCCACCTTACGGCAGTGACAAAATACATGTCCCCGAGGGCTGGCACAGACTAGTCACTTAGGATATGAGAAGACCTCCTATGTGATTCTTAGCAGTCCTGAAGAAAAACCATTAGGTATTTGCGTTAATACACCCCACATCCCCATCTTGGGAGATCATCTCTCCCTTTAGCTTCACAGGCCCTCTGAGCATGCTCTGAGGAGGCATTCTGTGTCCTGTATTTGAGCATCTCTCTCTTTCCCTTCCTCTCATTCTCTCTTTCTCTCTCTCTCACAAACACACACACATACACTCAAAACTCTGGGAACAATTTTTGAGTATGCGAGAAAGTCATTATGCTATCATAGAGAAAATAAGAGCTTTGGGATTGGCTGGTAAAGTATGCATACTCTCTGCTACTGATACCTTATAACTTGAGATAAATTGCCTACCCTTCAAACCTTCAAACCTTCCATCATCTATCTGGGATGGGAATTACAGCAGTGAGTTCAGGGCTGTGGTTAGGAGTGCAGGAAATAAGCTCACATAAGGAAAGTGATTCCTACATTGTACAGGCCAAGTAAAGCTGGTTCTCTGAATGCTGGGTCCTGAGAACTGCTATGGTGAAGAGCTCACTTATAGAGCCAGACCACAGCTGAAGAACTTAGGTTGAACCCCTCTCCCTCTCCCCCCAGAGCTCAGGGCCCGTCACGAGGGAAACCCACTGGTCCCTATTTAGAGCTAATGAAGTTTAATTGCCTCATCTATGAAGGAGTCATTATTAGGTGCAAGCCATCCTGGCGGCCTGTCATTGGGTTCCCAGGAGCCATGGCCATAATAAACAGCCAGAACACATCGGGGTTGGGGTAGTGAGAGCTTTTGCCATGGAGGGGTGGGGAAGCCTTGACTCTAGCAGCCTAATGACATTCTGTAGAGTTCTGTGATTGTAGGCCTTTGTGGTGAGCTTGACAACAGCTCTAAGTAGCAGCTTTTCATCTGTGAAGAGTAACGCCCACCTGTCTCTCACATTAGATGACACCGGACCCACAGCAGAGTGTAGCTTTTTCTCACCAGATCAAGACTCTTCCCCTTTAAGCTTCCCATCAGACTGGAACCCTCGAGGTTTGGGTGATGGTGCCTCATCCATTAGACTGTGACTCAGAATGGGGCTCGACTGTGCTTTCCCCATTAGAGTGTGGGAAGAGTGAGCTGAGCACCCGCATTCATCTCTTCCTGCTCGCTGACAACAGATGTGATGTGACAAACTCTGTCACATTTCTGCCACCATGGTTTCCCCATCATGACAGATGGTACCTTACACTGTGAGCCAAAGAAATCTACCTACCTACCTACCTATCTATCTATCTATCTATCTATCTATCTATCTATCCATCCATCCATCCATCCATCCTTCCTTCCTTCCTTCCTTCCTTCCTTCCTTCCTTCCTTCCTTCCTTCCTTAAGTTGCTTTGTCAGGTGTTCTGTCAGATCAGAGAGAAGAGCAACTGAAACATTACGTTTTCTGGGAAAAGCTGTCTCTACCATAAGACTTAGGGTTCTCTCTCCAAAGGTTAAAACTGTGGTGGCGTTTAGTCCCAGAGACTGTCTATAATGTATCATTTTTTCATCTATAAGGCTCTTCTTACTGGGGGGGGGGAGGAGTAGGTTCTGTCCTTTGCTTTGTAAGCAGTCAAAAAAAAAAATCCCAAACCATAAGGCAACCAGCTTTCTTTTACAGGTTGTTGGCTTTTAAGTAAAGATAGTTAAAATAATTTATATCCTGCTCAGGGAGAAACTGGAGAGGGGAAGGAGGGGTAGGTTTTCCTGGCACAAAAAAGCACCATAAAAAGTCCTGCTAAATGCTCACTCAGCGGCCTCCATTCCTTCTAGCGCAGAGCAAACACCCATGATTTAAGCCGAGCTCCAGAGGAAGGTAGGTATCAGAGCTATGACTGCAGATTTGGCCCAAACACTTGGGGTTGGAGTCATGCCTCTCTGAAGACAAGGGACAGAGAGGTACTGGGCTCCTGGACCAAGAAAAGGGTGTGCTGGAAGCATGCTGTGGCTCGCTGAAGATGTAACTCCTACTTCACAAGTATCTACTTTTGTTCATTAATTTATATTCAGAGCTTGAGGGCAAGAGCCAGAAGGAAGCAAGGAGCTAGATTTCTCCCAGCTGTGCTGTTATCTAGCCATGCTTCAATGGGCAAATCCCTAACTCACACTAAGCCTCAATCCTCCCTGACCTGGGATTTTCTTAACGTGGTCTGCAACTACACAGAATGTTCATGGATCCTGGAAACTTAGATGGATGTATGGAATATAAACAAAGACATTGATTCGTCACAGAAGTGTGCATGTTTTATAGACCTCAATGGCATCTATTTATGGGTATGAGATTATCTGATAGGTATCTATCTCTGTCACTGGGCTGCAAATGATATGTGTTGAGCCCCCTCTTCCCTGCCCCCTGCACTGCTCTCCAAGATTTCCCCCTGCCCACCATGCTGTTTAGTGCTTGCCTTACTTGTATCTGGAGTGAAAATCAGAGGTTCACCTTGCTGTGAACTATGATACCAACCTGCCATGAAAGATATGACCACGGTGTAACCAACTGTGTTTTTTATTGCATTTGGGGTTGATGCCACAGAAAGCAGTCCATAACTGGTACTATAAATTCACTTAAAAGACCATGTTGAGGAACATCAGAGGCCATGGGAGGTGGGGACTTAATTTTGTTGTTTTAGATAAATTAATGTAGCATTGAACTGTCTTTTTACTATATTATTTATACTCACATACAGTTAACCACCCAGTCTTAAATCTCTTTCTCTGCAGTGAACTAGGTGCTGAGAATAAATGACCTAAAACAAGTTGTTCGTATCACCAGGGTTCAAGAAACATTGCAGAGGAGCAGACAGAGGATGTGAGAGCTGGAAGATAAAGAGAAGGGGTGCATAATGTTAACCACGAAGACAATGCACAACCATTGCAATCAGGAACTCTAAACAGCTGCAGACAACCACACCAGGTCTGCACAGGCGAATCATAAAAAGCCAGGCATGGGCAGAGGAGAAGCACAGGGCTCTACCCCTAAATCCTCAACTGTTTCTATTACATTCAAGGCAAGGAAAGGCCGTTGCCTTCAGGTGTGCACCCAGTGGTGAGCCCGCCAGGCTCCAATGGGCAGTTCCAACCCAATGTTAACACAGATGGCCCTGTTTAAACTGAAGGCATCATAAAACAAAACATAAGTCGTGGATCTGGGAAACAGATGGGTGGTGGCGGGTTAGAGTGAGAGGAAAATAAGAGAGGGTAGTGAGGAGACAGCAAAGAGAATGCATCATACAAGCATGTGAAATTATCAAAGAACTAACTTAATAAAAATGAGCTAATGACTAAGCGAATAGCAAGGCCTCTCTTGGGAATGGATGGACTAAGGCAATAAAGCGAGGTCTCCAAAAGTAGACTGAGAACATACTCAGATGTCCGGAACACCCATCTCATTAACTGGAAGCTCCATGGAATCTAGAGGAAAAATTTCTACCTAGAGGATTCAGTTGTTCTAAAAGAGACTCAGATGGGGAGAGTTAAGAGCCAGCATGCTGAGATAAATCCATTCTTATCTCCCAGCTTCCTCTGAACGTTTATAGATCCATTCGCTACCTTCAAAGGCTATCTGTACCCTTTCATAGAGGATTAAACTCCTGCCCCAGGAATATGGACTATGATAGGTCAATGCATGCCCAGGCAGAAGTCATCAGAGATGCAGAGCAGGCCGTTCCTGTAGAGAGGACATGGAGAAGGGAGATCAGAGAAGCTGGGGGGGCGGTGTCTTTGAACAGGTGCTTCTTTTACCCAAAATGTACACTTTCACCCTAGATCACATGACTCCACTTTCCAAGACTCAGTTTGATGATCATATCCCCTTCCTAGGAAGAACGGACCACCACTTCCTTTGTGTCTCACTGGGAAAACATACTCTTTGTCATGCATCTTAAAGTACTTACAGTAACTATTTGTGATGTATGTAACACTGTTTCCTGGTTTGGAGACCACCTCCATGAGTGTCATCTAGCCTTTGGTGTTGCCAGAGCGAAGCAACATGCTGTATGTGCCCATCCCTGTCCATGGTCTTGAACAACAGCCCTGGTGCCTTTCGGAATCCCAGAGTGCCTGGTACTACTTTGTCCCCTTCCACATTGAACTCAGAAGGCTCACCAGCAGCCTGGTGACAGGATGAGAGAAAATATGGAGTACAATGAGCCTTTCATGGAGGAAATTCTTAGTTCTACCTATTTTCTGTGCCTTTGAAGGCTCCAGTTTGCTACCTGGTGGTACCGATTGAGGTTGCAGAGTGAAGGTCATTTACACTTTCCTTTTTCCTGAATGCTGACTGAGCAGGTGAAATGCCAATATCTTGAAATTTAGATATTTCTGGTAGATTCCATTTAAGCTGGAACTGGGTTATGTCAAGGTCATTTACATTCTCCATGGCCAAGAATTAACCATTTTGAACAATATTAATCCCATGATAAAGGTAGTTATTATATTCTTTAAATATGCTTGAAATATACTTTTAAAACTGCAGTTTATGGAGGGCTTGTTAAGTGCCAAAATTGCAAGAATTACTTTTGCTTTTCATATACAGTTCCTTATTCTCAGAATAATTCAGTTTGAAAAACTATGATTATCCCCATTTAGGGGAGTGCAGAGAACGGCCAGAACTACTGAACAAGTGGTGAAAGGTCACAGGGTCAGTTAAAGGTTATCTGTAGATTATTGGTCTCCATAGTGTTTTATTAGTCTACCCTGATCAATCTTTTACCAATTTCCTAGCAACAGACAAAATAGTTCCCATAGCAACAGTAGTAAAATCAGTACTAGTATTTGGATAATATGATTTTTTTAAAAATCCCTTCAAATTCAAAGTTAGTATTCCATACCTGGGAACATATATTAAAAGAAATTAGCCTAACTGTAAAGAAAATTTATGCACAAAGAAATGTCCCACAAGCCACTTTTGGATGAAATTGAAGGCCCAGTTCATGAGAGGGAACCCATACCTGACTCTGCTAAAGTGACCAAAAACCTGAGACTTGATAGGTCACGGGCCTCAGGGAAAACTTAATATCATTTTTCTAAAGAAACACAGCAACAACATGGCTCCTAATAACATACTGCTATCCTAATATAGGTCAGCCCTTTGGTCAGCTCTAATTGGAGAAGTTTCTTCTTGCAGTAGACAGGAATTACCAGAGACCCACAACTAGACAATGTGTAGAGAGTGAGAAGCTTTGGAACACTCATTCTTAAATGGGATGTCTTCATTAAATCCCTCCTCTCAAGGACCAGGGATCTATACAGAAAAGGAGGTAGAAAGATGGTAATAGCTAGAGGTGGTGGATAACTTCAAAGAAATAATGTCTTTTAGACAGCAGGGCTGATATACATAGGAATTCAGAGATGTGATAGCAACGTACAGGTTCAAACTGAACAAAAGCTAGGCACTGAAAAAGGGAAGTGGACACAAAGTCTTATCCCTGATGTAGAAGCTATTCGCAACTGATAAGGTTGGGAGAGAGAGAATCAGTTTTCTCCAGTGAAGTGTCACTTGGTGTACCAGCCACACTCTAGGGCAGGTCCCATTCCCAGGAGTCTCTGGCCAATACAAAATGGACTCCATTTTGTGTGTGCGTGCGTGCGTGTGTGTGTATGTGTGTGTGTGTGTGTGCATTTTCTGTTTTGATATTTTTTCTCTTATTGAGTCTCTTTTTTTGTTTGTTTTGATTTTTAAAAATTGTTTTTTCTTGTTTAATTTGAGAGAGAACATAAAGTTGAGTGGGCAGGGAGGTAGGGAAGGGAAAAACAATTAAATATGTTGTATGAAAAAAGTTAATAAAACTTCTAAAAAAAAGAACTGGGATACCATGATTCAGAATATACTCCAGTTGATGGCTATCAATTTCCTACTTTAAATCTTTACTGTAAGATCACATTAGTGTCCAAAAGCAGCAAGATTTTTGTCTTATAAAGTATATTATAAAAAGATTTGTGAAGACATATATATATATATAAATAAAACATGCAGTATAACAAATAAAAACAGAAGCGTTCCAATAAAAATTCAGAAGTTTATTTTGCTAAATTCAAAATAAAATTCAGAAAAAAAGGGTCAGGATCTTAAAAACATAAATATCCAGTAACAGTTGGGTGTACTGTGTCTACTATTAGCAACAAGGCATAGTCAACAACATTAATGCCTTAACGCGCCATTCAGCGACGTAGAGGAGGCCCGTAATGACAGTGACCCACAAGCTGATCTCTCTTCCCAGAAACTGCTCCCAATTTTTAGGAACTGCCTGCAAGGAACATGCCCTCCTGGTTCAGGTGACTGCCCCAGCGTGTGACCCTATGAGACAACAAGTTTTCTTCATGGAACTTTTCCAGAATGGATATGGAAGCGCCCAGTACCTCTTTGTCAAAATCAGGTATGTTGTTGGCTTTGTCTTGCCTTTGTGCAGTGAAGGCAGAAGAGGGCTAGAATAAACTGGGAGAGATGGAGGAACAGGAGGATGAGGAGGAGGAGGAGGATGAGGAGGAGGAGAAAGAAGAAGTTTGGAAAACAGTAAAAACAAATTCTGTACTATCCTTGCATCTGCCATGACACCCCTCAACTCTTCAGAGAGCTCAACAGCATTTGGACCCTGAGAGAACCCACTCACATTCTTTTACTAAGTTTTCCCCTTTGCCCAAACCAACTAGAATTTGTTTTCTGTCAAGTACAAGACTTTTAATTTAGGCAGCAAAGCTTTAGCAGTCTGGATTACAGAAAGAAACTGTGGCAACATATCGGTGAACAAAAATGTGTGGATCCAAGATAGCCAACCAGTGGACCACAAAGAAGCTGCTGAAGAAAGTTGGGGCATGACCACAGGAGGAGGTACCCACTGATTCGGCCTCACAGAAGCTGGGTTGCTGAGCCATTCACTGTGTGGGTGTCAACTCTAGGATGTATATTGAGGATCCTAGCCGCTTAGAAGATGCCCCCCTGAAAGTATTGTGGCAGAGTCATACAAACAAGGGAGGAAGCTCTATCATTGCCTCTTCACTGCCATTAATCTAGAACCTCCCTGCTAACCAGGACCACTACAGGGGCTTGATATAGAGGGAGGCAAAGTTCCTCTTTTATAGATTTTGTGCTTGAGTCTGTGTGGTCACATCGTTCACTGTTTATGGTGCTGAGGCTGTGGGAAGGGTGCCTTCTGAACCCCAGGGCATAGGTGTTTTCTCATCTCTTTTCATGTATAAATCAAGTAGCTCACAGGGGTTGGTGATGGGCAGAGAGAATGATTAATGGGGTCTTGTGAGACATAAGAGAGGAATAGATTCATTCTAACCCACAGAGACTCCCTTCTTATGGGATATCCAGGGTTTCCTCTTACATGTCTCGGTTTCAAGCCTACCTTTGCAATTTCTTTCCTGAGACCTTTACAAGTGACATTGTGAAGATGCATCTTGCAGGAGACTGGCGTGTTGGGATTTTCTGAGCTCCAATCTGCATCTGCAGCATCTTCGGCGCTTTTGTCTCCTCCAGCAGAACCAGTGACACTCTGCCTCTCTGCCTCTGGGTCCCCTTCTATGTTTTGAGCAAGCTCCCTCCGGCCTGCATCATCTTCTCTGCCCCCGCCCAGCAGCACCTCCTGACTCTACACTGGCTATGCCGTGTCTCCTTCCTTCCCCAGCCCCAGAAAGTGGTGGTTACCAATCCCTAGGACCAATTACCACCAACTCCATTTTGCTTCTTCAGGCATCTAACAAATGTGTACAACACTTCTCTGATTTAGTGATCTCTGTTTATATAATCTAACACTCCTCCAATTGCAATTTCTCCATTTATAAAAACGAAGGCTAGTCCTTAACTCATGAGGCTGTCGGGAAGAAGAGTCAGGGGCATGGCAGTTGAGTGACTGGTACATAGCAGTGCCCCATACATGCTGGCCATTCCCTTCCTACCAGTACTGAAATACAGATTCCCCCAGACCTTGCAGTGGTGATGAGCAGCTAGTAGAGGTACACTTCAAATCCTGAATTTTCACCTTTGGCTGGGCTACGTGTACACAGTGTAGTGCTGTCTGGTAAGACTCGGAGACAACAGTCAAGTCTGAGCTTTCAGGGAGGGTCAACAGCATACTACAGTTACCTGTATTGTCTGGATTGTGGATGCAGGGACTCAATGCACTGAATTAACTAGCCCATGCTTTACTATCATGTCTGCTTTGTGTTGCACGATTTTGCCCAACTGCAGGCTGTTGGAAATGCTCCCCTTATCTCTAAGGTAGGCTGGGCTAAATTAGAATGCCCAATAGGTTACATATATTAAATGCTTCAAACTTCTGCAGTTCACACACAAACAAGAGTTTTTGCCCTTGATTTTCTTTTTAAAATATATTATTATTTATAACAACAAAAGCAATATTAATGATGATGTCTTCCTCTAACTGTCCTCCACTTTACCTTTGAGAAAGGGCTTCCCACTGAATCCAGTGCTTACAGATTAGCTGTCCTGCTTGGTCCCTGAGCTCTGGGGTCCCTCTTGTCTGGGCCCCCACCACACCAGGGTTACATTTTTATGTAACTGGTGCTGAGGGTGAACTCAGATCCTCATGCTTGGGCAGAAGGCACTGTTGGCTTAGCTGTTTCCCCAGCCCTCTCCCTTGACTCTCTGTTGAAAGAACTGGTCTCCAGGAATTGGGCCCCAGTGAGGTTGAAGCCGTGCCCAACAGAGCCCTTTGCCCAACAGTCACTGCCAGCCCAGAGGCACAGCTGGTAGACCCCCACAGCAGGCGGAGGCGGAAGTGTTCAGAGTGAACCGCACTGTTGAAGCAAACCCTCCTCTCAGCATTCTCTGTCTTAGTCACTTGAGCAGATTCTAATTTAGTCTCAAAAACATTCTTCAATGGCCTCGGGCGAGTGCTGCATTTTCATGACAGAAATGGGTACAGGGAGCTCAACAAACATCCTCATTCCTGGAGCCAGTGACAAATCCCTGGAAGTCACTTGGGTGAGGAAAGAGGGAAAGAGCTACTCTCTATTTGAATGAATGAATGAAGGAATGAATGAATGAATGAAAAGTGTTGCTAGATTCTGAGTTTGATGCTTTGAGAGCCATCTAATCAGTCCTTCCCACTCCTTTGTCCATACTTCAGATGTAGAAATTGGAGGAAATGGGGATTTAGATTGATTTAGAGTTAGGATGGCAGAGGTGGGGGCTGAAGCCTATCATATCAGGCTGGCTTCAGAGATTCTGCGTGCAAGGGGACATCTAGGCTCTGAACAGGTGACATGCAGCTCACATTTCTCCTCCAGCAGGCTCCTGTCTGGCTCAGAGACAAATAGCCAGAACTAGGCTACAAGTTAAGAATTCTCAGGGCAGGTGAAGCAATAGAGAATGCCACGGCCAAGTCACACCCCTGGACCTCAGAGAAGACTTTCCTTCTAACAAAACTTTATTCCACCCACGTCCTGTACCCCAACTTCCATTTGGTTGGACTTCAAAGAATAGTTGAGAGCTACACAGGAAGGAGGGTGGGAATCAGAGGCATCGAGAAGGACTTAGGAGCCCACGAGAGAGACATGGGACTGAAGCTGCCTTCTTAGGAGCGTTTATGAATCCAGTCACTGTCAAGGGTGGGGGAACCATCTCCCGCAAACTCAAGCTGAGCACCTTCCCATGATAGTGTCAACTGAGGTGTCAAATTGGGCCATTCTGTTTCTCATTGCATCTGTTTTGTTTTGCTTTTTGAAGCCTTTCAAAGAACTGCTCTCTCCATTCTTAAAATGCATCTGATTGTCTTGGGTCTACATTTGAAACAAGGATGGATAACATCTTAGTATAGATGAGGCTACATTAACCAGAGCCTATTGAAGGGAAGCAGTAGATGGGACTGTTTCTTTGATCACTGCAGAAAAATTGAGGAGACCCAAATGTTTTACAACAGGCAACAGAAAAAAAAAAGGCAATTATGAGAGAAGAGAGAGACTTTTAAAAGCTAGTGGGAAACTAGAGGAAGCAACATTTAAGGTGTTAGAAACTGTATATTTCAATTTACTGAACACAGAAACACATCCCATTGCCCTCATGCAAGTTCATCCTGCGTTTAAATCTAGAAAGACAGGAGAACCAGCGTGGTGTCACCAAATAGTAGCAACTACAACTTCACTAACATACAGACATACATCTACTTGGTCCAAAGCTTCAAGCATCTTCAAGCGACTTTCTCTGGAAGTTTCAACTCCCTGTCAGTTTTTCGCACTTAATGAGACACAGCAAGATTGTCCCAGGGAAACTGCGATGCAGTGGCACAGAGGAGGCGAAGCAATCTTTCCTGATGTGTCTACCACAGGTTCTAACTGAGGGAGGATCTGCTAATGATTTTTCTAATGAGCAAAATGACCTCACACTACTGTGAGATTTGGGGCCAGCGCCAGCTTAGCTGGCAGGCAGAGGAAGGAAAGGGGGCTAAGATTTATTGGGCATGGTATGTGTATTTATCATCTCTTTTGTTTATTTGAGACTGTATCCAAGGCTGGTGTCAAACTCACTATGTAGCCAGGATGACCTTGAACTTCAGATTCTTCTGCTTCTACCTTCCAAGTGCTGGGATGATAGGTGCGAGGTGCTGGGAATGAACCTAAGGCGTCTGAATGAACACCCCACTACCCGAGATGCCCCCTCAGCTTCTCGCCACCACTCTCAGGTGCTGATATTTGTGAGCCCATGGACCTGCATACAGACTTGTGAGTTTCCTTCCTCAGGGTGGAGCTGTTCCTTTGGGTACTGGCTTTATTGTATACTCCAGGGCTTGAGGTGTTGGCTTGGAATTCCACAAAACATAGTCAGGGGGAACTATGCAGGTTGAGAAGACTACAGTGTCTACTGGACATGAGGGGAGGTAAAGCCTGGACAGGGACAGATGGGATTAGAACAAGGCTCTCCACCTAGGACAAGAAAGGCAAGCATGGCTGAACGGTGAAGTAGTGAGCACACAGTTAACACACTGCCTTAGATTTGCTGTGTCATTTCTTAGGCTGGCATGGACATGATTAGACCTTAAGCTTATCTAGTGCGTTATATTGTTCAAAGAACAATGGACACATGTTATTCCCTGTATTAGGCAGGGCCTCGATTATTAAACCCACTCCACAGACAATTAAATTGAGACAGGAGAAGCCAAGTGCACAGCCAAGGTCACAGAAGAAGCAGCAAAACTAATGCTGGGATCAAGGTCACTTGACTTTCATAGGCTTTGTTCTGTCTTACTATGCTGTGCTCCCCACGATACTGGGGTGGACTATAGGTAGCAGAAAGATAATAACAGTTTAAAAATGCATAGTAATTAAGATTCTAGGGTCAGGGATTCAGCTGCATGGGCTCAAATTCCAGTTCTACCCCTTCCATGCTATGCCTTTTACTGAAGCTTTCTATGGCTCACATTTCTTATTTATACATTGCACTACCTACTGGTACCTTCTTTATTGCTTTATTGTGGGAATTAAATGGCCAAACTTAAAAGCATTCAGATGAATGTCCTTCTCAGCTCTCAGGTAATATTAGCTAACAACATTTTATTATAAAAATAATAATAAGTAATAAAATAAAGTTGAAAGTGTTTTCCTGACATATCAGTTTTAGATTGCTATTTTGTTTCATAGGGGAACAGAAAATACAGAAACACCGGGAGAAAATAAAAGCTCACTTTAATCCCAGCACAGAGTGATAATTGGAATGCTTTAGTATTTCTCTAAGTATATATATTTTCTGAGCAGACAGAGAACTACATGGAGTCAGCCCTCCACATCTGTGGGCCCCATATCCATGAATTTAACCAACTGTGGATCAAAAATATTAGAAAACAATTTCACCTGTATTGAACATTCGCAGTTTTTAAAATTGTTGTTGTTCCTTAAACAATATAGCAGAACACCTATTTACATAACATGTACATTCATGAGGTTGTTACAGAGACTCTAGAGACTATTTTAAGCATATGGGAGAAGATACTTGGATACTATGCAAACATGTTATCATTTTAGGATTTTACACAAGGCTCTTGAGCCCCTACAGGTATTGCTATCTTTTGGCAGGGGTGTGGGGGGAGATGGGGGTGTCTCAGAACTTATCCCTTGGGGATCTCAAGGAGGAGGACTGGTCTCTGACAAGCTAATATCTCACCTTTTCCAGTTAGCATAGGCCCACTTTCCTATGCCATTACTCAGTTGGTAGAAAACAAAACTTCCACCCAGCTGGTATAAACTATGCCATTCTGCAGGTGAAGCACAGTTGAGGTGGTGGCTTGTAGTCATCCTTGGATTCGGACACTAGATGTGCGTGCACTTATGTCGTCCTGACACAGGTGCTGTGTCACCTGTAGGGCAGGTGCTTAGTACACATTCAGCTACCAGGAGCCCACGTTTTGGCAGGTGCTTCCATACACCCACTGTATCAGCGTCTTTCTCCTCCAGCTCAGTGAAAACAAGACAAAAAGCGATTTTCTAAGTAAAATATGGGCTCTCATTGTTGTTTTAATTAATTATTGATTTGATTAATAGTGAGGGCAAAAGTTGGCGCATATTTAACTCTGTGCTGTGTTTTCCCCCTCTCTTCCACGCTCCTCTCCGTCTCCCCACCTGTTTCTGAAAGCACCATTGTTGAAGGAACAGATAACAGCTCAGCCATCCTGATCACATTTTTTTTTTTTTTGGTCCTTTTGCATTTCTGGATAATCCTTGAGGCTCCTAACAATGAATCAAGTGCTTGCTAATTATTTTAAGGTAATTGCTTTAATAAGTTTGGATACTCATTAATTTTGAGAAAGCCGTGACAGCTTTCAACTATTAATGAACTTCTCCCTCAAGTTGAGGGTGTCGACAGTGAGCACCCAACTTCCCTGACATCTCAGCTACAGATTGCCGTTTTTTTTTTGTTTTCCTGTAACTCCACACACCTTATTAAAGTTCAATTATGGCTTAGAGGAGCCTTCACGGAAGGCATTAGCATCCAGGTAATTACTGAGAAGTGATGGCAATTGAAGAAAAATGAATTTTATTTCCTTCATGACAACAGATCCCTCCCACCACCTGCCCGACACAGGTGTGTATTTCTTTGGCATGCTGCCTTTCCTGCTGTTCAGAGATTTGACAGAGAATCACAGAACATTCCAGAATGGACAGGGATAGGATACTGGATCCCATGCTTCCAGGTACTGATCCCAAATCCCCCAGGTAAGGCTTTCCGTTATCTTTTTGAAGTATGTTTGGGAGTTAAAGCGTCCATTCTAGCAGCTGTTGCTCAGTCCAGGGCTTATTGATGAGTAAGAAGCTCTCTCTTTAATCAAAGTAATGAAGCAACTCTTGATTCTATGCATGCCACGGACTCTGCTGTGACTTTTGGAGGTTATTATGGTTTTCTCATCTCTGGCATGATGGTTCTGGAGTCAGGGCTGTGTCAGCCATGAGTCCATGTCCAGGGTATACACCTATCTCTGCCCATGAGGGCTGCTTTGTGAGCCTTCTTCTTGCCTGCAGGGCCTTTTGTCTCAGTGAGTAGGAGGAACTAGTTAGAGCTGAGGTCCATCTCACCTGGAGACTTTCTGTGAAGCACAGACTCCCATAACATGATGCTCATGTCAGTCCTGTGCGGCAGACATTAGCATCATCTTTGCCTTACAGAGGTTCAGGGAGGCTCCAGGTCAACCACTTGTCCATTCCAGCCGTGGCATGCTTAGTGGGGGAAGACACAGAGAGCCTGCACTCTAACCAGCAGTTGACGTGGCCTCACAAAGGTGCCCAATCCTGCAAGGCCACGAAAGCTTACTCCACCATCTACTGACAGATCTATGAGAGGCAGGTGTTATTTTCTTTCTAAGAAGTCAGGGCTCAGGGAAGTTAAGAAACTTTTCCTGGGTTACACAGCCTAGCGGCTAGACGGGATTCAAGCAGAAGCCTACCAGACCCAGGGCTGGTTTGAAGATGCAGACACACACCTTGGCAGTTTGTTCCAAGCACAGCTGCGGTAACCAAGGAGGCAGATAGGCACATTACAGAATCCCACACACACTTGGAGCTTTGGGGGGAGTAAAGCTGCACTCTTTATTCAGTGCTTATCTCCTCTTGTGTAGGCTTTATTCTAAACATCTGAACTTTCTGCTAATTACTGTCACATTAATTAAAAAATAAGCCCTCTTTAATTTCATAACAGGTGGTTTGCGAATCTGGAGGAAAAGTTGAAACTTGTGCAGAATTACTGTGTAGCTTATTTGCATCTCCAATTGCTTTAGAGGACACCGAGGGCCAGGCTGCTTGTCTCTCGGCTGTCTTTCACCTCTGCCGGCAATGCCAAGCGGCTTGGCAATGATGTCGGTGTCTTTTCTCCAAAAGCCACCTGTTTCAGTCCCTGCTCCAGCTGGATTCCCAGGACTCTCAGTCAATGCTCAGAGCCATAGAGCCAGGCCTGACAGCCTTTACTATGGAAGACCTATAACCAATGAGAAGCCAGTGCCAGGCCCCAAGCCTGAAACTTACGGGGTACTCAGGAAGTGCTGGCCAACAATTTCTGTGATTAAACAAAGCCACACCAAGTGTCAGATGTATAGGCCAGGGCCACTGGGCTCCAAGGCAAAGATATGTGGACTTCGCCCATAAGTGTGTGTGAAAAGGCACAGTTAACCACAGATCTGAGTCCTGAAGCCACTTTCCCTTTCTTGATTCCAAATTACTTTGCATTTGCTGTTCTCCATCAGATTCTCCTAATACTCATTACATCAGTTGCTCTGGCTCTTTCTGTTTCCATGAATCTTTCTAGAAAGAAGTTAATGAGCCAGTGAGTATGTATGATTTAAACGTAACAGCACAGGGAGCTGGAGAGATGACTCAGCAGTTAGGAGTGCTGGCTGCTCTTCCAGAGGACCGGGGTTCAATCCCCAGCGCTCACAAGATTCTTTAACTCCATTTCTAGGGATTCTGATGCCCTCCTCTGCTCTTATTGAGTACTGAGTGTATGTAGTGTACAGATGTTTCACATGTGTTGTGAAACACCATCAAACAAACAAACAAACAAACAATGCAGACTAGCATACTATAGGCGCTTGCTCCTTATTCCCCAACTTTTGGTGCTGAGAGACCCCAGGATCTGGAGACACACCTACCAGTGTTTGAATCCTGACTTTTCCACAGAGCAGTGGAGAGACCCAGAGAAGTTGCCCAACCACGCTAGGTCTGAACATCTATAAAGTTAAGACTTGCCTTTAAATTCCTCAAACTTGGCAGCATGCTAAAATTACCTGGCAGCCTTTAAAGACTCAAGTGCTTGGCTTTGGTCACACATATGTAGGGCTCAGTACACCTGTCTATGGTAAAATACGCATGTGCACACGTGTGTGTGTGTGTATGTTAAGTGTGTGTGTGTGTGTGTGTGTGTTATGCATCCTTGGCTGCTGGTCCTTGTCTTTCAACTCGTTTGAGACAGGGTATCTTGTTCGAAGTTCCTGGACCTCAAGCGTCCAGGGATTCTCTTGTCTTCACCTCCCATATTTCTGTAGGGACAGTGGTATTACAGGCACATGCTACAGTGTGCACTTTTGTGTAGGTTCTGGGGATCTGAACTCAGGTCCTCACACTTACGTAGCAAGAGGGTTGGCCATTGAGCCATCTCCAGCTCATATACATAGACATGTGTATGTATGCATTTATACACATACATGTATATGATATATATGTAAATGTACATGTATATGTGTACATACACATATATATGAAGTGTTAGAGCCTCTTGTTAAGCCTGGACTCTTCTTTCTTTTGTGCACATGGCCTTCTTACATCAGCAAATGGTTTCTAAGATGTAAATCATGTCTTTGAGGCTTCTTGGGTGCACATTTCCTGAGTTGCCTTTGGCTCCCATTTCCCATCAACCCCACTTCCCCAGCCCTAGGAAATCCCACTGGATTATAGAATATCCAGATTCTAAGCTGTTCTCACTTGGAGTGGAGGCAGTGTCCTGCCTCTGCCCTTCCCCAAACCATGCATATCTAGTATAGCAGTCAGAGCATCTGCTAAAGAAACTCCCAGACATGGCCGTCTGCTGGGTACCATTTTACTCTGACAATGCCAGGTGCTCACTTGGCCTGGCTGGGCCCACATAACTGGATCCCCTCTGAACTAGTCACTGTCTGACTCCGGTTTCACTTGTCTGCCCTCTGAGCACACTAGGTCTCAGGCTTTATGCTGATGTTTATTCTGCTTGGAGTGGTCTGCCCTCAGGGCTGGCACAGCCTGCTCCCTCTCTTCCTGTCTTCCAGGTTTTCAGGATGACTCCAGTCTCAACTGTGTGAAACAGAAACAAGCTATAGCACACCTGTTTTACATTTCTCAATTGCACTCCTCCCCCCCCCCCCCAATCCTACTGGGTCTCACCTACTCATTCGTTGTCCATCTTCCAAAATCAGGTTTTATCAGCACTTGTATTCATTGTTCCCACTAGGTGTCTTGGCAATGCCTAGCATGTAGTGTGTGCTCAGAGTTGTTGACTGACTGACTGACTGAATGAATGAATGAATTCAGCCACCACATCCTGGAAAGAGGAGCTGTACTCTGAAGAGCAGCTAGTGCAAAGATTGGGGAAATGGGAGAGGGTGCTCCAGTAATCTGCTGCGTTTACTCTTCGGTACTGTGCAAGGGAGAATGCGTGTCATTGTGAGGGGTTCACTGTCTGCTTGCGGCTCTCCCAGTGTTTAAGGAGTTTGGCTAGCTTGTTGTCCTGTCCTGTCTACTGTGCTCTGAACCCCACTCCTTCCTCAGTCCTCTCAGCCCCTCCTTTATACCTGACACACTGCTATTATTATTTCACAGATGAAACTCACACACGCTAACTCACTTGATAGTGAGTGATGGAGACAACATCCCATCCCAAGCAACCCGACTCCTGGTCCTGCTGGTCCCAGGTGTGTCTGCCTCATATCCCCATGAATCAGTACATCACAGTCCTTAGCTGTCTACTTAACCTGGAGGCATCCTTCTGCACACTGTTCCCAAGGTTAATTGGCTTGTCCCAAACCATGAGCTTGAAGGGGCTGGGTTGTCAGAGCTGGATGGTTCTTTGTTATGAGGGGCTGGGCTAACCTGCAGCTCTGAACAAATCCAGTGATGCGGATTCTTTCTGCCCTTTCTGGTGAGTGCTTGGTATAAAGATAAGTACGCACTAGGATGGTAGGAAGACATAAAATTTAAATGGCCTCAAACAATTCAAGCTTTGACTTGGGGGCATCAGTTATTTGTCATTGCCAAAGGGATCTGTTTTCACCTGAAACTGGGCTACCCTCTTTGAGGCCTATGAACTGCATCAGAGATGGCCTGCCCTGGGTTTAAGTCTCAAGGCAATCACTTATTGGCCATGCGACCCAGAAAAGTTGTTCAGTTTTCCTGTACCTCATTTGTATAATGGGACCATGCTCTAAGGGTTCCAGGAGCCCATGCTTGCAGAGGGCTTGGTGATGCATGAATGCATGGCTAGCCTCCTATAAAGGTCAGGTGTTATTAACTGAGATGCGAAGTCATCACCCACTGGCGTTCTCACATAAAAATAAAGGTACGGGGACCTGAGGAGTTGGATCAGGCATTAAGAGCATTTGTTACTCTTGCAGAGGACCCGGTTCCAAGTCCCAGAACTCAGATGGTAGCTCACAACTGTCTGTAACTACAGCCCCAGGGATCCAATGCCCTCCTTTGACTTCCAACAGAACCAGGCATGCATGTAGTGTACATGCATACATGCAGGGAAAGTTCTCGTCCACATGAAATAGCAGAATAAGTCTATGTTCATAAAAAAAATAGCGTGTTGCTGGAGTTTCCCAAGACTTTAATTTGTGTTTTAGTCCAAGAGCTTAAAGCCAAGTGTTAGGGTTTGAATGTAAACTTTCTCTCACGGGCTTGTGTGTTTGAAATTTAGTATCCAGTTGGCACTCTTTTGGAATATTGTGGAACCTCTGGAATGAGAGATCCAGTTAGCCAAAGTGAGATTCTGGGGACAGTTCTTGAAAGTTCTGGCCCAGGCTCTCTGTTTTCTTACCCTCCATGTTATGCCTCCTGGAGCCATGAAGGGAGACACCCCAGCCACTAACTTGTTTTGCTGTACTATAGTGCACCCCCTAAGCTGTCAGCCAAACAAAGTTCTCTTTAGTTGCTGCCGCTAGGCGCTAGGCGCTTTGCCACAGTAATGAGAGAAAGAAACCGAAACAAAACAAGAGCCCTAAGACCAGGGGACACACACAACACTGCTCTGCTTCCATTGTACCCGAGCCTTGCTGAGAATCAGACTTAGTCATGAGAGGTGTGTGGTCACCAGCAGGATGTGTCCACGCCTTTGTATTACTGTGTTCTTCTGGTTGTTGCTGCTCTTTCTACGTAATTATAAATCACCTCTATTTTGGTTCCATCGTTACCAATGTAGTTTGCTGTGGGCTGTTTGCTTAACAGTAATTTGGGCTTGCTATTTCTCAATGGCTGGTGGTGGAGGTGTGCACACTATTCAGGGCCACAGTAATCATCCATTTCGCACTCCTAAAGCAGTCCTACTCTAGTCTTCCTTGCACACTGTTGGCCCACAACACTTTTCTATTCTCTCTGGGACTTTTACTACCGGACACTGGGAACAGACGGGTGGGCAGGTGACAAATGGTTCTCTTACTCTATCTGAAGTGCTATAGTCTAAAAGAAGAAAGGACACTGTGCTGGTCAGTCTTGGGTTTGCTGTTTTGGGGGTTTTATCTTTGTTGACAGCGCCAGCTACAGTCCTCTGGGAAGGGGGAAACTCGGTTGAAGGATTGCCTCCATCAGACAGACCTGTGGGCAAGTCTGTGGAGGAATTTTCAGTTCAGTTTTGTTTTGTGTTTGTTAATGACTGATGCAAAAGGGCTCAGCCCTCTGTGGGTACTGTACTGAACTGGGTAAGAAAGCAAAGTGAGCAAACCATGGAGAGAGAGTCAGGAAGAGGTGTTCCCCCGTGTTCTCTGCCTCAGTTTTTGCCTCCATGTGCCTGATAAGCATTAAAATAAACAGGGTATAAAATGCAGAGATGAACCTACTTGGGGCTTTTTTTTTTTGCTGAGAAAATGACAAATACAAGCGATAGAGGAAAAGAAAAGATAGATGACATGTGAGTTTTTTCCCTCCCTGATTATCATCTCCAAATACGGAGGTAAAAGTTTATATTATAAGCAGCTATTCTTTTGCTACTCTAAGCCTCTGGTGCTCTTATTATGAAGTGAGGACCATTGTTTCTCACCAGGTGCATCAGAGGTGGAACTCTGGGGTCACTCTGCTTTCTAGCTGTGTGATTTGGACAGCTGACTTCATTTCCTGGAGTTCCTCATCTGCAAACTGAGGCTAGAAACAGCATGTACCTCCCACACATTGGTGAACTGGATAAGGCTGTTCACCACACACAACAGTGCCTGGCTCCAAGGAATAGCCTCTGTGAAGGGTGATGCCTGCTGCGTCCTTAGGTGTCCGGAGTTGACATTCCCACTTAACACTTCTCAAGAAAAAGAACATTTTGCAAGAGCTTTCAGGTTGCAAAACACTTTCCTATGGTCTTCCAAACATACCTGGGTGAGGATCGTCATCCCCAGATAGAAAAAACAAAACAAAACAAAAACCACAAACAAACAAACAAAAGATGGAGTCTCTGAGACTTGAGAGATGGGAGAGTCCGAACCTATGATATATCACTTGACAGATGACCCTTTGACTCCTAACACAGCCTTGAGGTTGATCTCAGAATCTCTGCACTCAGGTCCTCTGTATGAGAAGATTCTGTTTCCTCCTCCTCATTCTCCTCTTCTTCCTTCTCCTTCTGGCTCTGCTGCTGAGAGCGGCAAAGAGCAGCATACCCCTCTGATAATTTTCCCTTCCAGGGAAGATGGCTGGGACAGGGTCTGAGTATAGAGGAGCTGACTGGTCCTAAGCAGGCTGCAAGCTTTCCTGTGGGCTAAGCTGTGAGTGCTGCTCAGGGCTGGGGAGAGACCCTCATGCAAATGTGCTCTGGTTGAACTCTGCACAAGGACAGGAAACGTCTTCCCTTGAAACAGAATTCCAGTCTTAGGCGAGTTGGATCGCTACAGAATTAAAGGGATTCCCTGGAACCCCATCAAAAGCTACATCATCATGCCACAGCTGCCAGAGAAGCAGTGTAATCTATTGCCACAGGGGAGGTTAAGGGTCTGCTTTCAAGCAGTGGGGTTGGGTTTGACTGTCTCCTGGGAAATCAGCTGCAGTGTGAGCCTTTCTTGCAGGAGCGTAGATGAGGACTAATGCTTATAAAGCACCTACTGTCTTTCTACGGCCAGGCTGCACTAACCTTTTCTTATCTATCTTGTTCCTACTGCAGCACACATGAATCCTTAGTCTTTCCCTTGCATTGATCTATCCCCTCCCCACCATTCAAGTTCTAGGCCACAATCTGTCTCTTCTGAAAGACCTCTCCCCACTCTAGGGAAAGCTGCAACTCCACCCTGTGCCACTTCCCGCGCCCCCTCCCGGGTCTTCTTTAATGTGTATGTCCTTACCCAACCATTTTATTGACTGCTTGCTTAATCATCTCCTTTCTTGAGAGGAGGGATAGTTCTAATCTTGCCCTTCTTGATATCGTGAGCTCCAGACTGAGGACAGTGCCTGAATACAGTAGGTGCTCAAGAAATCTTGCTTACTGACCAGAAGCTTTCCCTCCGTAGGACCTTGGGAAGCAGAACAACATCTCCAATGTTCCCAACGGGACACGAGGGGACATTTCCAGCTAGTAAGTCATTGAGTTGAGATTTGAACTAGGGTTTATTTTTATTTTTAGATTTGTCTTTTTTTATGTTTATGGGTGTTGGGCCTGCATGTATGTCTGTGCTCCATGTATATTCCTGGTGCCCAGAGAGGTCAGAGGAGGGATCCCGTGGAACTGCAGTTAGACATGGTCGTGAGCCATCATGTGGGTGCTGGGAACCAAACCCTTGTCCTTTAGAAGAGTAAGCCAATTCTCTTAACTGCTGAGTCATCTCTCCAGCCGTGAACCAGGAGTTTTATTTCCGAACTGTACCTTTAGACACACTACACTGCTTCCCATGGGAAGGATTGGAGACCTGAGAGCAGAACCTGGTACCGCCCACCATGGCACCGCCAAGATCCTTCCATACTTATCAAGCAGCCTGCTGAGTCCAAGCAGGCTTTCTTCCTCCCCCTCCCCTCCCCTCCTTCCCCATTCCTTCTTTCTCCACTTTCCTCTCTTCCTCTTGCACTGAGAGTGCAACCCTGCAACCCATGAATGCCAGATGGCAAATGACCTCCCACCAAACTATTTCCCCATCCCCAAAGCTGGCTCTCTAGGGGGATCTTGCTGATAGAAAGGCTGGCCACCTAATGTTCATGCTGCTAACAGCCACTTCTCCCAAGGGAAGTCCGTCACTTGCTCTCCGTCACCCAGTCTTGTGAGGAGTCCTGGTGAGCATGAGCACCACCTACCACTGTTGGACACAGATACACAGATACAGCTCCCAAAAGCAGGTGCCCGGCACAGAACAAATCCTACAGCCAGTCCACAAAGGCTGGTTGGCTGCTCAATGAGACTTGGGGTGAATGAGGCATACTTAGATGATGCCTGTTCCAAACAGCATTGCTGCACAGAGCTCATTACCCAAGGAATCACTCTGCCTCAGGGGGTCCCCCATTTCTTTCAGGTGGCATCAGGTGGAAATAATCCTTGATGGGCAAAGGCTAGAGTTGTCACCTCTAAGTCCACCGACATACAGCTTGCTTGGCTCCGTGCCCCTCGTGGGCCCCCTCCACCCTTAGCTGTGGACTGAAGCCAGGGGTGCTCTGGCTGTGTTCCCTGGAGGTGCTTATGTCTCCATGCTGCTTTTCCAGGTTCTGGGGAATGACCCCTGCTCGGCTTTCTTTGAACTAGGATGAACTGCTCTTTTGTGGGTATCTAGAGACAAGTGGAAAGAGATGCTAGGGGTGAGCATCTTTCCTCTCCTGCAAGGCAGCTGATGCCCAGAGGACTACTTTTATGGGTTACTCTGGAAGCCACCTGGGCTACAGCTTGCATTTTCCTCTTTTCAGCAATTTTGCAATCACAGTTTTCCTTCTATGAGCCACTCATACGCTACCGATCATGGGCTCTTTCTCTTTCCCACACTGGATTCTGACCAGCACTGTCTCTCATGTGCCTGGTTTTTACCTATTGGCCCAGGGACAGAGAGAATAGCCACACAAAGTCCTGATCCAAGAGTTCTTTGTTTTGTAGGAGAAGGGTAGAGACGCAAGGGGCCCACTGAGAGATCTTGGATGGAGAGGAAGCCTGAGGCTATTGATTGCTGGCAGGCTTCTGAGTACACAGAAAGGCTGCTGGGAGCAGGCTCTGAGAGGGGAGGCACAGAGGTGGCAGCGTAGTCCTCCAGAGGGAGCAACATACCGCTTCTCCAGGACCTACACCTGCCTCTCACATGCCCATCAAAATGTGGCCTCACTTCCTACAGAGTCACCCTGACCTGCCTCTATGTCCTGGCAGGGGCTTTTTGAAAGTCAGCAGCAGGCCTTTCCCATGTCATCCTAACTTTGGGGCTGACACTCCTTAGATGTGATGTACTTACCAATGAAGGAGGGGAGATTGTGATCTTACTTTGATCAAGCATTCATAAGTTCTGGGCATCTAAAACCAATGATTGCTATATGTCTCTCCTGTACTCCCTCATCCCACTCCACATTCATTCAACAAGCATTTATTGGGTGCCTTTCATGCCCAAGTATTACTCCTGGCACAGGAGACTCGGCATTAAATAAAGCAGATGCAAGCGCATGGATCTTATATGTAATGGGGTCAGTCATCAAAGGCAAAGCAAATACAATATGAACTTTAACACATCAGGTGATAGTGTGGGGGATGGGAACAGAGAAGTCTTCTCAGTAGCAACTTGGATAGAGCAGAGGAAGGTTTTTGTAAGAGGGTAGAGAGCTAAATGGGATGAAGCAAAACCATGCCATGCAGACATCTTTGGGGAAAATGCCAGGCAGGGATGGCACTTTTGAATCTTTGCAGCAGGCAGACACTATACATGATCTCTCTTTAAAGGTCACCACACGGGGCTTCTGGAGCCTGATCATCTTGCCCAGAGCTGTATAACAAAGACCCATTATACAGGCATGTGTATGTACTGGAACAACATACCTGACCTCAGCCTCTTCTGACCCTGGTGCCCAGGTTCCTGGTGGGCCTCCACTTTGTCAGTGGCTTAGATTGGGATATACCCAAGCCTGTTGCTGTGTGCGGTCACCTTTCCCCTGCTTTCTTTGCACGGCCAACCTGTGCTGCATGCTCACAGCTGATACAGGCTTCTTGGGCCTCTCTGGGGTCCTGATGAATTGCTGGTTCCCTAGGCTTTCCGCGCAGTTGCTCTTTCCTCCCATCCCACTGATGTCTGGTCAGGGGTAAGCACAGGGGGTAACTGGGTACGGCAGGACTTCCTTAGCCACTGATGTAATTCCTCATGGCCCAAGTCTCAGGATTAAAGTGTCATTGGGGTAGGGGCAGGAGACTCTTGAACTACCTGTATTCACAGCCGCACCACACCATACCACACACACACACAGACACATACACACACAGACACACAGACACACACACACAGACACACAGACACAGAAACACACACACACACACACAGAAACACACACACACACACAGACACACACACACACACACACACACACACACACACACAGAGAGAGAGAGAGAGAGAGAGAGAGAGAGAGAGTTTCCCTCTCTCCTCTTGACATGTGCTCAAGGTACAGGCATCTCCTGGCATCTATGTCTTGGTATTGCCCTGTAAGAATTATAACCCACCCGGTAATAATCTCTTACTTCAGGAACTTCCCTGAAGGCAAGGCCTTCAGAGGGTCCTCATGTAAATTTCCCAGGGTTCCTGGCTGGGTGCATGCCTGAGGTTCATCTAGTCCTCTCTGGAGAGGGAGCTGAGCTCTCACCACTCTCAGTGGCTCTGGTATCATCTAGTGACTTTCTGTCAGATTGCAGGGTATTTACCCTGGCATCGGTAGGACACTCAGCCTAGGGCAAAGTCTTAACACTTCTGAGAGAGAACTGAGGTCTGAGACAGCCATGCACTCAATGTCTCAGCGTTGGTCAAGGGCTTCTAAACATCTGGCTGATGTAGGAGGGAGTGTGTGTGTGTGTGTGTGTGTGCGCGCGCGCGCACGCGCGCGCGCGTGCGCACGCGCCATCTTTCTAGGTGCCTGAATTACTAGGTCACTCTGGCCAAACACCTTCTCACCTATTTAAGAAACCCAGTGCTAGAGAGAATGGCAAAGATGTCTCTGCTTGGTTTCGCTGCTACAGTCCTCAGCCATGTTTGGAAAGGAGGAGCAATTCTTCCACAGGTTAGCTTTTAAATTGACATCCATCCATCTAGCCAATCAGCCATTTTCTCAATAATTACTCGTTGGGGGCAAATTGAGCTAGCCCAAGCACTGTGTGGGAATATGGTAAGGGCAAGAAAATTAAGGACTTCACACTGTTGTCACACTTGCCTTGTTTCTGCCATGAGTGTGTGACACCTTGAGAGATTAGCAGCTACAACACCAGCTGTATGCAACCTAGAGTGCAAGTTGCAGGCCTTAAGACCTTGGACAAAAAGCTCAATAGTAATTGTTAAGCACTGTAACTTATAGTGGTATTTTTTAATATAAGAACTAACTCAGCTTCTCAAATCTTCAGTTTCTTCATCTGGAAAACCAGGATGATCATTCCTTTTCTCACCAGGATGTTTCAGCGGTTAAATGAACAGGCAAATCACCAGGTCTCAAGTTACCAGTATATGGTCTGACATATAATAGGTGCATCTGAACTGTCACACTGCCCCCCTTTCTGCTCTCACGAAGTGCATAGTTTAGAGGTGAGAATACTCCACAGACAGTTGATGAACAGAAAGTTGAGAGATATATTTCAAAGGTCAGTTCTGACCAAGTGCCACGGGGGTTCTGAAGAGTCGTAGCCAGGAAAATTAAGAAATGCTTTTCCTCACTTTTTTCATCATTCTGGAACCCCCATACCTCTAGGGGAAAGCAGGACACATTCCCACAGCACCTTTCAATAACACCTATCTCCTGGTCTCATTGGGGCAGTAACTGAAGGAAACAGGCTGTGGGAATCCAAGGAGTGTGGAGGCAGCAGGTGAAGCTCAGAGTTTGAGCAAATGGAGCATGACATTCCCCTCTCTCCCCCCCGTACTGAGAGCAGAGCCATGGCATGTAGAAGCTGGCTTTCAGAATGGGCCTGGACAACTCATCAGAGAACATCAAATTGAGCTACACCATTAGAAATGACAGTGATTTGTTTGTTTCCACTGAAAGGCAAAAAAAAAAAAAAA
>CM053746.1:36825016-36839582 GCA_028658305.1 Pachyuromys duprasi | reverse complement strand
ACACAGCAGGAACTAAGTCAGCACTGGCTGGTCCACTTTGTGGCATTACCACTGAATAGATGTATTTTCCATGACCTTTTCCACCTGCCCTGACCAATCCTATGTTACCTGCCGATCAAAGAGAAAGAAATGCAGAGGCCTTAGGACTGTTCTTGCTTGCCAACAAGTGCAGATGTCAAAAACTGCCACTCTCTGGATGATGTTTTATTTAATTGGTGGGTATTAGTGTTGAATCTCCACATAAGTGTGTTACATTTAAGATAACCATTGAGGCCAGAAAATTAGTAAGGAACCTTGGGGGCTGGGGGGAGGGTGTCCCTTTTAAAGAAAGGTAGCTAGAACACAGTTATATAAAGGGTTTTGTAAAAGGGAATAATGGAACGGGAAGGGGATGGGAGGGCAGGGAAGAGGAGGGAGTACAAGGAGGAAAGGCTAAAACTAAAGGCCTTTTGAAAAAGTCACTTGGAGAATATAGACATGCACACATTACAAAAAGATGTTATTGATGTTGCCTGGTCATGGAGTGGCAATGCTCCTACTAGACACCACAGGCTAACAAATAAAGATCCTGGTGCCAGGAATAGTTTACCTCTTTTGGAGTTATTGGCTAGTAGACCTCTGTGGATCCCTAAACATTACAGGAGATTGTCATAACTGTTACGTACCCTTCAGAATTTGATGTTAAGTCCCCATTGCAGAAGATATCATACAGAAATAAAGCTGGTACTGACTTGGATGATTTATCCCCTGTTGCTCGCTTTCCTGGCCCTGGAGGGGGCCATTAATGCTACCGGAGCAGAGTAATCATCAGCCTTAGCTGTGAACTATGTGAACCACATTAACAAAACCGGATTGGCATGCCCATTTGGCGCACTAGTGGCATGAGTGTCAGGGGGAGTAATCAACCACTTTCTGAGTGGATTTAAAACCTGCTCCGCAAGATGAAACCCATGCTGATAACATGATTCTGCTGAATGAACATGATATTAAGTTGACTCCCAATGACTTATCATTACACTCACAGGTGAGTGCATCTCTCAACCCTCACAAAAGGAGCTTTTGTTTCCAGTAGATAGCAATGATCAGAGAGACCAACAACTGGTTGGTTAAGGTGCAGAGAACGAGAGACTGTGGAACGATCAGCCCAACATAGGACATTTGTATTACACTCCATCCTCCAAGGCAAAGGGTTCATTGCTGAAGACTGGGCAGCAAGACTGTAAGAACTGGAGGTGGCGAATAACTACAAGAAAACAGTGTTTTCTGGACATAACAGAACAGTTGCACACTGGAATTCACTTTGGTTGTGACATGATGCACGAGCCCTGCACATATTCAAGCCAGACAAAGTTTCAGCTTGGACCATGGATGTGGGCACTAAGTCCCATCCCTACTTGAGAAGTCATTGGTGACTTGTACCTTCTGAAGAAGGGAAAGACATTTCTCTTTAAGGATGTGGGTCATGGTAGGTTGATTACACTCCAGTGGATCGCCACACATGCAAGAGATCATGGGCAGCATAAATTGGACTTGATGAATTAAATACAAACAAACACAAACAAAAAAAGGAAACAAAATTTGGTGGTAGGAAAGGGAGTGGATCTGAGAGGAGTTGGAGGAGTTGGAACATGTATTTACTAAAATAGAGAACTAACAAAACAAAAATTACCACCCTGAACATCCGTAGGCACCATTCATTCCTATGCCATCAATCCACAGAACAGGAAACCAGGAGCCAGTAAAAGGAAATGATCTGTCCATAGTCACATGGATACTGAGCTGAGGACTAGAATTCCAGAGACAGCAGAGGGTCTCAGACATCGTCCATCAAGTGTGCCAATGCATTCATTCATTTATTCATCTGTTCTGCTTCCGTCACTGAGCACCGGACACATGCCAGGCATTGCAGAAAATCTTGAAGATTCAGAGATGAGAAAAAGTTTCCAAACTTAAGAGACTTTCAGTTTATTTAGCATGGCCAGTGGCCAGTGTACCAGGAGCATGAATAGTGACAGCTGAATAGATGTATTTCATCCTGCCTTTGCCAAGGTCAACATGACCTTTTCCATTGCTGCTGGGAATGTTCACACCATAGCCCTACCTAGGCTCTGAGGGATGTCCAGTCTGGACTGTGTCTTCTCTTTCTAACTCCTTTCCCTGGTGCAGGGGCATTTTGATAAAAATGACGAAATGGGTAAAGATGTTTGACTATACCTTGAGATCTGCTGTGAAAAGGTACTCAGTTAAAGCTTGTAAACCACTTAGTTCAGCACCTCCCACTTCAGGGCTCACAAAACGTCGGCTCTTATGCTTACAAATGAGAAGACAGAAGCACAGACTACTCGCAATAACACAGCAAATAAGAAAGAGAGGTAAGCTTCAAACACAAGTTTGTCTGCTTTCAAATCTCTCCTTATTCCAAAATACCGCCCCGAGGCACACTGGAGATTCTGGTTTACTTTGCAATCTTTCAACTAAAGGGTGACCTCAGGGAATCTGGAGGTAGTGAGGTCCTCATTGGTAGGTAGAGTTACTTGCTTTCTTTCACACACACAACAAAGGAGTTTCTGGGAAGGATGTCTGCCCTGCCTTCTCTCACTCTCTTCTAGTTCCAGCACATATTTCCTGTCCTTGCTGCTCCCTCAGGTACCCACAGTCCCCCATCCAGACCCCACTGTAATGACACAGAGAATAATAGTTTTCTGTCCAGTCCTGGGTGGACCTCTCTGTGTCCTTCTGGACCACAAAAAAAACCCAGAACCCTTCTGGATGAGTTGTGTCCTGGCCTATAAATATAACTGAGGAGAGGGAGAAAGAGAGAGAACATTCTGGAAGCTAATAAGGTGGAACTGACAGCAGTCACCAGATTCCGGCCATGCTAGAAACTAGCCTGGTCATTGTGTGGAGAGGCAGGAGCCCCTCCAAGGGAAACAGGCACATTCAAGTCATCCCCAGAGATCTATTTTCCTTCAAGTTCTATTCACCTGAATTTTTTTTTTTTTACAGTGCAGTGCCCAGCAGGGCAATCTAAAGGGCAGAACTCTGAATCAGAAAGATTCAATGCTCAAAAGTTTAGATCTTAGAAACCCATCAGTGATGACTTATGCTAGAAAAAGAGTCACCTCTAACATCCCTCCGGGTGGGAAATGGTTTTCCATTGTCATTTTTAAGACAGATCATTATCTACGTGACTGGGAAATGGGGCGCTCAAGGTCAGAGGAAGTGGAAGGAATGAGAGGGAAAAAGCACCCAACCCCCAGTTCCCTAGAACAACTCTGAAATGCAGCCAGGAGGAGAGGAGCCTGCAGTCTTCTCTGCCTTGTCTCCATAGCATTGTCCCTCCTTGGTTGTGTGGGCATCACTGAGACAGTCAACCAGATGTCTGAGCAGTGCCTTTCCATGTGTACCAGGAAGCCCCATGTTTCCTGATGAAACACAAGGAAGGGTACCAATAGCTGCTGGGGTCACAAGATGAGGACCCCAGATTTGCTGCAATAAAGATCTTCCAAGTCAAGATCTTCCAAGTCACTCAACATTCATAACAAAGGTTCCCTGTCTGGGTGCCTGCACATGCGTGTGTGCATGTGTATGCATATATACCGCTGTGGTCACCTGTGCAGGCAGGTGTGAAGGCCAGTGGTTGACTTCTGTGACATTCTCTATTGCCCTATCGTCCTCTACTTTTTTTTTTTGAGACAGGCTTTTGCTGACATTGGAGCTTACCATTTTGATGAAGTTGGCAGGCTGGCAAGCCCTCAGAATCTGCTTGTCTCCGTCCTCTGGGGCCAGGTTTACAGACTCACACTGTCTTTTTACATAGGTGCTGTGATCTGAACCTGGGTTCTTGAGCTTGTCAAGCCATCACTTTACCCAACGAGCCATCTCTCTAGTTCTGTTCTCTACCTTTGTTGGTGCCGGAGGACTCCACCCCCTACATTCCACTTTACACATTTCTGAGCTGCCAGGAGGTTGTTAATTTGGAGGCTAACACGTCTTCTTGACCCAGGTCTAACTTTTGCTCAACAGACCTCCTCCAGGTGTATGACAGTCCAACATAAACTGTTGTGAAAAGCTGGAACTGGCTTTTGAGACCCAGTGTCTACACACCCAAGGAGGCATGGAACTCATGAGTGAGTGGCACTTTGGTTCATCACCTCTGTAAGGTTTCGGCCAGCAAGATGGGACCAGGCATCAGAAGACCAGGTTCTGGGTGTTGTTCTGTCTCTAGCACTCTAACAGCTAGTGAATATTAGTACTTTCTCTTCCCTGGGAAATCTTACCAGACCCATGGTAATCATGTAATCACCATCAGTAATCACCTGTCTTTAGCTCAAACCTCTTAGAATTCTAGACCCACAAGTCTCTGTTAGGTTACTTAATCCCATGCTTTAACTGTCTACAAGTGCTGTGCCTTAAGTTTGCTCACCCACAAAAATGTGCTGGGAACTTTACCAGTTATCTTTCATGTGTCCAAATACCTAACAAAAAGCAACTTAAAGAATGGTCCTTGTTGGCTTACATTTTTAAGGGAATATAGCCCTTCATGGTGGGGGAAGGCATGGCAACAGAAGCAGGAGGTGGCTGGTCATATTGTGTCCACATGGAGGAAGCAGAGTCCAGACAGAAAGTGAGGGTGGGTTACAAACCTCAAGGCCCGGCCCCCGAACCCCCACCTCTCAGGGAATCTCCACCTTAATTACTTTTATTTAAAATTAAATTTATTGATTTATTCACTTTACATCCCAAACAAAGCCTTCTCCTTCTCTCCTCCCATTCTCAGCCTCCTATTCTCTTCTGCTTTTCCCTCGTCCCCTTCTCCTCAGAAAAGGAGAGCTCCCCCTCCACACACCCATTCCAGCACATGCAGTCACATCATGCCTAAGTGCCTCCTCTTCCACTGAGGCTAGACAAGGGAGCCCAGCTGGGGCCAAGTGATCTAAAAGCAGGCCACGAAGTCCATGTCAGAGACAACTCCCATTCCACTCGCTAGGGCACCCAAATGAGCACCAAGCTGTCCATCAGTTACCTACATGTAGGGGGCAGAAGGGGTATCAGTTACATATGTGTAGGAGGCATGTTCCTTTGGTTGGTGGTTCTGTCTCTGTAAGCCTCCATTGGCTTACATTAGTTGACTCTGTTGGTCTTCTTGTAGAGTTCTTGTCCCCTCTGGGTCCTTCTATATTTCTCCCTTCCCTCACTCTTTTACAAGACTCCCTAAGTTCCACCTAATGTTTGGCCGTGGGCCTCATCATCTGTTTTGATCCACAGTTGGGTGGAGCCTCTCAGAGGACAGTTATGCTGTGCTTCTCTCTGCAAGCACAGCAGAGTATCATTGACAGTGTCAAGGGTTGGCACTTTCCCATGGGGTGGGTCTCAGGTTGGGCCAGTCATTGGTTGGCCAGTCCCTCAATCTCTGTTCCATCTTTACCCCTGCACCACTTGTAGGCAGGGTAAAACTGGGGTCGAAGGTTTTGTGGGTGGTTGGTGTTCCCCTCCCTCCTCTGGAAGTCCTACCTGGCTATGAGGTGGCTATGAGTCTCCATGAACCCTGCTTGACTACTGCTGCTGAGAGTCTTAGCTACAGTCATTCCATATCCCCCCAAGAGCCTACCCTATTACAGGTCTCTAGATTGTCCCAGAGATGACATCCCCATTTCTCTTCTCTCTCCCGGCCCTCTCACCTCTCACCCCTGCTCTACCCACATCTGATCTCTACCCCCTTTCCCCTCCACGCAGCCTCTCCCACCCAGTTCCCACACTTCATCCACTTCTGCTGTCTATTCTATTTCCCCTTCTGAGTGGGATTCAGGCATCCTCCCTTGGGTCCTCCTTGTTACTTGGCTTCTTTGGCTCTGTGGATTGCGGTACAATGATTCTGTACTATGTGGCTAATAACTACTTATAAATGAGTTTATACCATCTATTATTTTCTAAAACAGTGTCACCTTCTGGGGACACATGCGCCTATGGGAGACACTTCATATTCAGAAGACAACAGAAGCTTAACACCCAATGGGAAATGTTTCAGACACGGGGTGTTTCATTGCCCCACCCCATGAATGAATGATGCCATCAGTGTGACCTCTCTCTGCTAGGTCTCTGCCTCTCCGACTGTCTCTTTATTTTATTCTCAAACTCTTCCTACCCCTTCTTCTCTCTCCCTTCCTCTTTCTCCCTCCCCCCTTGCTCTCTTGCTCTCTCTCGCTCTCTCTTGGTCTCTCGCTCTCACTCTCTCTTGCCTTTTGGCCTTCCACCATGGGATGATGGAAGCTCAAAGTCCCTTGGTCACCTGCAGGCCCTTGATTGTGGAGTCTAAAAACCATCATCCAAAGAGGTCTGTGTTTATTACTGGTTAAGCCAGTCTATGGTATTCTGGTACAGTGTTTCAAGACAGGTGTGTATTACTACAGCGTGATCTAGCCGTGTTTGGCTGAAATCATTCCCAAATGTCATACCAACCCTGAGGTCTTTCTCACAATAGCTGAGTTCCCCATCTGGTCAACCCCAACCTCTGCCAAACATGAAGATTTCTCTATAAAAATGTATAACCTCGAGCAATTACGATGTTATAAATTGGAGCATTCTTTCCAATGAATAAAATTACCCTTATTTCTAATGAGAACGAGATGGCTTACATGAAGCTAAGTGCTCTGGTGATTATAAAATAGCCGACATAGAATATCAACACTTCTTCTTGCACTGCTAAAGTGGCCCATTAAATCCCTACTGATTAGGCGTTTTTCTTGGAAAATTTTCTCTTTGACATTGATGTGTTTGTAGTTTTCAATCTCAAGTCTGATGTAGTTTCTCTTATCTTTTGGTGTTGTGGTGCGTGCTTGAGTGTGTGTGTGTGTGTGTGTGTGTGTGTGTGTATATGTAGAGGTCAAAGGTTGATGACTTCACCTTCAGTAAATTTCCACCTAATATTTCTTGGGGGGCAATCAGATCCTGTCACTGAACCCATAGCTCACTGCCAGGGCTAAGACTGTAGAACTGCCTGTGTCTACTCCTCCCGAGCTGGGTTTATGAATGGGTACCATCATGCCTTGCTTTTTACATGGGTGCTGGGGATCAGAACTCAGGCTCTAAACTGGCTGAGTAATCTTCTCTTCATGTTGTCCAATGTCCAAAGACCATTCTGGGTTCCCATAGCTTCAGTTTTAAAAGCACTTCCTTCCACCTTCTTGGTATTTAATTTTTTTGTTTGTTTGTTTGTTTGAATCTACAGGGAAAGGTGGAAATGGCTTGTTTCCCCCTCAGCCCACATTGGGAGCATCATAGACCTTGCAGCAGCTGAAGTGACCACTGGCCTGTTGACAAGCCTCAGTTGTTAAAAGGTAACACTGCACCCGGGTGAGGTGGTGGTACACACCTGTAAATCCCAGCACTCAGGGAAGCAGAGGCAGGTGGATCTCTGTGAGTTCGAGGCCAGCCTGGTTTACAAAGCAAGTCCAGGATAGCTGAGGCTACACAGAGAAACCTTGTATCAACAAACAAAAAACAAACAAACAAAAAAAGTGACACTTCTCAGTGAGTCGGTACAGCCTTTTTCATCCATCCACCAAACCAGATCCCTGTGTTTTCTATGCACCCGTATCTGAGAGGTCCCTTTGCTCCTCTTCCTTCTGGCCACTGTCCTTCCACTCTGACTGTTCTCCCTCTTCCCTGGACACTGCCCTTGGCTCCTGCTCAGCCCTGGTGCTCTCAGGCTTGCTTCTCCAGTGAGTCTGCACTGCAGCCCAGAGTGGTCTTTCTAGGAGGACTTTGAGTTTGCCATATTCCTGTCTAACCCTCCTCACTGCTTTCTGGGGATGGCCTCATCCGTCACAGCTCTTTTGTGGTCCAGTCCTTACTCCCTCTCCATTTTCCTCTCTGCCTCCTCAGCTGAAATCTAGAATTCCAAGACAGATGCCGTCACTGTAGCCCCTGGCTTTGGCACAGATGGGGTTTCTTTCCTGGAATGCGCTGTATCTCCCCTTGTCTAGCTGGCACGCACTCATCCTTAAGATCCAGGTTCCTTCCCTGGTATTTAGACTGGGTAGATGGGTTCCTGTGGGCTTTCCCTGCTGCATCAAGAGCCATCCCTGGTCTGTCTTTCCCACTCAGTCTAGAGTACTTTGGGTGCAGGAAGGAAGTATATTTCCTTTTTTACCCCCTGTACAGTAGGTACTCAATAAAAACACTTGAAGTGTGTGTGAACAAACAAATTATCTCATTTAATTTTAATGGCAATTCAGGGATATAGACAGATGAGAAAGTATCCTAAATTTCACCGGTGAGACACACAGCCTTGACGCGCTTTCTATGACCTAATGTTGTTTCCCCAGAGCTCCATGTCTGGCTGCCTCATCCTTAGAGCTCTAAGAATGATTGCCAAGCAGGAGTGAGCATGTGCTCAGCCAGGTTCTCCGCCAATGTTCATGGAGAATAGAACAGGCAGGTCTGTACCACATCCTAAGCCGTGAGCCTCAGGGGGCCAGCTCTGAAACTCACTGGCTTTTTCCATGAGTGGAAAGGGCTTCCCAGTAATGTCCACTTTTCCTAAGATTTCTCCAGAATGATAGCAGGGCTCAGGTTGGGGTAGAGGGACTCTCTGCAATGGCTGCCTGAGTTGGGGTGAAGAGAGGCTCCATTTTACAAAGGGATCATCTGTGTCCCACTGGCCTTTGACCTGCTTAAAGTGACGAGTGCATTAAAAACCCAGGAGGATCTGATGGCACATGCCCACAGCCTTCTAGGTACCCTTCCTCCGCAGTCCATGATAAAGCGGAACTTACAAATTAAGGGCATGAGCAAAGGAAACAAACAGGAAAGGAGAATGGATGTGCTGAGGGACTTGGCCATGGCAATTGAACAAAGGAAGTAGGGAAAATTTCAGGAGGGACTGCCATCAGATAGAGGAACCTCTAGCTCAACAAATCAAAGCCAAACCAGGAGAATGAGATGCAGCTGGGACCCTGGATTTAGTCAGATGGGGAAACTGGGATTCAGGATCAGCATTCTGCTTTGGCCTCCTTATGGCAGTTCCCAGGATCCTTATGCCTGAGACATTGTGGAGGCTTCTTCCCAGCCCAGAACCCATCCCAGAGGGGAAGTAATCAGCTCAGCTGGTGGAGGGAGGTGCTGGCAGGTGGGAGGCAGGCTGTGTGAGAAAGAGGAGTCAAGGTTGAAGCCAAGAGCATCCCTTGGGCATCTGCCGGCCCCTTCTTGCCACCAATTCTCTTACTTTTCAGTGTTCTTATCATGGGAGAAATGAAGACAAACAGAAACTGCGTGGATGCTGAAGCCTTGCCGAACGCTTCTTGTTTCTATTATTATTATTATTGTTGTTTCATGACCAAAATCTTTCCCCAGCTCTGGCTGGCAGGAGATGCCAGGCTCCGTTGATCCACTGTCAAGAAAATCGGCATCTCAATTAAGAGGGGATATAATTAGCTGATTATAATTTCAATTTGTTCTTTTCTGGTACTTCACTCTTCTCCCCTGTCTGTGTCGAGTACATGTTTGAGATTCAAACAGCTTTTCTCTGTGTCATAATGGACAAGACGATATCAATATAGACAGCAACAGAGGAAACTGCGGCAATTTTGAAATTATCTCCCTGAGATACCTGCCATTTTTTTCCCTCTGAAGCTATTGTATTTAAATGGATGAGTTGCGGGCTTTTCAAGCCTCACGGTGTGAATGAAGGACACAATGATAGGCCACCATTCTGAGAAGTGATAAATTCATTCCCTTCTGAACTCGCAGGTTTTTTAGCAAACACCTTATCTTTGTGACAGTTTCCTGTTGACTTTTCCTTAAAGAAGAGTGATGTCCTTATTTGAGTCATGAACACGCTGGTAAGGCTCATTTGTTCCAACAGCTCACCACACATGTTAACACTGGATAGCTGCTTCTTCCCTCAACCCCATTTTGCAGAGAAAGAAAATAATGTGCAGGAAGGTGGAGCCAACACATTCTTTGACAGTTTTGGCAAGAGGCAAAGTAAAGATCAGAAGTCCATCTCCCTTTCCCTCTATAGTAAGTTCTCAAATTAACTGGCTTTCAGAAAATGGACCTTTGTTTTCTCCCCTTTGCAAAACAGTTTTTTTTTAAATTTTATTAACCTCAGTGAGAAGTTGGAAGCAAAGAGTTGCTCTAATGAAAAACAGTTTTATTACTTCTAAATGTTATATAAATTATCAACTAAGATATAATAGAGTGCAAACAATGAATAGGAAGGGCGTTAATGAAAAAAAATTACAATTCATTATGAGCCTGCAGAATGCAGGCACGTATCATAAACATAAAAGACCTTTAACATTTCGATAATTAATCACCAGACTCAGGAATTACTGATGCATGAAAAGAATGCTTAATTTGAGGGCCCTCAGTTTTAGAGAAAGGGCACTGATTTTAAATAGATTTACCTCAACTGTTGAGACCTCCAAAGTTCTCAGTGGCCAAGGTTATTTCAAACTATTGACTCAATAAAGACCACAGTGTGTCTGCTTTTACATCAAAATCAGAATAAGTTGAACCAAAATGAAAATGTGCTTATTATACGCAAGTCGCCGTGTCTTCCATCAGCAATTCTCAGTGAAGCATTGGGTAGAGCAGAAATAGGGTACCGTTCACATCCTAGTGTATTCTCCTGAGGCTTATCTGAGAGTTCAAGATTTATATTGGCCATGTCTGTCTATAGATGGCCCAATTATAATCATTGGTTAAAAGTAGGAGGTAGCCTCATGGCTTAGAAGTCTAGATTGCTCAAAGATTCCTGGCTGTGTCACCTACCAGCTGTGCAATCCCGAGCCTATCCCTTATCTTCACTGGGCCTCATTCATCTCATCAATATGAAGATAATAATGTCTCTGTCATAAGGATTTCCACATGTATGAAGCTATCTGTGTGGCCACTGTTGGACTGAAGGACACCAAGCTAAGAAGCTAGTTGCTTCAGTGGAGGCCTCCAGCTCAAACCTTTCACTTCTGAGAGGAGAAGCTAATGTTTTAGGAGCTCAAAGCAACTCACTCAGATCTGCCTGGCTCTCTAGCAGCCCAGATGGCACAGAGGCAGAATCAAGGTGTCCTGCTTCAAGCTCAATGCCTCATTAGCTGCCGTGTTAACACTGGAGGACATCTCCTCCCACAGACCCATCGTAAAATCCCTCTCTTTGGAACACATCTATCAAGCTACTGCCTGAGAGGTGAACATGGCTGAGTTCCCGAGCTTACTACTGCTGGAGACCCTGGGATGGTGGGACCAGCCCCAGCCCAAGCCCCATGCATTCCAAATGGAACTTTTTTTCCATGACACACTCACTGTCAGTTCTCAAGTATATCAAACCCTGGTCCTCTGTGTTTCTTATAATTGACTTCAGAAATGTGACTATAGAACCAGCATCTAGCCACCCAGACCTTTGACTTGTCTCAGATTGCCTGGGCTGACCCTTCTTAACCTAAAGCCCCAGCCCTCTCCAGAGGCCTCACTCCCAGTTCCCATCCGTTATCACCCTCTCTCTCTGCATTCTACCTCTTTATTCCAAGCACCCAGCTCCACTGTTGCCCCTGGTAACCCTAAGCAGTGACCTCAGGACCTATGGCTCTTCTGGGTTTGCTCTAGTTCAACAGTGAGCAAATCCTATTTCAAATAGAAGACTGGCACCCCAGCAGGTAGTGTGGATCTTCAGGGAATTAGTTTACTACCAGTTTAATAGAAGCCAATGAAATGGTCCTCACCAGACCGCATCCTTCAATGCAGAGCAGAGGGCCGGGGGTGGGGATGGGTTTAATTCCTGGTGCTCCTCTGCTCCATTCTCACCCTCTGGCATTATCTCTGGAGTTTCTTATTAAATGCAAACAGCAAGAATAACAGATGTCTATGTGGACGCCAGGCTGAGCTCGCCTTGTCTGAGGCTGCCCACTGGCATGCACGGAAATGGGCCGTGCAGCTTTGAGAAGGCCCCTCCTTAGAGCAGCCTGGTGTTTTTTCAGGCTTTGAGCACTGTTTGTTTTATCCACTATTTCCTTCTGGTCCTTCTGTTCAGGGTTCAGAGGGACACTGCATCCTCCACAAAACTGGTTCCTTACTCTTTTGGATGCCTGTTTCAGTTAGGATGTTTCTGGCTGCCCCTAATAGAAAACCTAGCTCTGATTGAACTCAGCCAATTAAAAAAATGTTCTGTGCATTCAAGAAGCCTAGAGCAGTTTATAGATACTGGGCAATAGGCAGTGTAGGACCATGCTCATGGCAAAAAAAAAAAAAAGGAAGAAAGAAACGAGGCAAGTGCTGTGATTGCCATCTTGTTGTCAGGAGAGAATCTGGGGGCTGTAGTGGAGGGAGGGGGAACCCCATCAGAAACTAGTGGTGGCCTGGAGTTGAGTGAATGAAGCAAAAACTCAGAATAGCCAAAAGGCTGGGGGCAGGAGGAGGGAGAGACAGAGAGAGAGACATAAAGAGACAGAGTCACACAGAGAGAATATATGCTTGTGACATTTGCAGGAGACATCTCCTTGGTCGTGGGTGGGAGGTACTAGTCAGACATGTGTCTGAGCTCACTGTGGGCAGGACAATTCCCTGGAGGTCAGAGGGAATGGAAGCCCTGTGTGTTGCTGTCTTACAATAGTCGACTCCAGTTTGGTGACAAGTAGTCCAGGCGTCCTCAGAGAGGCATTGCCTCAGTGGTGGGAACTAGCCCATCAGAGGCTAGGACTGTTCTGGAGCCATCTAGCAAAATTCACAAGATGCTCATCTCAAGCAGGGGTTGGCAGCACATTTTCTGTAATGGTTTTGTCACGCACGTGGTTCCCATCTCAGCTTAGTAAATTGGCTGTTAGCACCCTAAAGGGCCCACTGGCCATTTGCAGTTGAATAGGTGTGGCTGGAGACAGTACTCCAAGTGCAGTTCTTTTACAGAAACAGAAAGAGGGTGAGATTTGGCCAGCAGAATACTGATCCTTAAAAGCACCAAAGTCATTTCTATGTAAACTTACTGCATGCTAGAAAATTCACATAGTTCCTGACTCCAGCCAGAAATGATCAGTTATGCAAAAGAAATCAAGACTTATGACCCCAATGAGGGAAAAAAAAATCTGTCAGTAGAAACAGTAGAAACATGAATTACATGGTCTGATTAGTAGACAGGATTATTAAAGCAGCTCTCGGAAGCTAGTTATTTAAGAAGTTAGAAGAAAGTGCCAACATGATAGAAACAGACAAATAAATAAATAAAAACACCCAGGGCAACATTTTAGAGATGAAAAAAAAATAGCCTGGACAAGAAATCAGGTGTAATTATCAGTGGTTCAGACACTGCAGAAGAAAAGATCAGTGACCTTAAAAGCAGGGTGACAGAAATTATCCAGGGAGCTACAGGACAGCATCAAGTGACCAAACAGCCATGTCAGCCCAGTTGTAGAAGAAGGGAAACATGCCAGAGAACAAAGACAAACATGAAAGCAACTCCTTGGAAATGACACCTGTCCTAAGACAGCTTTAAAGGAAGTAACTGTTAGCCTAGAATCCTCTACCTACTGAACAGATTTCAAAAAAAACAAAGGCAAAAAGTAAAGGCTGTTCTTTCAAACCTACAAACGACAGAAGTCATCGACTGAAGACAGTTCCCTTATGAAATGTTAAAATAAATCCTTTAAGCAGAAAATATATTGATACCTGATGGAAAGTCAAAGTTATATAAAGAGTATATAAGCAGATAGACTTCCCCCCTTATTAAAATCTCTTTAAGAGATTATGTTTAAGAAGTTCAAACAATAATGTGGGATGGGTTTTACAGCTTACAGAGAAGTAAAAGGCATGGCGATATTGGTGGAGGGTGCAGCATAGTGCCAGCCTGTCCTGCATACACCAGGGCTGGGGTTTGATCTGGAGGACCACAAAAACGAATAACACATATCAAACAAAGCAGTGTGATGGAGCAAGACGCTTTTTAAAGTTTTAAAATTCACATGGGGAATTTCATACAGGCACATAGTTTGTCTTCATCAAATCTATCTCCTATTCTGTTCCCTAACTCTTCTCTCATCACTTTGCCTTCCCACCTCCATGCAATCTCCATACCCTTTCTCATTCTTTCTACTCTCTCTTCCTTTCTCTCCTCCCTCTCTTTCCCACTGAGTCCACTTAGTGCTGCCTGTATGTATATTGGTATAGGGATTTCTTACACTGTCCAGGTATGATACATCCCAGAATAGTTATGAAAGAAATGAATCATTTTTTTTAGATGATGTTGTAGCACAATGTCAAAAGACTGAAGTACATATGTAAAGTGCTGTATCTGCTATAGTGTGATAAATCTGTAAACCCTGTGTGTGAGGCTCAGGGGAGTGACTCATCAGCAGAGTGCTTGTCTAGCATGTTCAGGGCCCTGGAGTTGGTCCTCAACATTGCAAAAACAAAGCAGTCCTCCATATATGGTACTAAGGACATTCATCACAACATGGGGAAGAGTGTTACTGGCATTTAGTGGGAGGAGTCAGGGATACTGTTAAGTATTGCAAGTTGCACAGAACAGTTCTCCACTGGCAGAAAGAATTACCACAATGAAAATAGCTCCAGAACTAAC
>CM053746.1:36797760-36818703 GCA_028658305.1 Pachyuromys duprasi | reverse complement strand
CCCTCTGCCAGTTCCAAGAGGTACAGCTGATCACAACAGGCTGGGGGGAAACTTTGGGGGAAAGGCTTATTGCTTGCCGCTTCTCAGCGGATGGTGACAGCACCCAGGCAGAAATATCTGGAGCTTGCCAGGATGTGTGAAGATAGGACTGAGATGTGGGAGGAGGAAGATGAGTGTGGGAACAAGCTAAGTCAGGCTCTGGGCTTGACAAATTATTATTCGGCTGGTTGCCTGAATGGTGACATATTATTTATTTAAATGGAAAGAAAATGTAGAAAGTGAGATGTCAGCCCCAACCCCAAACTCTCTGTGCAGACAGCTGGCACGAAGAAACCGCAGCACAGCCTAAACTCCACCTGACAGTGGTGTGGGGAAGAGAAAGCCGTTGTGCCTGTTTGGAGTCCTCTAGATGTAGGAAAGCCGAAGCTTTACAACTGGATGGCAGCATGACCTTGGGCACGTTCTCCATCCTTCCTGATCCACAGTATCTCCTGTGTGTTATGTCCAGTCGGTCACAGGACTAAGGAAGCAATGCTGGTCCAGGATTACATGCTAGGTGTGCTGTGGGCACACGGTGGGTACTCAGGGAAGCCTTTGCTGTAATGCCTTTGCCAGCTCCAAACCGCAAGGGGTGAAAATGAAGAGCCGCACTCGGATACAAATCCCACACTACTTTTCCACCCAGACTCTAGTTCAGTGCTGACCATCTCATAACTGTAGTTGGGGAACTACAGTTCACAAAAACCTACTAGAAAAACTAGAAGGGAGGAGCTTGAAGGCTCCAGGCACAAATTCATGACATAACGATAACATTAATTCCTCTGCTTTGATTGTATATATCACATACCTGTATTGTATTCGCGCATTGAACTGTACCTTATTAACATATACAGATTATATTAACCAAGTATTTCAATGTTTTTCAGAAGATGGAGGTATCAACTATCCAATTTGGTCACTGTATACTGTATGTAGGTATCAAATAACCATACAGAATCTCATAAATCTATACAATTAAAATAGTAATTTATAAAATTGAAACACAAAGCTGGCGAGATGGGTCAGTTGGTAAAGTGCCTGCTGATTAATTATGAGTTGTGAGTTAAGCTCTCTCAGAGCAGCGTGTGGGTGTGTCCTCCTGTAATCTTACCACTGAGGGCATTCTGCAGAAACAGGCGGATCCGTGGAGTTTGCTGGCTAGCCAGTCTATCCAGTGGGTGAACCCTGGGTTCAGTGAGAGACACTGTCTCATAAAAAGGCACAGTGGAGAGTAATAGTGAGTCACCTAACACTTCCCACTTCTACATGTATATGTTCTCCTATGTGCACATGTGGACACACATACACAAACATGCATACATATATACTACATGGCGATACAAACACAGAACAAAAGTCAAATCAAATCAAATAAAAAAACAACCCAAAACCAAACTGTGTCCACTCAACCATAGTATGTGGCCTCAGTGTTAAAAGCCCATGAAAGGATGATTTTCACATACAGAAGAATGTCAGAGGAACCTGCACCACAGCCTCCTGTAGCCATTAAGAAGGGTAATTGGATACAGGGTTGTTTGTGCAGTATACCCCTGCAGCTATCTGCCGGGAACCTCCCCAAATCCCTGCAGGGGTGCAGATCTGTAGGCGGTATAAACAGAACGGCAAACAGCCTCTTTTTTTTTTTTTTTTGTAGCAGCCACGTGCTGCTGTCAGAAGCAATGAACTCCATGCACAGGGGACTGGGTGCCCTGGGTCATGGCGGCATGCATCTGCTTATGTCTGATTAGGATACATTATCACATTCAGTAGCGGCAGGGCCCTGTACCCTGGACAGCTCAAGTGACAGGAGCGATCTGAGGGGCTCGCAACGGCTAGTGTTGGAAGCGGCTAGAATTCAATACTAGCAGGTGGGAAGTGGCTGGATATAAATATTTTAAGACAACAAATATGATTCAGAAGCTAATTGGAACACACTGACACCACCCAGGGCTTCTGCAGCGTGACATGAAGATGGGAGAGAGACTTGCTGCCTCTGCTTCAGAGCATTACAGTAAACCCCACAGATGGAGCTGTCCCTCCCAAAGATACGTATCGAGGACCTCAGCGGAGCACTGGCAGGTGGATCAGGGAGAGACGGGGTAGAGCAGGGATGGTTTCGGGACAGCAGCTGACTTGCTGGCTTGAGAAATTCTCTTAATCTCTGGAGTCTTCGTCTGAGTAGAAGTGGTTGGGTTGGATGATCTTTAAATTACCAGCTTTCTGCCTCCTCTAACACTGGGATTCCAGTGACCCATATCTATCTCCTGGGTCTATATTTAGGACTTAGAAGAGAAAATAGATTGACGGAGTCCAGTCCATGGGTCCAGGATCCAGAGAGCCCGGGTTCAAATATAAACTGTGCTGCTTACCTTACTGTATGGCCAAGCAATGCCAGCCCAGACATAGACAAGAGGGATCCCCGCTCTGGTTTCTGAGAAACACTGTTGAGGGCGGGTCCCTATTCTCTTCCATCTGGATCTCTTAACAACAGGATCCATGAAGACATGCCTGCCTGGAACCCAAGTGGTGGTCACAGACCATGTTCCATATCGTTGGGTGTTTTGGCTTGAACCTTCACTGTTCTTATAGGTTTATGTTTTGAGTACTTCTTCCCCAGCTGATAGCACAACTTTGGGAGACTGTGGAACCTGAGGAGGCAGAGTCTAACTGGAGGAGATGGAGCCTTAGAGGCATGGCTTAAAGGTTATTTTAGCCAGGCAGAGGGGCCGAGTTAAGAACCAGGGACTCCCCTCTCCCTGGCTTCCAGTTCTGAAATGCCAAAACAAACAAACAAACAAACAAACAAAACAAAAATCTCAAGTTGCAGCCAGGCACTGAAGTGATTGTAAAAGTGCGTTGGCCAATTAAAATGTTAGACATTTTGTTTCAAAACCTGCTGGCTGTATTCAGAACTTGGAAATATTTACACATGTATTATATAAGCTTCCATGTGCACTCTTGCCCTAGGCCCACAGGTAGCAGCAGAAGGTAGACCTTGAGAGAGATGCTTAACCATTTGGTCCAGAGTTTCCTCATCTGTAAGGTCAGAAATGATGTCAGAACTAACCTTATACAGCTGTTGTGTGGGCCACACACACTAGTCTTTTCTTTTTTCTTTCTTTTGGTTTTTCAAGACAGGGTTTCTCTGTATAGCTTTGGCTGTCCTGGACTTTCACTGTAGACCAGGCTGGCTTTGAACTCACAGCAATCCTCCTGCCTCTGCCTCCCAGAATGTTGGGATTAAAGGCGTGAGCCACCACACGCAGCTCATACACACTAGTCTTATGCCCACTGTGAGTGTGAGTATTGGGGAAAAGCTTTAGCTGTTATAGCTTGCCCATCATCCAGACTTGAGATTGTACTGTATTCTGGAGACTTCTGGGTGCCCTGCTGAAAAGGCTTAAGCTTGCCAGTTGTCATGCCACTTGGCACAAGGCAACTGAACCAGGTGGCTTGGCTGCAACATGGATTGGCATCTTGTCACCTCCTACTGCCAGCATCAGCATATGTGGCTCGTCCAGCCCAGGGTAACCCTTTCTGTCTTCTCTTGGAAGAGCTCCATCCCAGGAACACAGGACCATCACCTGCATGACTAGAGTCAGCAAAGAAAACGCATTTACCAAGCTATTTAGAACACAGTGACAAGGGCACACCGAGGCCTCTTTAAATGTCACTAGTTCTGCCGGGGCAAGATGTGTGGGAAGTCGACACACATAATCCCTGTCTGGAGAGTAAATAAATAAGTTCTATGCAGGCCTAGGCATCATGCTATGAAGTGTCTTGCTTGGAAACCTGGCTCTTGATAACAAGCCAGTGGGAAGGACGACTCTTTCAATTTAACTTCGCTATCATTAAACAGCCTTCTGTGGTTCCTGATACACTCATTTTATTTTTCTGGCCCCATGCCAGTTAAGAGTAGAATAAATGATAACTCTGTTAACGAACACTCCAGCTAATTTGGTGGCAGAGGCTGCAGGGGAGGGAGCAGGTGGGACTGTCCTCACACTGTGGGCTCATAACCATTCTGAGCATCAAACATTTATTAAGGGCCAGTAATAAAAGCCCCCATGATAGTGTAATGGCTCATTCTAAATGCTTCCTGCTAATAAAATGAGCATTGATTCAAAAGGCAATATTTAAATTCCATCCACAGCATGTCAAGGAAAGGCCAAGTGTGGCTAGAGTGTGAGAAGCATCTAGTCAATTTCCTTAACCATCCACTGCCTGGAAAATTGTGTGCTCTTGCCAGGTGGGGACATACTTGCTTGGAAATGCTTCACTTGGGAGGCACCTGCAGACCCAGCTTCAACTCTTAGCTCCCTGCATTAGGTCTAGGTAATGCTGGGCTTGGCGTACAGCTCTCTGAGCCTGCACTGGCTCCTTAAAATACAGCTAGTGCGGTGCTTGGCTTGAATTGTCGACTCAACACGGTCTTGAATCGCCTGGAGAGAGGGTCTCAATGAGGGACTGTCTGTATTGGGTTGGCTTATGGGCAGCACCACTTCATGGCCTGAGCCCTGAACCGTTAAAAGGGGGAAGAAAGCCAGCTGGGCATAAGCAGGCAAGTGTGAGGGCATGCACTCATCTCTCTCGGCTCTTGACCATGGCTGTGATGTGGCCAGCTGTCTCGGGCTCCTGCTGTTGTGACTTCTCCTGCAGCCGTGAACTGTAACCTAGAATTGTGAGCTGAAATACCTCCCCCTACCCTTTTCTCCTAGGTGTTGCTTTGGGTCTGGGCATTTTATCCCAGCGACAGAGATGAAGTAAAACCGATGGTCATACCTCTCTTGTTCAGTGACTTGCAGGGTTAAAGCAATATGGAATCCATAGGTTTTAAGCTGCTTTACCACATCCTTTGAACCCAAACATAGCATTGCTCTGGGCAAATACTTGAGCAACTTCAGGGAAGTTTCTCTGACATGGGCAAATGAAGGGCTCAGAATCAATAAGCTCCCGACTTTTGTCAAAGCTGTTTGATGTATATGCGCTTTGACCAGCCCCCATGAGACTGGAAACATGTCTCATGGTCCAGTGAGTGAGTCTGATCATGGCATTCACACATTTACATGTGTACAGTCTTTCAGTGGCTCTCGGGACTGTATCCAAGACCTGTCTCCTATTGCCACATACCCTTCCTCTTCCACAGACACTCAATGGTCCAGCTGTGTACTCTGCCCCAGGTTTCCCCCTTCACACATTTCATTTCCTTTTCCTGGAGGCTGCCATTGCTCCTTCCAGAACAATGCTCTTCGCCCTTAGGGGTGGCTGAAGGACCCTGAGCTTCCCTCTAGCAGCAGTGGCCGCACGTCCTTCAGCACCTCATCCCCCTGCACCAGCTGAAGGTGCACCTCACTTCCAGCATCCATGAAGCAGGCTGGCATGGACTCAACATGTTTCTCTGAGTGGCTCCACTCGGCTCTCACTCCTAGAGTCTTGCCCTGTCCTTGACATTTCAAAAGAATCTATCTGCTGAGAACTTACAAATAAGCCTGGCTCGGTCCACCTCCTCATTCTGATTGTGCAGACACCCAGCTGCCAACTTGCATATCCACTCGGATGTCCATGCCTGTCCAAAACTGGGCTCTTCACAGCCCTTCCCAAACCGGCTCCACCTCCGCCCTTCCCGGCTTAGCAGATGGAAACTGCATCTTTTTCCTTCTCAGACCAAAAGCTCTCGGTGTCATCCTCCTCACTTCCCTTGCCCCAAATCTCTGGTGTGTCTGTGGTTCTGTCAGCTCTGGCTTCGAGACACAGTCGGCATCTGGTTCTTTCCCATCACCTCCTGCTCGTCTAGATTAGTGCCTCAGGGAGCTCTCCCTGCCTGCTTTCACCCTCCTGGTTATTCCCGGCACTGTATTCACAGTGACCCTGTGACAGCCCACTCTTCCTCTGCTCAGGACTCTGCAGTTATTCCCCACCCCGTGCACAGTAAGGCCACGTTCCCACAGTGATAAGACCCTGAGCAATCTGGCCTCTGCTGCCTGCCAACTTCATTCCCACTGTATGCCAGACATCCCAGGTGAGCTCCTACCTCAGGGCCTTTGCACTGGATGTTCCTTCGCTGGGAATACTTTTTCCCTCATGCCACATGGCTGCTATTGTTCCCCCCACCCTCCAGGTCTTTCTTCTTGGAGGGATTGTCTCTGGTCTTATCTAAATTCTTACCTCCTCAACACATACTGTTCTTTCCTGATTTTTTCTTCCTTCCTTCCTTCCTTCTTTCCTTCCTTCCTTTCTCTTTTCTTAGTACTTATTGCTCATTGCCCTATGCAGTTCATAGTTTATTTATCTCATTTATCTTCAGTCTTTTTCCAAGCTGTGAGGGCATGGATTTGGGAGTCTCTATCTATCTACAGAGGCATACAACACACAGTGTCCCTTAAGTAAAGTATGATGAATGAGTAAATGAATAATGTCTTCAAGAAAGACTGGAACCTCAGTAGCTCAGCTGGAACCAGTATCTCAGTAAGTAGCCTTCCTCCATACTAGCAGTAACAGGATGCCAACTAACCCCTCCCATGCATAGCTACGGGTTCACTCTGTGGCTGAGTCCTAAGAATAGATACTGTGCTCTTGGGTATTACAAGCCAACAGAGGCAGAAGTGGTTTTCTCTATGGAATACTTTGAGTAGGTTTTCAGGGCAAGGAGAAGAAGAATGAGGGAGAGAGCAGCAGGTGCAAGACCCAAACATCCTATCCAACTAAAAGACTGCCCTCCTTGACAGCCATCCTAGGTGTAGACAACAGGTAAGGGTGTCCTCTGGGGCCCAGCAAGACTCCATTTAGATTTGGTGGCTGGATGTTTGGATTCATATTGGGTACCAAATATAAAGAGAAGCCTGCCCAGAGCTCCCTCCCTCCATTGACTCAGACATCATGCCAGTATGTGAGGGGCCACTTCCTATTATTTAGCTCAAATATTTCACATAGAGTTTGCTCCCTGATTGAGGGATAAAGTGACCTTCACTGGCCTCTCTTACTCAAGGGATGCTCATGTCTTTCAAGAGTGGGAAATAGATTCTGCCTTTACTGTGGTGACTTCCCTGTCTCTTGGACATGCAGGGCAGACCTAGAACTGAACTCCCTATTCACTACCCACACATACAGACTGAGTACTCCAGGGTGGGATCCTGGCCCAGACAGTTTGCTATTCTTTCCACAGATTTGTGGGGACAGGCAAGGCTCTGGCTTAATTTCCTTAGGCTCCAAGATCTAAATGACATCACGGTTAGCTGACCTGTGTGTCAGGGGAGCCACACCTCTCTCATGGTTTACATGGAGATCCCCACATTTGGAAAGTGTTAAGCACATACTGTGCCTCGAGTCAAGCTGGTACTTGGTTAACATTCAACTCGGGAGCCTTGTGTCTGTGTTCTGAGGGATGAGGCAGAGGTCTCCTTCCCTCTGAGACTTGGGTTTTTGCTCTAAAACTTGCCTAACATCTGCTTTTCCTACTTTGAAACCATCAAAATCCTGCAGGAGAACCAGCCCGTTGCTTTTCTGCCCAGTCTCTACCTGCCCCTCCCATGTTCAGTTCTGCCCACTATAATTTTATTACCTGCAGGTTCAGCCCTGGTACAGCTGCTCAGCTAATAAGGGAACAGCCTGGCAGTGTCTGCAGGAGCTCTCCGTGCCATCTGGGCAATGTGGGGAAGACCACCCTGGCCACACTGGGGGTCAGGAGGGAATCCTGCCTGTTGCAGACTCCTGTCTACCATCCACCCATCCTCCTGATGACTAGTCCTCAGTTTCTCCACCGGGGAGTCACCTCCATGGTGTGCCCCAAGTCTTCAAATGATGGAGACTTTACTTGGACCCCACGCTGTTACCCATCAACAGATTAATTTCTTGCTCACTTGGTTCAGACACAAGCACACAATCCAAGTCAGGCCGATTGCAGCTCATTTTCAGTCACGTGTGCGTGCACGTGTATTCATATCTGGTGCACACTGTTGGAGAGTAGGCTTTCCTTCCCAATGAATGCGAAGCTGCAAAAACAGCCAACTGGGAAGTTCTAGCAGCCACGGGGCTGAAAGGCTGAGCCCAAGGCTGAAGGAAATACTGAAGGCAGGTGGCAAGACAAAAGCCTTATCCAGGCGAGAGCATCTGACCCTGGGCTGAGCCAAGCTTGGACACTAAATGATTTACTGAGACAGGCTGTGGTCTGATCAGCTCTCTAGTTCTCTTATTCACTCACGTTTTTTTCCTCACTAGTAATCTGAAGTGTCATAGGCAGAGCCTTTGCAGCCCGTTCCTCACTGTGTCCATCTCCTCCAATCTCTTCTCAACCTTTCTAATGCTGCAACCCTTCAGCATAGTTCTTCATGTTGTGGTGGCCCCAACCATAAAACTATTTCCTTGCCACATCATAACTGTAATTTTGCTAATGTTATGTAAATATCTGATATTTAGGATATCTGATGTGCAACTCCTGTGAACAGGTTGTTTGACCCCTCAAACAACCATGACCTACAGCTTCAGAACCACTGCTCTAGGGTCTGCGGCTTTGTCAGGTAGTAGTTATCAGCTCATATTCACTCTAGGAAATTAAGCTTGGCTCCAGGGAGTGGATGATCTGCACCCAACAGCTTAGTCTTCAAAGCCTATTTCCAAGCTGGGTGCCGCTGGTATCACCTTATCTTGAGAACAGAAAAGCTCACAAGTGCTTGTGCTGAGCCCCACAGAAATGCCAATAACCAGGATCCTTGACTCCCTAAACGTGTGGGGAACATTGGTCCTGATGGAGAGAGAGAAGGGGGGGGGGAGAGAAGGAGTGGAGACAGGAGGTATTTCGACATCTAAACAGTTGACAATGTCCTCTACATTCTGTTACCATCTTGAAGATCTACAGGCAAATTTATTTATTCAAGGTGCTAATGAACATAGCCATGAAGAGAAATGTTCTGAGAATCAGAATTTAGCATTTTCAAATGTCCTTGATGATAGCCCAGGTTTCTTTTGTTTGTTTTTGGCTGAGGTTTTAACAACCTGAATGTCGAGAAATCCTTGACTAGAATCCCTAGCATCCTCCAGTCCTGGCAGTGTGCACACCAGGCCTCGGCGGGATGGAGACCTGCTTCTGTTCTGGTTGTATCTGGACCTTTTCATCCTGGCCTCCTTTACCACCAGAGCTCCCAGTGTGCCTCGGGGCTGGGGACATGCAGCTGTGCTGTTTCTTGGAACGGCGTTCCCCAGTGACAGTGGCGGGAGACGATTAGGTTGGGCTGACAACATTCATTCTTCTCAGAGCCTTGTGGACTCCCTGACATCCTGCCCTGAGACCACAGCTGGGACTGGGCTGTAAGAGTGTCTCCAGCTCAACAGAAAACGGTGATGTATGTTTCAAATCTCACGCTTAGGGTCAGCAAGTTAAGGCCTGTAATGAAACCTACCAGGACCATAAAAAAAAGATGATGCAGTATGGTCAGGAGGTGGGGATTCTGGGACCCTCAGGCTAGGTGACATAGGAAGGCTCTGGTTTAATATTTGCTCTCAGAACAGCAGCAACACACTTCTTGGGGAACAGAAACACTTGTGAAGTTTTGCTTGCTAAAAAATCCTTTACTCATTGCTGGAGGAGGCATGAGGAGCCTTTGGTTCAAGGTTGGTGGAAGGGGAGTCACTGTCTGTTGACTACCTACTGTGTGCCAGACCCTGAGCTGTTCTGTATTCAGGATCCTTCTTAGTCTCCACACAATCCAGGGAGGTACGTGTTGTGTACTTCAATAGGCATGAAGCCACGACGCAGGGGCACAGGCAGCACAGAGACACTGGGATCAGAGTCAAGCTCTTTCCAGCAGCTTGACCCTGCCCATGAAGGGGTTTCTCAGGGTGTAGTCTCAGGGTAGGTTGGCCCTGCCTCTTAAGTCTCTTTGGGCAAGGGCTGTCTTTTTCCTTTCTATCTATTTTAGTTAGGGTTCCTATTGCTCTGATGAAACACCATCACCAAAAAGTAAGTTGGGGAATAAGGGGTTTGTTTGGCTTATACTTCCAGCCAGAACACAGTCCATCATTGGAGAAAGTCAGAACAGGAACTCAAGCAGAGCTTGAACCTACAGCCTGGAGGCAGGAACTGATACAGAGGCCATGGAGGGCGCTGCTTACTGGTTTGCTTCCCATAGCTTGCTCAACCTGCTTTATTATAGAACCCATGACCTACCAGTCCAGGGTTAGCATCACCCACCATGGGGCTAGGCCCTTCCCCATTGGAAGCATTTTCTCAACCAGGGCTCCTTTCTCTCTGATGACTCTAGCTTGGGTCAAGTTGACATACAAAACCAGGCAGTACACTATCTGTTAACAATCTCCCAGCTTGGGTCCAGCCCAACACACAGCAGATTTCCAAGGTCCTGATCTCTGATGGCAGAGATGGGATCTAGGAGATGAGCTAGATCCAGGGTGATGTTCAGGGTTAACTGCATACCCTCATCATGGGGACGCCTTTTGCAAACTGACACTGAAGGAGTTCCTACGGGTTAGTTTTGCTCCATGAGGGAGTTGGCTTGTCTCCAGAATATGTCAACGTGGTTGTCAGTTTTTGTGCATGTTTGTGAGGTTGTGGGTCCTGTGGGTGCACACTCTTGTGTGTGGAAGTCAGGTGACAAAACCTGAGTGTCGTTCCTCAGGTGTTTCCACGTTTTGTTTGAGATAGGGTCTCTTCTTGGACAGGAATGTCACTGGCTAGATTAGATTAGCTAGGTTATAAGTTCCAGAGATTGTCCGCTGTCCACCTCCAGAAAATTATTAATCATATGTGACCATTACAGTCCTGGCTTTTCATGTTGGTTGTGGAGATCTTATGGGAGAGAACTGATCCATCTTACTGACTGAGTCATCTCCCTTATCTGTTTTAGTACCTCACCCTCTGTTATCCCAAGAGGTGTTAGTGAGAAATAGTGACAGCAGATGTGGTCCTCAGCTAAACACACCCAGAATTTACCGAGCTGCATGCCAGGTGCTGTGTTCCATCTGAGGAGAAGGGTGTGTCCTGGAGCATCGCACAAGGTCCCTGCGTTCAGCTAATTCACCAGTGCAAAGAAGATGACAGGAACAGTGGATAGGGTGGCTTCCACCTCAGTAGCGCCGTTGGTTTCTGTCTCATTCGGGGGAACATATGATGGCTGTCTGAAGTAGGCAGAGTAAATATCCTTATTCTCAATTGACAGATGGAAGAAAGGAAGGCTGCAGAAAGGAAGCCGACTTGCTGAGTAGTAACCGGGTCCCTGGTCTGCACCTACAATTCATTGGCACAATTCATATGTGTCATGTCATTGAATTAAAACAAAATAAAATCCCTGTGTGGTGAGACACATTGCTGTGAGACCTTTGTGGAAGCTGAGAAAGGGAACAGGGCCAGATTGCCAGTTTATGTTGGGGAGGGACTAGACTCTCTTCACTGATGCATTCTGGGCACCGAACAAGGCATGAGGCGGTAAAAACGGCTTTGCATAGATGCTTCTGGCGTTCTGCCTGTGACCCCCTGAACTTAACTACTTTAGTGCATGCTGGCCCCACTTTCAACTGTCAGCACCTCTGGTCCTTTGTCCCAATGTTTGTTTCCTCTGACAGCAAAAGCCTTCTTTGCTCAGACACAGGGAGCTCAATGACTGGAAAGTAAATGCTTGCTGTGCGCTGTTCTCAAGAGAAGGTTTCGGGGCCTCATCCTGCCCTTCAGGTAGGTAACTCTGAGATGTGTGCCCTACCCTCATTCTTGGAGCTCCTGTGGAGTTAAATTCCAATGGTCCCTGTTGCCAACGTGCCCAATCATGCACTTTCTTTGGATGGACCACCTCCCACTGCCTTCCTTTCCCACCTTCCCATGTATTTTCTGATTTCATCTCCCAGATAGACTACTTTTCCCTCTCCAAGGTCTGTCTCTAGGGAAACCAGGCCACAACTGGGTTAAATGATGGTGCGTGGGGTGAGTGAAAGAGTGGATGACAGAGTGTGTATTCTACCCCTGACCCCTCTCTGAGGAAAGGGCTAGGAGGGGTCAGTTATAATGAGCCTTGATGGGTTTCTTGGGAACCCAGGCAGGCTTGGGGTCCATCTTATTGGCTGATGTTGGGCGGGAAATGGGAGAGAAAAAAAAATAATGCCATGAAATATTAGTTGGCTTGCTTGGGGTAAAGTCAGGGCTTTGACTCCAATTTGGGTAATCAGTCTCCCATGAACACGGGGTTCCCCTGCTTGGATCCTCTCCATTGGCTGCACGGTGTTCCTGGAATAGGATCTAACCTATCCGGGATTCAAGGATCCCTGAGATAAAGAGGGCAAGCTTCCCTTCATGGTACTTTTTAGTTTTCCCCCTTCTTTTCTTTTTATTTTCTTCTCTCCTTTCATTCCTCCCTCCTTTCTTCCTTCCTATTTTCTTTCTTTCATTCCTTCCTTCCTTTCTTTTCTTCTTTCTTTCTTTCTTTCTTTCTTTCTTTCTTTCTTTCTTTCTTTCTTTCTTTCTTTCTTTCTTTCTTTCTTTCTTTCTTTCTATCCAATCCCAAGGACTTGCATATGCTAGACAAGCTCTCTACTATTGAGGTACATAAACAACCTTAAATCAATTAAAAAAAAAAAGTAAGACATACTCTCACCAAGGTGCCTAGGCTGGCCTAGAACTTGCTATGTAGCCCAAGCAGACCTGGAATTTGCCATCTCCAGTTGCAACCACCTGAGTGCTGGGATTTTCGGGACCATATCACCTTGCCACCTGCAGGCACTTTGCTGGAATTCTCCTTCCTCACAGCTCTACCGGCATCAATCACTCTTTCTGCTTCCTTCGAGTTTCAGCTAAGAATGACCTCCTTAGAATCATTCTCCTGTCCAGACAACTTAGCCACTCCCCACCACATCACCTTGTTTTATTTTCATCACAGAATTCATATCTGCGAAAGATTCATTTATTATTACAGTGATTGCTATTAACTCATTTTTCATCTAACATGCAGGCTCCAGAACATTCTTGATCTTGTTCTCTGATGCCCTTGTAACAATGCCTGGCATGGGCCGTGAAGACATTGCCGTTAGCGACCGTTTGATCTGCCGGTGACCTAGGACCGGCTGAGAGTCTTTAAATGGACTAAATGCATTGGTGGTGGGCTAGGGGTACAACCTGAAATCACTGTCTCGGTGGTAGGAGACCTAGAATCCAAACCTCAAAGCTCACAGAGGTCATGTTCAGCTGCCACACAGCATCCTCCACAGCTCATGCACTCACCTGAAACAAAGCTCTCTGGACATTCTACCCACCACCCGCTACCACATCACAGGGACAGAAGCCACCGTAACCCTTTCTCCGATAGTAACACCTTTATTTAGAAATTGTCCCAGTTTTATCTTTTGTCAGTGTATAAGCAAACATATATAGGCTGGTCACACAAATAACTTGTCCTCGAGGAAAAATGTCAGTTCAAAGCAGTGTCTTGTTCTGATGTTCTCAGGCGGGTGTGTCCAGCCCATGGCCTGCAGGCCACATGTTGCAAGAATAGCCATGGCTGCATCCTAACACATAGCCTTAAGGTAACTTCAAAAAGAAAAGAGTTGTTTGTTTTGGTAACTCAATTGAGAGTATGAACTTTGTAGATGGCTATGTCATGTCACAATGTCAGAAGATGGGCAAAGAAGTCTAGAGCACGGTTTCTCTACCTAAGCACCATGGACATTTAGAACTGGTCAGTTTCCTGTTGTAGGGAGCTGATCTGTGCATTCCAGGGTGTTTAGCAACATGCTTGGCCTCTACTCACCACATGCCTGTATCTCCCCAACTTGTGAGAACCAATAATGTATCCTGACCTTGCAAACTGAGAGTAGGAGACCCCATCACCATCAATTAGGAACCCCCGTGCCAGCACCTCATCTGTTTTGCTGATTGCATCCTCAGAACCTGGCTTTAGCTAAGTGCCCCATACATATTCATTGGATGAATACAGGAGTGAATGAGTGAACAAATGGATAAATGTGTGGACACACCAAGGGCCCTGGACTGAGCTACTTGAATCTCCCAGTGTTAATATTTTTGAGACATCACATGGTCTGTGGACTCCTTGACCATGAGCAACAGACTCTGCTCTAATTTATTCCATCCAACTTCCCATAAATATCCCCAAGCAGGCCACAGTTTCTGGTTTGGGCTATTTTTACTTTGAGTCCAGAATCCAGAATCTTCTTTCATTCTAAAGTGAAACATGAAAAATAAAAAGAATACAGGAGTTCTGGCCAAGCTACTGGGGTGTGTGTGTGTGTGTGTGTGTCACACCTCTGGGTATCAATTCAAGAAGTTTCTAAGATGCCACTTCTTCCTGAATATTTCTTCCCCCATATTTCTTTATCCCCCCATACATGGGTGGAGCCAATATCCATCAGGACACATCATAGTTGTATAATGAAGCGACTGCACGCAAACCCCAAATGCGAACACGGGCGGCTTCTATAGACCCAAAGCCGCTTGAGTTCACTCAGAGTCTGCTAATGAAAACATGAGCTGCATCTGAGCTGAGCCCACTCCCTCACGTGGTCTGCTAAATACCTTAATATCTCTAGATTCCTTCCTGCTGTCTAAATTGTGTGCATCGTTTCTGACATTTACAAGTTATCTATGATGCCTGCAAGATTAAACCACCATGAAAGCTCTCCATCTGCACTTGGTTTTCCTACCCCCCTCTTCAAGCTGAGCTGGAATCAGACTCGACGAAGCTCATCCCATCTGGGTGAAACCAGAGGCCAGCTACGGCCCTTCTAATCCTCAGCTGGGTCTTCATCTGTTTGCATGGCACAGGCCAGGGGATATTAGCTCATTTCAGGAAGTCCTGACTCACTTGAACATCTTCTAAAGACTAACACATTGGGGACAGATCAAGAGGAATGAAAGACAGACTTCCCCTCCACTTTATTATTCAAAGCAAAAGCTACACATGTATGCCAGGCACTCATCCTCGGGACTTCCTGAAGAAATATGGGCTGTGGGTTGACACCCATGTTTTCAAAGTTGAGAAACTGAAGGGCATTGAGTCACTCTGCTACATGTGAGAGTCAACAAGGGGTCAGCCTCTTCCCAAAGCCAGGAAGCTTTCTACTGTAGTTTGGACCAGGAAGATAAACATTCAATGATTTAGCAGGCAGGATGAAAGAAATGCTTAATAACAGTATAAGCAATGCCCTGTGGGAAAGCCAAGGAAGAGAGGATTAATTCACATGCAGGGCTTAATGAGTCTGGGTGGGAAGAACAAAGACAATTTTGATCGGTGGAAAATAGGAAGCTTTCAGGGCTAAAGGATGGCATGCAGCACAGGCTAGAAGTTCAGGACCCAGCAGAACAGGGAGAATGCGGAAAGGGGGAGTTGAGTGAAGGTGCGGTGGGTGTGAGGTAAATCCAGCTTGCCAAATGGTGGATTAGGCTCGTCTGTCCTGGTGTGGCATACTGCAGTGTTGCAGTGGTAGCTTAAGTGTAGCCACAGAGGGCATTTGCACCCTAGAAATGGACAATCAGCACCCTCACCTCTTTCCTAGAAAGCTGGCTGTTAAAACCTCATCCACTTACACTGAAGATCTGGGATAAACTGCCTCCAAGGTGACCCCCAAGCCTCCAAACTGAGAGGAATACCAGGGCTCTAGGATATTGAGGTTGATGATAGAAATTCAGATCTGTAGTTTTAAAAAGCAGAGCTTAATGGTTGGCCTTTTCTTTCTTCCACACAAACTGGAAACATCCTGCCTAAAGAGAAGTAAACAGCCCTTTCAGTGAAGAGAAAAATCAAAGCAAAGATCTGACCTGCTGCAATTTCTTAGCGGGGAAACTGGCATGCACAGCGCCTTCGTCTATGACCAATATCACATTATCCCAGACTCGCTGATTCAGAATTCTCTTCCCATAGATCAGGACTTTGCCTCTTCCATTACCAGCTAATCCAAATGGACCTGGTGCTAACTTAATTTCCAGGATAATGGAGACCTGATCTGTTTGCACAATTGCCTCCTGCATCCTGGCAGCATTTGCTGAATCCTTAAAATCAGGGAGACTGTGGCCGATCAACATATCCCTCTGTCCCAGTCAGAGGGTTGGAGCATCTGCCTAGCCCTCCAGGTGTCCGGACCAGCTCCAGTATTGGGTGCTTGATAGGGAATGTACTGGAGCCTCCCCACAGCCCAGGAAGACTCTTGATTATGTTCTGCAGAATAGGAACTAAGAGTCCCAGGGAGGCTGAGAAACATTCCTGCAGGACCCAGCTAGCAAGCTCTGGGCTCGGATCTCCTTAATCCAGGTCTCCTTGCCAGAGGGAAGCTGATGTCGCTACAGAACAGAAGGTACAGAAGCAGAGGTTGGAGAGATGAGGCTGCACACCAAGGAAAGCTGGCCACCATCAGAAGCTAGAAGAGGCAAGGAACAGATTCAACCTCTGGAACCTCCAGAAGGGATTAGCCTAGCTGGCACTTTGATTCCAGCAGTGCAAGACTCACCGAAAACCTCTAGACTACAGAACGATAGCAGAATGAATGTCTGTTGTTTGAAGCTGCTGGTTTTGTGGTAATTTGATATAGCAGTGGCAGGAAACTCATACTCTTTCCAAAGAGTCCAGCCTTTATGGAAGTCAACATGAACATTTCTCAAGAACTAAAAATAGGTCTACCACACAACCCAATAATACCACTCCTGGGTGTCTCCCTGAAGGACGCTAAGTGAATATATCATAGAGACACTTGCACATCAGTGTTTATTGCAGCACTGTTCATAACAGATAAGTTATGGAACCAATAGAGGTGTCAACAACAGAGGAGTAAATAAAAAAGATGCAGTATATATATATGTTATATATATATGTATGGTAAAATTATTTTTCTGTCATAAAGAACAAGAGTTGTTCTATTTGCAGAAAATGGATGCAACTGGATATCATCATAGTGAGCTAAGAAACACAAACATGTTTTTTTTTCTATTTGTAGTTCCTAGATTTTATGTCTATACAAGCAATCAAGTTTTATGTGTGTACGTGTGTTTATTATATGTGTGCTGGCTAATTTAATGTCAACCTGACACAGGCTAGGGTCATCTGAGAGGAGGAAACCCCGATTGAGAAATTGCCTCCATAAGAGTAGGCTGTATGCAAGCCTGTAGGGTATTTTCTTAATTATCGATTGTTGGGGGAGGGTCCAGCCCATTATGAGCGGGGTTACCCTTAGGTTGGTGGTCCTGGGTTCCATAAGAAAGCAGTCTGAGCAAGTCATTGTGAGCAAGGCAGCAAGCAGCACCCTTCCATGGCCTCTGCATCAGCTCTTGCCTCCAGGTTCCTGTTCTGCTGAGTTCCAGTCCTGAAATCCCTTCCATGGTGAATGTGAAGGGTAAGCCAAATAAACCCTTTCCTCCCCAAGTTGTTTTGCAATGGAGTTTTTAATCAAAGCAACAGTAACCCCAACTAAGATAATATGAAAGTAGAAGTGAAACTGTGTACAGAGACAAAGGGGACCAACAGGAAGGGGCGGGACAAGGAAGAGGTGGTGGTTTGAATGGAAATGTCCCCCATAAGCTTCCGTACTTAAACAGTTGGTTCCCCCATTCATGGTGCTACTTAGGAACGTTATGGAAGCTTTAGTGGGGTGCAGCCTTGTAGGAGGAAGTACATTGTTGGGTGGGCTTTGAGAATGCACAGCTCCATGCCACTTCCATTTTCTCTTTCTTCACTGTTTGTGGTTGAAGATGTGATCTCTGCTTCGCACTCTGGCTGCTGGCAACCCCGCTTCTGCTGTCCTTATGGAGTTTCCCTCTGGAACTGTAAGCCCAAATTAGCTCTTCCATAAGTTGCTATTAGTCATGGTGTTTTGTTACAGGGACAGAAAAGTAGCCAATGTGGAAGAGGAGGGTAGGAGGATGTGTGGGAATACCATCCATGCACAATGTACACTTGCATGAAAACTTGAAAAAGAAAAAGAATGTCAATGGGAAGAAGGAACAGTGTGTAAGTTCTTCCCTGAGCAGGGAGGAAAAATCAAGTACCTTGGGGTGTCCTTGGCTTGCTTGAGGGCCCCTCAAGTCCTCATTTTCTACTTCTCTTACCCCACCAACTGAATTTAATATAAACATTAAAACCTATCAACAGGACAAGCATTCTTCCGCCCTGCCCCGCTTCTGGCCAATAGAGGGCTAGTTTGCAGCTGAATGACAAGTCCCACCACCCTGAACTGGAGTCTTGCTATGTAGGCCATGAGCTGTGTGATCCCAGGTGAAGCCCTCTATTTCTCTGAATTTCAGAACTGTTCAGATCAGTCTCTGGGTTTTAATTTCTGTTTGCTAATGCAAATGTATTCTATACACTCAGGGCAGAAAATTGAGCCTACCAAGAGAGCATCTTAAACCTCCTGGGTGCAGATTGTTTGTGTTCGGGTTTCTTGTAAACAGGTGCCTGAAGTTCCCTGCAGAGCCCTCTCTATAAGTCTCGGGCTGGGAAACCATCCTGCAGGGAGAAGAGCCAATGCAAGGCAATGTGGGACTATTTCTCTGGTGGCCAGGACCAGAAGCTAGAAACAGACTGGTCCTGTAAACTGAAAGTAGGGAAAGAAAACTCAACCATTGCCCTACTTGGAGAGACCAGAGGCCAGTCCTGGAAGTCGACACATTTGAGAGTTCTGAAGATGATCTTGTAAAATGAAGAAGCAGGAATGAAATGGCAGTGACTTAGCAGCCAGAAAGTTAACAGAGTTGTCAGGATGCAAACAGGTCAGTTCCTGGAGGCCAGTCCTGGCAACAGTGGTGGGATCAGTAATATGGGTAAAGCTCAGAAGATTATTAAATGGCTTGGCTGAAAGATGGTTGTCTAGGCAGTAGCTCAAGTCCTGTTACTATTCTGTTTGCAAATCTAAATGTTTGGTGGAGAGTGGAGGGGGGGGGTGTCAATGTCTTGCTATGCAATAGCCCTGGTTGGCCTGGAACTTATTAGGTAGACCAGACTGGCCTTGAACCAACAGAGATCTACCTCCTGACTGCTGCAAAAAAGGCATGTGCTAGCACACCTGGCAGTCTTAAATGTTATTAACCTTATCTTCTTGGTCTGCCAGGTAGACACATGGTAAGAGCTCTCTGGAGCTGGATGCCTTCCTTTCTCACCTGATTGACTATCGGTGTTTCAGCTGCCGAACTCTCGGAGCCATCTCACTTGCCTGGAACGTGAGGCCGCTCTTTAGTTAGTGTTCTAGTTTCACTGCTGTTACTATGAGAAAACATCCTGACAGATAGCAATCCAGGAAGCAAAGGGTTTATTTGGCTCACCATTCCAGGTTATACAGTCCAGGGACTAGCAAGGAAGCCAAGGCGGGACCACAACAATGTCCACAGTCAAGAGCAGAGACAGAACATACTCACAGATCCTTGGTTGCTTGTTTGTTTGCTTGCTTGTTGTCAGCTAGCTTTCTCTTTCCTCTGTCTTACAGTTTAGGATTCCCTGCTAAATTGTGCCACCCACAACGGGCTTGTTTTCCAATAGTCATTAACGATCAAGACAACCCTCCCAGAGAGGCCTGCAGGCCAACTTTATCTAAATAATTCTTCATTATGACTCTTTCCAAATAATTCTAAGTCCTGTCAAGTTGATAGTTAGAACTAACCAATACGGATGGTCAGTGTGATATCTCATGAGATTAGCTATGGTAGATTGCTTCCTCTCTCTAGCCTCTGTAACAATCCCCATACCTTGTGAGACGTATAAGATACACACCATGGCACAGGTAGGCATGCTGGTGATATTTCTTCTTCTTCTTTTTTTTCTCTTTTTGCTTTTGAGGGTGGCAGAACTTATGTCAAGGCTTACCCTGGACTTGAAAACATATTTCTCCTCCCCCTAGTGTTCTACCACATTTAGAGCCAAGTTTGTATGGGCTTCTCATTTGGAGGTATGCATAGTGTGTCTGAACAGGCAAACAACAGCTCTTCAAGCATCCATGACTCCATCTGAGGGCTCTGCCAGCACCCCTGTGCTAGCAGCAACAAGTGAGAATTGCAGGTTGCTACAGGCTGAGGAACTCCATCCTGTTGAGTCTACCCCCTCTTAGCATCAGCACTCACTGTCTCCTCACCACACAGCCCTTTCTCACATACGGAGTACATGGGGTTACTAGCCAACTTCCCAGAGACCATACCTGCTGTGCTCACTCTAAGGGGATGGGTGAATCTTCTCCATGTTTAGTTCCCCAGGGATGAGAAAGGAGTGGACATCAGAGTTCCTAAGCCTCAGGCTCCTAATGCTGATCCTTATTTATTTATTTATTTTTTGACTTGATGCTGTCTGCTTTGCATGAACAGTGCAGTCATACATGTCTTTCAAATCCCAACGCTTATGGCTAGATCCTCTGATTTCAGTGTTTATGGATTACGTTGGGGCTTTGTTACAGGCAGCAGAGCCTGAGACTGCAATTCTAATAAGTTCCCGGGTGATGACGAGTTTGCAGATCCCTGAGCACTTACCGGACTTCTGTAAGATGAGGACAGACACAGAAGGGTTTTAGAAGGAAGAGTCATGGCTAAAATGGTCCAGCTGCCCGTGTCAGTGGCCCTGGTAGGTGGGTGACGGATGCCACCTAATTCTCAGAACAAAGCTGTAGGGTCAGGATCAGGACCAGATTTCACAGATGAGGGAACAGAAAGCTCAGGGATCAGCAAACACAGCCCCAGAGGCAAACAGCTCGCACAAGAAGGCAGGGACTGAGTCCCCTTGCTCAGCTTCTGCTCTTTCTCCGCTGAGTAGCTGCTGTATCAATGAAGAGGAAGCCCTGCTCCAATCCACCAATGAGGAAATGCACCATGGACGCCAACATATGGACACGGATCTGTCTCATTCTTCACTCAGAAAAATAAAAATAAAAACAAAACCATGTAAAATGAGTCCTAACCAGTTAAAACAGAAGTGAGCATTTTAACATAATGATGGCGTG
>CM053746.1:36746277-36797260 GCA_028658305.1 Pachyuromys duprasi | reverse complement strand
TATGTGTGCTCCCATGCATGTGAGCACATGTGTGTGTATATACGAGTGTGTGACAGTATGTTGATATCAGGTGTCTATCTGGACCGCTCATCACTTCATTTATTGAAGCAGTTCTCTCAATGGACCAAGAGTAGGGCCACTTCCGGTTAGCCTAGCTAGTCTGCTGGCCCTGCCGATCCCCTTATGACTTCCTAAGTATTGGGATTAGAAAGGGATGCTACACAGCCAGGTTTCTACATGGGTCCTAGAGATTCATACTCTACTGATAATGCTTGTGGAAGCAACCTCTTAATTCATTGAGCTGTCTACCTAGCTCCCCCACACACAGTCTCTCTCTCTTCTTTTTGATAAATCAGATTACCAAGAGACACCTTGGCCTCTACACATCCCAGCTCGGCTTCTAGACTCGGTTTTCTTTAAGCGGGGCACCCCTGCCAAGTCCTGGATACCATCCTGTAAAAGGAAAGTAGGTCAGGGCCATGGGCGGGCAGTCTTCAGAATACATCAGTTGCAGGAAGATAAACCTGTCACCAACAAGGGAGCTGGCACATGGGCACCCACGTGACTACTCCTTGTCTGAGGCCAAAACAGAGCGCACCCGTTTCTGGGGAATGCATTTTATTACAACCACTGCAATGCCTGGAGCGATCTCTTTCCTTTGAAGTTAGCAGCTTTTTAACAGGAAGGTGAAGTTTGTAAAAAGCCATGGCTGTTATACAACTATGCCATCCATTTTTTACGAGGTTTGGGCAGAAAAAGTCCCTGCTTGTAATTTTCTAAAAATGGGGGCCCAAGAGGTTGCCAACTCTGGCTAGGGTTCTACTGGCCTCTGCAAAGGCCAGTGACATGCCATCGTGGCATGGTTTGCCTGTTGGCATGGCGATTTGTGAGTGGGTAGAGAGAGTGACATCAGAAGGGTCACCCACCTCCATGGCAGGAGCATCATAGCATTGATTCTATTTTTTATTTCATTTTATTTATATTTTATTTTTATATATTTACTTATGTTTATATTTTCTTTTATTTTATTTCTCTTAGTTTCTCTACATTGCCATGATACAAGTATCCCAATCTCAGCGACTCAAGCGGCACTTAGTGTTCATGGCGTGGGGGAACTGGGCAGTCCAAGATTACATCGTGATTCTTGGTTCCCTTACAAGACATTGAAGGGAATGGAGGCCCTGGGAGCCACTTTTATCGGAGTACAAAGCCCAATCAAGAGAGTTCCACCCTCATAACCTAACTATCTCACTGAGGCCCTTACCTCCCAATATGTTATGGAGGCAGGCGTGTTCAACAGGCAACACCTAGGCTGTGTGGACCCCAGGATAGCTATGAATACATATGAATAGCCAATACAAAATTGTAAACTTACTTAAAACATTGTGAGGTGGGTTTTTTTTTCAATTTAATATTTTTTTTCCAATTCCACTATGTGGTTCTGAAGCACAGACTTCATAGGATGCCAACACATGAATTATTGGAGGAGATGGGGATAGAGTCACAAGCATTCAGACCACAGCAATGTTCTGCTCCAAAGGGCTCCTCTGGGCTTTGGCTGAGGCCGGAGACAAAGCAGCCATCACTGCCTTTCCACCCTCCCCTGGTTCCTTCTTGTTCCCTCTCCTGAGGACACGAGGCTCTGATTTGACTTACTTTCTTCTCTGCCACACTCACCTGCTTTGCAGACCTCTCTCATCTGAAAGTGAGGGTCTGTGTGAAAACACTGGAATGTAAGATCTAAAACATATGTATCCACAGAGACAGGGAGACACTATCACCCCATGTGACTTCAATCAGTAATAACTGTCACCTAGGCAAAGCCTCCCTGGACCAGGGTACCCTCCCCTTCCTCTTTGCCAGGGCCCTGTGTACATCTAAGCCCCTAAGCATCTAAGCAGCTAAGGTAAGCTTCACGGAGGCGTTATTGCCCGCATCCATCCTGGCTGGCCGGAGAGGGAGTTCCCTTTGTTGGCATTGCTCTAAGGCTGGCCAGAGCAGAGGCAGGCAGGGCTGACTCATACGAGGTGTGGGAAGCGGTTCTTTCCAGCCCGGAGAAATCCTGCTCTATTTTCACCACAAATCATTTTTAGAATGAGTCAAGACGTAAGTAAATTCTATAAGTGTAGGAGGCAGGGGAGGAGGGGCGTTGGGGCCAGGGAAGCCCGTGGGTGACCTGAGCTCTGCTCTCAGCCGGCCTTCTTCCTCAGTGCTTAGTCTGCTGCTGCCTGTACTGAGGCCCAGCGTGGATCCGCAGAGGACAAGGACCCAACCTGCTCAGCCAGGGTGACCTTGGTGATCAACCTTTCTCGTTGCTGAGGAGCCCTGGACTCTTCCTTGGAGCCAGCTACACAGGAAATTTGCCTCAGATTGTATCAGCCTCAGAGTCATGCCTCCATCTCATTTATTTGATGTACAGATGATGAAAGATCTGGTGCTTTCTGAGCTGGCACTATACAGAACTTTGGAGGTGATGCTGGGGTTTGTTACAATTTCATGGGGGAGATGCTGGAATAAGGCGAATGTATTTTACAAATGGGACGGAAGGGGGCTTTTGAGAGGTCAGAGGGTAGACTGCCATGGCAGATTCAACAGTGTCTACTCAAAAACCACACCCACCTGGAACCTCAGAGTATACCTTATTTGGAAATAGGGTCCTTATATATATGTGTGCTTAGGTAAGAGTCCTGAGTCAATCTCACCTACCCGCCATGACTTCTCTTTGGGTAAAGTCAGGGAGATCTGAACCCCAAGGGACACAGAGCAAAGATATGGCCACAGAGGTAAGGTGGGAGAGGTAAGAGAAGTCCTTCCTGGAGCCTTCGAGTAAATGGTCTCATCAAAACCGTTATTTTTGGTCACCATTGTTGCATGATGGGAGGGAATGTCTCTGTCATCCAGGCCACACATTCTGTACAGTTCTGGTGTAGCAGCCCTGGTTGAAGTTTAGGGACACGGAGAGTTCATCTATGTCAAAACGCGGTGCTACCAAACAGCCTGACACCTGCCCAAGCAGATGTCACCATTAGAGACAAGGGAAGTTCTTGTTGGCTTCCAACACCCGCTCCTGCCCAGGGGAGTGAGCTGGGTCTGACAGACGCCCAGCAAGGCTGGGCTCAAAGTTGCTAGAGTTGAAACTACATGTTTAGATGACAGAAGGCATTGATTTCTGGAATGAAGCAGACCTGATGTCGCCATTTAAACGTTTGACCTTGGGCATGTTCTTTGACAGCCACAGGCTTCAGCTGGCTTATGCTGTCAATAAATACAATAGACAATTGGTAGGTACTACTAGCAGAGCTAAGGAGAATTAAAAGGAGATGTTCTCTGGGCACACAGTGGGGATTTCATTGTTTGGAGTCTGTCCTCCTGGGCTGCTCCTGGGGAGTGAGGAGTACCCTCCAAAGTCCTAGCTCCTCATCATCATTGTTTCTCCCAGCAAGGACCACTGGGGACCTTCCCTGTGCCACGTGCTATGTCAGAAGCTTCTCATCTGTCACCTCACTGAATCCTCCCCACTGGCCTGGAAGCTATTATTATCTCATTTTACAAATGAGGAAACTGGGGCACAGAACATCGAAGTCATTAGAATGCAGACCCAGCCAGCCGATGAGATCCCAAAGTTGGAGCTGCTCGGCAGGATCATAAAAGGCTGTCAGGAGTTTTTACGGTCTCGGGATTTCTTTTTGTTTTTATTCTTCCATGAGTCCACTGCCCTGGGGACCTGAGCTGGGTCCTGAAGTAGTGTGCTGGCAGGTTTGGTTACACACACACACACACACACACACACACACACACACAACCCCACAGGCTACAAGGCAGAGCTGATACAGAAGAAGGGCTTGAGGGAGCCACACCCCAGGACTGACAATCTTGTGGACTCTGAGGTTGCCCTGGGATCTGTCAGTCACCCTGAGAGATGCTGAAGCCCCGGGGATTCTGGGAAGGCTGGTGGCATGCTCTGGGCAATGCTGAGGGTCTGACTGCAGAAATATGCCTCCTTCTTGCTCCTCATTTCTTCTGCTGTCTCCCTTGAGCCATTCTTGACATTGGAGTGACAACATACTGGCCACTGACTCTTTGCTCAAGACCTGCCAGGTTCTCTGTATTTTGCTCCCTCTTAGCACATGCTTATAGTGCTCTGCTGTCCCTGCTGAACCTGGCTCCACCCTCTCTGTTTCTCATGTCCACTCAGCTCTGGCCTCTTTGTCTTTTTGTAGCTGGACAGGCCAGCCTCCACTGGTCTTAGGTTTTTGCATCTTCTGTTCTTCTACCTGGAATACCCACAGCCCAATTCCAATCGTACTCTGCGCCAAGCTTGCCAATTCCTTTTATTCAAATTGCTATGTAAATCTGAGGTCTTCCTTGAACACTCAAGTTAAAAACTGCAACCCTCAGCCCTAGTGGGAATGAGAGCTTTGCAGGCCATGGACTTCTTGCCTGCTTTACCTACTGCTGTACAATCTGTGCCTAGAATACCGCCTGCCACACAGTATGAGTTCAATAAATATTTGCCAAATGGACAAACAATGAAAGAGATCCTGAAGATGTCTCCATGTCATTGTGTTCTAGCATGTCCTTGCGGTCTCCGTAAATGTTTCTCCGTAAGCATGAAAAAGTGATTTTTAAATTTTAAACATGTTTCCTGAGGTTGGAGGACAAGGCCATAGAGCTGTATCCAATCACCTCCAAGCAAAGGGGTGAGTGAGATTTGGTACCCACTTTGTGCTGTGCCGGTTTCTGCTGCAAGCTCTCTCAAGTCTCTCGAGCTTCCAAGCCTCTACACATGCTGTTCTGAAAACGCCCCTTACCCTAGGAAGCCACGCTGATGCTGATTCCAGAGAGTGGCTCAGCTCTCCCTCACTGGCACTTCCCAGTGTTCCTCATCTCCCTTACTTGATGCTGAGCCCCCCAGACTACAGGGTAGAGCAGGACCTGCAGCATGAGGACACCTGAGGCTGTCTTACACAGGAAGAGATAACTGCCACAAAATGACTCTCGCTTCCTCTACTTCCCTTCCAAGACAGGGGTCCAGGGCAGGTAGGTTTCCCACATCATGCCCAGAGCACCACAGCCCTTTCTTTGGATTCCAGCTTGCTTTCAGGCCCTGCAATCATTGAGGATGCTTCTTCCAAACTTTCCACCCAAGTGGCTGCCCTTTGTTGAGGATGAATAGAGAAAGAAAGGCTTCTTGTACACAGCAAGCCACCTGATAGAGAGATGGGAAAGGATTGGGTGCTGGGAAACTGGTCAGAGAGCAAATACAGGGCTCATCTTGGAGGCTCTGCCAGACCCCGTGCAGGTTAGACCTGAAGTTCTTCATCTGGAGGAGAGTTTGCCATTGAATTCGGCTCCCTGGGCTGCTTGTGTGGCTGTAAGAGGTGGCCAGAGGCTAACAGGAACCAGGACAGAAACAGCTAGGACAAAGAGTGGGCCATCTCTTGCCTCCCATTTGAGTCTAGTTCTCGAATCCATCTCTACCACTCAATATGTTCTCAGAACTATGCTCTCTGTCCATTTCACAGCTAGCTCTTCCAAGAAGATGATCAAAACCAGGACACTGGCACAGCACCATCTGTGTTCTTAGCTTTTGGGGTCACTCTAACACTCTGAAGGGCTTGCCCTGCACTAGTCATGAGGCAGCAACACATGTGTGATCTCATTGACTACCCAGACAACCCTGCAAGGAGGAGACCATAGATCTGTTATTATAGCTCAGGATATGGAAGTGCAGGCAATCAAGGGTTAAAGTTTGCATGGCTATTTTGCAGCAGAGATGTATTTAAATGTAGGTCTTCAGCTATATTTCTCCTGCTTCAAGCACACTGTCTCTCAAGGGTTATGCTTGCCTGATGAATGGGTTAACTGGTTATTGGGTGTCTAATTAATATGATTTTCAGGATATTGGTTCTTGGACAGAAGAAAAGGTAGGAGAAAAACCTAATTAGGGAAATGCAACTTTCCCCTCTGTAGTTCCCTTTCCATGAGGAGTGTTTCATTCATGCAACGTTCAGCATTTCTCCCTCACCTCCCTGCTCTCCTCATCATGAGGGGGCACTGTTTGCAGTCTGCTGCCTACCCCTGCGAACTGAGTCTACAGAGTTCAGAATTAGGCGAGGAGGGGCCATTTCCCATAGATGTAGCCCATCCCTCCTTTAGACTTCGTCAATCATCAAGTCAATATTATGGCTCTTTTTTTCCCCCGAGTGGTCCCCAGCCTTAGCATGAAACAGGGCTGTGTTATCAGGTGTTTCTAAGACCCTAATCATCCTTGGATTTAAATCCACTTCCTGTGACCCAGGACACTTGTTCTATGAACCCACCATGCTCATAAGTTGTATCCACACTGGAAGCATCACCTAAGAAAGCTACGCTCCTATCTTCCTGGAGCTGAGCTGGGAAGTCTGTCAAGCCATGTGACACCTCTGGCAATTGTAAGGCAGTGTCCTGGAACACTGTGATGAATTGGGCAATCACAGAGTGATCCTTTAGAATCAATATAACACTGGATAGTTGCCACACATAAATGGAAAACCCAGTCTCAAAGTATTGGATTTCAGTAACAAATACTATCCACATTAACCCTGAGCTTGTACATGCTAGAGTTTATTCTTTCTTCAATGAATCAGGAAGTCTTTTCATGAGTTCAAGGAAACCATAACTGCTTATGGTTTACAGCCCAGTGTCTGCTTGATTTTTCCCTAACTAACTTTGAACGCAACCCTGGCCAGACAGTGTTATTATCCCCATTTCACGGATTTTAAAAACAAAGTTCACAGGATATAAGTCCTTTTTGAAGATGACTTAAGTTGGAATTAAACCCAGTCTATGTAGTTGCAAAGCCAGGTCCATTCCCACACAGCTCACCACCTGCCTCTCAATAAACTCCAGGGTTTTAATCCTTCAACACTCCTGAGAGCAGCCCTGAGTTGTATGGGAGCCCCCAGTTTACAAATTCCACTTCAGCATATAATCTTCTTCATACCGCGATGTTCTAGCCCTTTTCAGTCCTCTTCCTTTTTGCCATCACAGCTAATGTTGTCTAATGCTCTTTCAAGTCAAGGCGGTGTTCATTTCCTGAGCATCATGGTGCAAGGAAGGCAGCAGAGAGTAAGAAAGCTGTGCTAACAGATGCACACTGAATGCTTAGCTCATCTTCATGCCATGTACTCCTTGGCTCATACAAGTTAGACTTCCTGGAGTACAGGGCAGAACAGAAGGACATGACATGTCACTTATAATGGCCAATTGGCCATGTTCTATCACAGAAAACACACACACTGCACACACACATCACATTGAGCACACACACACACACACACACACACACACACACACACACACGGGCACACATACAAGCACCTGCCTTCTGTGGAGAGCTATAAAATCAGGCTATTCCTAGGAGAACAACAGCTAATGACAGTGTTTCCCAAAGCATGGTTTAAATTGACATTTTTTTCAGTTGCATATTCTTGAACACTTTTCTTCTATGCGCTTCATAATGACTGCTGGAAGAACGGGGACACTAAACCCCAGTTCCCTAGATTCTATGTCTAATTTCCCATCCACAGTAATGACATATAGTTTCCTCTGAAAACATACCAAAGTAAATGAAATGAATCAGTTCCAAGAAAAATATTTAGTAAATAACAGCACTGCAGTACTTACTAATGGACAAGTTGGGGACACCTTGACCTTGAGAGTACGATGTGGGCAGAAACTGGGGAGACTGAAATGGAAAAGCTTGAGGCCGGCTTTCAAGGAGGCTTAGAGCTTCAAAGAAGGGACTTTTTACGCACTGGCTGGTAGACAAAAGAGAAAGGAAAAAGCCCAGTCCCGTTCCATCATTAGTAATTATGTGCAGGACAGGCTATGCGCCACATGGAGGGATTCAATGTACAGGGAAGATTCCTCTGGGAAGAATTAAACACATCTTCTTTGAAGAGGTGAATATAAAAACAAGACCCACTGCTGCTATAATCAAACACTCTTCCAGGGCCTTTTTTTCCACTTAAAAAGAAACTTTTTAAGTATGGAAAATTTCAAACAAGTAGAAGAGAGAATAGCATTAAAAATTCTATCTACCTATCCCAGGTACCTAGAGATTTTTTTTCTTTTGCATGTATGTGAGTATGTGCACATATTGCGGGCAGAGGCTGTCTTCCTCTATTGTTCTCTGACTTTTTTTTTTAAGACAGAATCTCCCATTGACCCTGGACCTAGTCAGTTGACGAGGTTGGTTGGCTGATGAGCAACAAGGATCTGACTGTCTACATTTCTCCTTTCCCTGCTCCTGGGGTTAAAGCCACGTGCTCCATGCCAGGCTTTTACATAGATTCTAGGGCTCTGAACTCTATTCCTCATGCTTGTGTGGCAAGCACTGTACCCAGTGGTACTCTGCCCTTGGTTTGGTTTTAGGAGACAGGGTTTCTCTGTGTAGCCTTGGCTGTTCTGGATTTGCCCTAATGGAAGGACTAAGAGTCAAGAGAGCTGGGTTCTTGTTAAAATTCCATCAGAAATGTGAAGTATGTCTTCAGAAAAGTTTAACTATAGCTTCCATGACCTGCTTCTTCCTGTTTAATATGAAAGGGATGGATGGAATGATCTCCCAGCAACCCATCACACCAATCTACTTCTACAAGTTGATAAAACAGGAACAAATGCTGCATGCTGCCGGGCTAAACAGGGTACCTAGCGCATCAAATCATCTCTATGTTCTCTGTGCTACTTGTCCTGTAGGTGACCTGGGAAAGTGTGGGGACGGTGGTGATTCCTTCAGAGGAGGTGCTTGCATGAGATCAGACTCCTGGAATCCTGTCCTCATCGGGAATGAGAAACCACAGAACTGGCTTTGCACTCTTGTGTGAAGGCAACTGTGTACTGTCTACAGTATACACTGGAAAAGGCAGGCTAGCTGTCCAGCATTGACTTAAGGAACCTATGTGGTCAACCAGAGCGGAAAGCCCAAGAAAATCATGATTTACACACTGGGAGGTCTTTTTCAGTCAAGTTAATGAGGTCATTGTTTACATGAATAAGCACATCAAATACTTAGCCCAGTGCCTAGCACAACAGGCTTTAAATACGATTTTTATTATTTCTGTTTCCCTAGGAAGACATTTCACTAAAGGGACACACACACACAAGAACCAAGAAGGAACCATCTGCTTTGTCAGGAGAATCTATTCCCCACTGACATACAAGGAGTCAGAGCCTCTCATTTCAGAAGAGTGGCTTGTTCTAGCCACACTTCCCTGCCCTGATGAACAGAGAGTAATCAATACCGGAACTAGGTGGCTCTGAGTGCCGATGTTGATCCTCTTTCTTATGTGATCCTGAGTTAAGACCCTCCTTGGAAGACTCTGGGTCTCAGCCACATGACAAGTACATCACAGGCATCACGGGAGTGTGGCATTAATGTAGTTTATCCTATGATGACAATAACATAGAATTATACTAATACAGCCCATAATCCTACCCATCTGGTGCATCAGGAGAACTCTCAGTCCACACCCTGCTTGGATTCCTGCTCTGTCTTTAGTAGCTCTATTGATCCCTCACACGTTTCCTGAGATTAGACGCCAGCACACATGGCATCTATGTTTGAGAGGCTCATAATCTAATGGGAGAGACAAGGAAAAGATCAATTAGAGAAGAGTGCTAGCTATCTCGGACATGGAAACAGGGGAGGCCACTAAGATCCTAAAGGCGCCAGGACTTCAGCCCATCGTCAGTAGAACATCTGCTTCCACACTGAGCCGCAATGAAGCTGCCCTCCATTCAACAGCTGCTGCTGAATTTGCCCCAGGCCCCAGGCTCCGTGCTGTTTATCAGGGTGGGAATGGGAGAGCAGGCTCTGGCCTCTTGCAGTGACTGGCTGTGGGGACAATGCCTCAATAATGGAACAAAGCATGCATGGGACAAAACAAGTACAATGCTCTGCAGGAAGCACAGAACTGAGTCTTAAGATTGGCAGGATAGGGGTGTGTCAGCGAAAGATCCAGAAGCCTCCCAAGGAGGCGGCTGTGGAGCTGGGAGTCAAAGCTGAGGACTATTCTGTGTGAGAAGCAGGAGAGTGTTGGGGACTGATATGGGCAAAGGTTCAGAGAAATGAGGAGGGCCTGAGAGGGCAGGGGCTGTGGAGCCAAGATGGACACTGGGTCATGCAAGTCTCTTAGGAAGCTGGGAAGATACAGGCTGGCATGAAGGCAGGGGTGGGGGAGAACAAACTGATCTGGTTGAACACTTTAAAAAATGCTCTTGCTGGTCATGGTGTTGCACGCTTGTAATCTAGGCACTTGGAAGGTGGAGACAGAAGGACCACGAGTTCAAGGCCAGCCTCAGCTACACAGCTATTTGAGTTCAGCCTGGGTTACAGGAGACTCTGTCTCAAACAAAACAAAGCCAAGTTAGACAAAAGCAATAATGAAAAGCATCCCCAGCAAAGGACAGAACAGAGAGGAAGCCCTTGAATACAGGAAGGTGGGTTTGGAGAGGCATCATCCAGGCAAGGGGACACAGCAGTCATGAAGGTGGCGGGAAAACCCTTGTTGAAGGTGTACTTCACCAGCTGGCTGATGGGTAAGATGAAGAGACAGGAAGAGTGAGTAGGATGGATGAAGAGCAACTCATGATTCCTGGCTGACGATACAGCAGAGGGAGGTGCTCTAGCAAGAGAAGGTGAAGACAGGGAGATGTATCTTCACACAAGTTCCTGTGCCGTGACTAGCACAGTGTGCTGAGAACATCTAGCACACAGCAGGCTCTCATTTAGGCTCTGCTATCCCTTCATGTATATACTGTCCAGATTTACTTGAACCCAGGCAACCAGTGAGCCGAATAGGCTAGGGAGTAGCTGGGGAAACACAGTGCTGCATGTCTGAGAGCCCTGCTGACTGCGCTGGGCTCCCTCTGCTGCGGAAGGAAACTAGAAACATTTTTGACATACGTTATTTTGTTTCATTCCTCGCATCATCCGGATGCAGAGCCATAACCCCCATTTATGGGTAGGGTGATTCAGGCTTAGATAATCAGAGCTTTGTTAAAGACCTCAACAGTGAGCTACCGGCAGGATCCAGCCTCTTTTTTTTAACCCCTTAAGTGTCCTCAGCATAGCTAGTTTATCTACCAGCCACCATCGGTGCAGGCCATGGGGCGAAGAAGGTTTTAAGAACCTACAATAAAAGAAATGTATACATACAAACATACATTAAAAAAATAGGACCTGAAAATACATTGGTCCCAAAAATACAAAAAGAAAAAGAAATAGAATCAATGTTTATTTGCATGTCTATAAAAATGTCAACTTCACGTCAAGCCAACTTCATTAACTAGCCTGTAGAGTATTTTTATTAAAATGTAATCACAATAAAAATAAGGTGCAGGCTGGAGTCCCCTTGCTCTGCGGGAATGCTAGTGAATAGTGGTGGGAAAATCACAAAAATCACAGCCAGTGGGAGGGGCCTGAGAAATTTGGAGTCAAACAGCTTCAAATGTGAACTTAAAAAAAAAAAAACCCTTTTGCAGAATATCACAACCAGATTTTAGATTCCACATGGGTGAAGTTGTATTTCACAGGGATATATGTGTATGTTTGATGAGCGGGCTTGGTGCCAGATATAACGGCCGGGGGCGGAGAGGATTTTGTGTCCAGCTACTAGCTGACCTCTCCTCCTCTTTTTTTTTCTTTATTAGTTTATTTGTAAAGAATATTCCTAGGAAGCAGAAACCAAGTAAATAGAGAAAAGTGTGCCTTCCAGAAAACCAAGAACTGGAACATCTCACCTGTGTCTTATGGCTCCCTGGAGGCCACAGTGGCCCATGAAGTCCCCTCGTGTAGCAGGAGTGAGCCTGCTCAGTTGTGAGCAGGAGCTTAGGGGATTTAAGTAGATAGAGAGTGAATATCCCCTAAGAGAAAAGGCAATTATGCTTGAATTTCATGTCCCATGTATTTTCCCATCCACCCATCTGTCTGTCTGTCCATCCATCTGTCCATTTGCCCATCTGTCCATCCCTCTGTCCATCCTACAAATGGGCATCTTATCCAGTATCAGGAGTACTTTAGACATCTGTAACATGTATTTTCAGACAAGGTCTCTAGTCTTAGAAGATCTTAAACTTCCTATGTACCCATTGATGGTCTTGAACTTTGGATCCTCCAGCCTCTACCTCCCAGGTGCTGTGAGTACAGGCATGAGCCACCACACCAGTCTGTGCACTACTGAAGTAGAACCCATGACTTCATGCATGCTAGGTAAGTTCTCTACCAACTGGGCCACATTCTCGGCCCTAGCATCTGGAATACAAAAGAGACAAAGGTCTCCCAGCTTCAGGGAATTGAAATCATGGGGGGTTATGCAACACGCAGTTGGGGGAATGAGCAGAACACAATAAGCTCAATAAATAAGAAAATGATATGCTCATGAGGTAATAGAAGTCTATTAGAAAAACCAGTAGAGATGAGTGGACAGAACTGGCATGTCAGAGAGGAAGGAGTGTAGTTTGCAACAAAACAGAATGGTCAGAGGTAGCCTCCCTGAGAATGGCAGACCCATCTTGCACCTCTACATTCTGATGCGATGTAGCAATAGAGTCAGCTTTCTCGAAATCTTGGAGATGGGGGTTGGAAACAGCAATCTCCAAGGCCCTGGGGTAGGAGGATGCCTGAACAAGTTCAAGATGTATCAGGAGGTCACATGACCAGGTCTGAGCAATGAGGATAAACATGCCATGGTATTATGACTGTGTGTAACATTAGACACAGGAATAAAGTAACCAATTCTGTCTCCAGTAGGCTGTAGAAGGAGCTTACACCTTCCCCCAGCCTTTCAGAACATGACTGATGAGCTGTAGGTTGGAACTTCTTGAGCTGCTAGCCAGTAAGATCTTTGGAAAAGGAGGGACCCAGAAAAAAGGCAGAGTGCTCACTGGTCAGACAGTTCAGATGACATGGTGAGCTCCAGACTCAGCAAGAGATTCAGTTCTAAAGAAAGGTGGAGGGCAATAGAGGGAAAACCCCACCATTCCCTCTGACCTACATTTGTGCATTCATGGGCAAGTGCACCTCTGTACATATGTACACACACACACACACACACACACACACACACCCCAGATGCTTTTGTTCAAGTGAGGAGAGAACCCTAGTCCTACTGGTCTCAAGAACTTCCTTATGTTCCCACCCTGCAGGCCCAGGCTCCTTCTATGGACTCTTGAATATAAAATAGATCCAAGACACAAGTTTTGAAAATCTTGGTAGAAGGGTAAAAATGGCAAGCACCTGAGTTTCAAGCTGTGTGGTTATGACTTGATGCTGGTGAATATGTTTATGGCCAGTGGTCATGCTCAGTCAGCTCTGTGTGTTAGGGCCTTTGCTTTACCTGCTGGGAGTCTGGCAGTCTGTTCATACCAGGAGGTTCTGTTCCTCATGCCAGATTTGCCTCATGGTATATCTTGAGGAAAGGGTTGACTTAGTATTTGCAGTAAATTTAAAATGCCTTGACTGTGAAAGAGAAAGAAACAGACACATCCGGGGGTACTTGTTTCTAAGTTTTCTTGCAGCTCATAAATAACCTCCAAATGATATTATTTTATTTTCATTAATTTCTATAATTTAATGAAGCAGGGTCTGGTCTACCAATAAGTTGGGGTAAATGCTTATGTTTAGAAGACAGAGCAGAAAAAGAGTGAAACCACTGCTAATTATTACGTACCAAGTGGCATCTGACTGTCTAGTTTGGTTAATTCCTTGACTGATGATGTATGATTCAAGGACCATTGTTCCCATCTGACCTATGGGAAACTGAGGATCATTGGAGATGACCGACAAACTTAAGACCACATAGCTCATGGGTGACAGTTTTAGGAATCTATCTCAGAACTCTAAGCATAAGTACTGCACATTTCACCCCATGTTGTCTCATCTCTGACTTCAGTAATAGTCTTTGAATTGTGCTAAAAGAAACTCCCTTTTTTTTTTGATCCCTGAAGTATTGCCCTTGGTTGAGTTTCAGTTTTCTAATATACATGACTAAGGCCAACCTCCCACAAATAGTTCAAGGCAAGCAAGCCAGGTACCATGATACCCCACTGCAATGGATGTCTTGGTTGCCAGCTTGACACAGCTGGCAAGAGGAAAGCTCAGCTAAAGAATTGCCTCCATCAGATTGGCCTGTGGACCTGTCAGTAGGGGCATATTTCTTGATGGCTAATTGATGTAGGAGAATCAGCCTACTATGGGTGATATCATCCCTAGGTAGGCCTGGGTTGTTTAAGAATGGTAGATGAACACGAGCTGGGAGAAAGCCAATAAGCGGTACTCCTCTGTGGTCTCTGCTTCAGTTCATGCCTCGGCTTCTGTAAGTGATGAACTACAGCCTGTGGTTTATCATAGCAAAAACAGAAACAAACAAACAAAACAAAACAAAAACAAAAACCTAGGATGCCCGCTGCTCATACAGGGAAGCTGAAGCTTAGAGAGAGTGACCTGAGTATGGAAAGAACTTGGGGTTGGCTGTTTCCTTCCATACCTTCTCCCCAAGAAAAGTAAGAGCTGCAAAGCATGAGGGTCCCACATCCTGCAGTTCATTGTCCCTTCTTGAACGGAACTCATTTTGTTCTCCAACTCTACCCAGCCCGTTGATCATTGCTGCCTATTCATTTATTAGGAGTTCCATTTCCCTTCCCTTCCTCATTTATTTGCCCTTGCTTTTCATTTTTTGAGAGGTAGAGGAAATGCAAATCAGCAAATGAATGTTATGCATATTCCAAACAGCCTCTGGAGAGCTGTCTCTGTTCTAGGACAAATTGGTCTACAATAAGGACCTGACACACCTCTTGGATCTTCTGTTTTATTGATGTAGTCCCAGCCTGGAGACCAAGCTTTCTGTCCATGACTTCCCTGCCATTAAAGAACAAGGCAAGGGGACAGGTAAAAGGCTTAGTGGTTGAAAGCGCTTGCCACAAAACCTGACAATCTGAGTGTGATCCTTGAAACCTACATGGTGGAAAGAGAGAACTGACTCCTCTGGCCTCCCCATGCCCACCGTGGCACTTAAATGTGTGTACGAACATACGTAAGCATATGTAAATTATTAAAAAGAAAAAAAAGAACAATGAAAAGTCTGCTTTTGTTTGGTTGCCATAGTCAAGGTGAGTAAGTAGGTCCAGGTCCTCAGTGTCCTCGAAGCCACAGGAGAGATGTCTGCTGAAGCTTGTGATGTCACAGAAGCCCCCTTGGGGTGACACAGCACTGCTTGAAGCAGCCCCCACCTTCCAGGCCTTGGCTGTCAAGACGGCCTGACTTCATCTGCCTTCTAACTACACTCTGAGCACTCACCTTCTCAAGCCTCGCCCTTCAGTTTTGACTTGTTATGCTCACTCCTTCATCTGTGAACTCGACCATGGCCTGGGCTATGCCTACATCGCTCTCCATTCTTATAGTGCTCTGACAGACTGGATTTCCAGTGCTCTCTCAGCCCTTGGATTTCTAGAGCCCTCTTTTTTAGCCTCTTGTATCAGCTCTGATTTGTCTTTGTTGGTTGGATGGATCCAAGCATATCCAGATCCCTCAAGGTAAAATGTGACCACGCTCTCTCATCCTAAGCCACAACTGAAGTGACAGCTGCCATTAACAGACAGGCTAAGTGTACCTAGTCTCTGCAAGTGCTCACACCCATGGAGACAGCCTGATTTGAGGCTGAAAAACCAAGCTTTAGAGAAAGTATACAAACTCTCAAGATAATACATCTCACAGGAGGGAGGGCTGGAGTCCATAGGCAGATGTGGGTGTTCTCAGACACCTGGGCACCTACGGTCCAACCTTCCAGCCACTATGACCAGCCTGAGAACTAGAGTGCATAGGTACATTGTTGACTGTGTTTCTAACCAGGTCTCAGTCAAGAGAGATCACAAACACAAATGCATGTGCACAAATGTAAACACACACACACACACACACAATACACTCAGACTCTCCTTGTTTGCATTTTGGGGAGTTTTCTGAACTAGACCTGAGTGGAAAGTGAAAAACCACTACCAGGTCAGCATTATGTATGCTGCACGGAAGATATTCCATTTCTGAGCTCTTAAGTTGATGGATTTTCTTGTATCTCTTGCATGTATGAACATAGGTGGTTCATACAGAAGGACACAGGCCCTGGTCTGAGGAGGGTTGATCAGCATGGCTTGCAGATATGACAAGTTTGGATGGCTCAGGATTGTTGTAGCCCACAGGAATGAGACTTGGATTAGAAGAACCTCTGGGATCCTGTGAGCATCTGACCCTGGACACTCTGTTTTTCGGGAGAAAAGTGTGTTGATATGATTTTGGAAAGTACTCGGACCATCTTGCTCCTTCGAGCACCTTGGCTTCTCCAACTGCACAGGTGGACAGCAGCTGATGTCCGAGGAGATGCTGAGCCTGCTGAACTGAGATAATGAGTGAGGAAGCCCCACCCACCACCCCACCTGTGGTCTGCACAGCCACACCATCTGCTGGCTTCTGATGTTATGTGGGTTCCCAGGATCTTGTTCAGTTACGTTTTTTTTTCTTTAAACAGGCCATGGAAAGCAGCTGCAGGTTTTTCTAATGCAAGTTTTCCACACTCATTTCATCACATTGTTAACGGTCCTGTTAACAGGAGCTCTGGGGCTTGGAGGCCACCTCCACCAGCTGAGACCCTCACAACTACCAAAAAAGACTCAGACGACCATTTCCAGAAGTGGCTCTGGCTTGACAGGAAGAGCTGGGCAGGGATTTTAGGGGGTCTGCCTAAAACAGTCAGGTCAGGGAACTCTGGTCTTCTGCTGCCTCTCCCATCCCTGCCCGCAACTGTCACCTCCCGAAATGCAATTCTCAGCCGTGACTGTATCATCCCCCCGCCCTTCCCTCAGGGATCGAATTCTTCCATCTGTTTCCTCTATCTTCAGGCCAAACACCAGGTCCCTCAGATTCCTCTAAGCGCTCTCTGTCTCCTTATTTTGAATCCTTGTACCATCAAACCTCACCCAGGCTTTATCAACCCAGGTGTCTGCTAACTTCCAGGGCTTTGCTATGCTGTTCCCTATCCCTACACACTGATTTCTCCTTTTCTAATTTAATTGCTTCCAGCCAGCCATTGGGTCTTTGCTCCAGCACCACCTCCTTCAGGAAGCCCCTCCTGACCACTCCCACTCAACTTCACAGGCACGAAAACAAAACAAAACAAAACATTTGAGTTATCCTCAGCTTCCAAGTTTTATAAAAATGTTTAAGATGGAGAAAGGAGTCTCACCAGAACAATGAGTTAAAAGAATGGGAATCAAGAAAGCATGCAAAAGCAGTGGGGTCATTGGCTCTGCCTTCACTCAGACGTTACCAGACATGTGCCAGCATGTCCGGCAAACAGCCAAAGGATGTACCAGAGCACGGCTGGCTTGACCGTGGGGGGAGGGGCTACAGGCGACTTTATACTCTTCTCTCGTTTATAGATTATCTACATTTGTACAATAAACTGGACTACTTTAATTAATTAGCTGTATTATTATTTGAAAAAGAAGTATTTGTGCTGAATATGGGGCGCATAGGTAAAGAAACCAGAAAGAAAAGGCTTTGTCAGTCAGCTGATGGAGGAGGTCGGTGGCGCCTAAGACTGGTTCAAAATGCATATGCAAGGCCTGCTGTGTCCTGGATTGCCAGTGGGAGGCTGAGGAAGAAGGATTGCTGAGAGTTAGGGGTCAGCTTGGGTTACATTTCAAGAACCTATTCAAAAGAAAGAAAAAGAAAGACAGACAGAAAGAAAAAGGGGAGACCGTCCCACATAGATCCATGCATACATGTTAGGAAGAGTCTACAGCGATAACACTCTGGTCTGATGCTAGCTGCCTGGGTGCAGAAGAGGAGCTGGTGGGCAGAGATAGCAGGAAATTCACTCGCTTAAATCTTTATATCATTTTGTCCCATGAGTCTGTATCATTGCTATCATTTCTAAAGGTTTGTTTTTATTTTTGTGGGTGCTTGCAAACACACACATACGCATGTAAATACAGTACCCACAGAGGCTGGGCAAGGACACCAAACCCCCGTAGCTGGAGTTATGGCAGTCATGAGTGACAGCCTGGGTACTGACAACAGAGCTCAGGTTCTCTGCAAGAACAGCAAGCTCTCTTAACTACTGAGCCATCCTCCAGCCCTATAATTTAAAAAGAAAAAAACTATAGCATAAAAGACTTTAAATAGCAGGATCGACTATACTATAATTAATAATATAAGATTTCAAGTAAGCCATAATGTTAACCCCAAATTTGATTTTCTGGTTGCTTTATTAGAATAATTGGTTACCACGTTTAATTTAGAAATTATTTTAGATGTAGAAAAAGCTACATGGATGCTATGAAGTGCAGCACACACACACAAGTACCAATACTTCTCACTCACAGGTAAAACTTTTATTAATATTTGGCTCCATCTGATTCCTGCCTAATGAAATTTAATCCCTACTAGGAAAAAGACATTTTAGGTTAATGCATCATTTTTCATATCTCCATGGATTTCAGATACCATTTTTAATGCACATCCTATTTCTTCACTTTAAAAACTATTTTATTAGTTATTTCCTTATTTGTGTGAGTGTGCAGGGCTCAGGCTTGTGCCACAGGGTGTGAGTGGCGGTCAGAGGACAATTTGGAAGATTTGGGATTCCCTCCTTCCAAACATGTGGGTTCCCGTGACTAAACCCAGGTCATCAGTCTTGGCGCTAACCCCCTCAGCAATGCATATATTTGTTTTTTGAGACAAAAATCGCATGTATCCAAGGCTGGCCTCAAATTCACTGTGTAGCCATGGATAACCCTGAACTCCCGCTGTGCTTGCCTCTTCCACATAAATTCTGGGATTACAAGTGTGTACAACTTCACCCAACAAACTCGTAATATTTCTTAAGCTACAGACAGGCAGGTTTACAGAAATGCCACACAGACAGGGTTATTCTCCACAGCATTACCTGTAGAATAAAACCCTGGATATTCCAAAAGAGTCTGGTCATGGGGATCAATACAATAAATGGTAGTAAATCCACAAAATGGCTTGTTATAGGGTAGTAAAAGATGAAGAGATGGATTTGTGTGAGGTGATATGAAAATATGTCCGAGACACATTAAATAAAACTACAGAATAAAATGTGCAGAATATGAGCTGAGTATGCAAAGAAAGCCAGTGTATGCTGAAGGGACACGGGAAACTGCTGATTCACTTCTAGCAAGAAGGCTGGAGTCTTTTCTTTCTATTGGCTTTCTACTGTATACTTTTTTTTACACCATTCATGTTTAAGTATTCCTTATATAACAATAAAACAATAAACTGACTTGAAAGAGAGGTACTGTAAAACTGTGACATAGCTCAGTGGTAAAGTGCTTGCCTTTCAAGTATAGGGTCTAAGTTCTATTCCCAGCATAGGAAAAAGAAAGGGAAAGAAAAGAAAGAAATGTAAGAGGAAGAGGTGTGCCTCAGTGTCAGTCCCCGAGTATTCTTTGTGGCTTTCAGACAGGAAAAGAGTGGTGCCCAGCCCTCAAGCTTTGCAGGTGGCATGGATAGGCTGACTCAAGCTCCCCCCCTAGGACTCTCCTGAGAGGCAGTCCTCCAAACAGTGATGTGGATGCAGAAATGGTGGACTTGGCCCAACCCAGCCTACAGGTGTGCTTCTTACGATCATATCGGCACCCTGAGTACTCTAGGAAAACCACAAAGGAACTTCACATGAAAAATTCATTCACAGGGCTCTGGATTCCAGGCTAAAAAAGAAACCCAGGATCCTGGCTTATTAAGAGACAGCTGGTGAGGTAGGGATGCCTTTGTGAGTGCCGAGGCGCTCAGTAGCCAGGTGTGGGCTGCGTTCAGCAGGTGCACACCTGGCACAGGCTGAGCCACCTGCCTCTTGCGGTTGAGAACTTTGCAGCCTCTGCTTGGGAATCACTCGAGGGCCACATCTTGGAGGAGATGGACTTAAAACACCTCTCCCTTCAGTTTCCCACTCCAACAGTACTTCCCACAGAAGCCCAGCCAAGCATCCCCTAAGGACCTCTGTGATTGTAGAATGAGGGCTGAAAACTCCTGCTTTCGTTACACAGATCAAAGAGCTGCGGTTCAGAGAAGAGAGATCCCTTTACCATGATCACATAGCAAGTGAGTCTCAGGAGCAGGGTAGAAACACAGAACACCAAACTCCTGCCCCTTCTGCTCTAGGTCGTGTCCCATAGGTGATGGGCCAGCCACCATCTCCTGACTGAGGCAGCATAGTGAGTGGCATGGATCAGAGGAAATGGAAACAATCCCGATGCCAGCCACAGCCACCTCCGCAGCTCACACATCTCAGGAGGCATTAGAGGGCTCAGGCTAGGTGTACAGCCTTCAGTGGTGGCTTTCTTTCTCACTAGTTGAGCGTCTGTTTCTTTGTTTCTTTGCTTAAGTGGGTACTATAACAACTGCATCTCCGCCGGAGGATTGTTTGGAAGATCAAGTGAATTAATATGGGCAAAGTACTTAATCCATGTCAGGCACTTACTACATGTTCATTAAATGTAAGTGTCTGTGAGTCCACTTGGCAGGAGCTATGCTAAGTGTCTTGTACACTTTATCTCAGTCAATCCTCTCAACCAGAATGCCCTAAGTACCTTCCTTTCCCTCAGAACATCATTCCCCTCAGCAGCACGGAGGTACCCGGCGCTGTCCATGGTTCTGAGGACAGAGTCTCAAACACCCATGGCAGGCACTTGCACCTCTGTGAAGAATGCATCCTGAGAGGGAACATGGAGAGTTACTGAGAAGTGATGCTTGCTGGGTATAAAAGCTAGCACAGGGTAGGGCTGAGGAAGAACACTCTCCAGGCAGGACGGTTTCAGGAGAAGCACAGCCAGAGCTGAGCTCTGCAGGGAGGGAGGGAGGGAGCAGTGGAACAACAAGAAGAAGAAATGGGAGGTAGGAGCAAGAGACTGACTAGATGCTCTGTCAGCTGAGGCTGAGGAGCTAGATGGGGCCCTTAGTAGTTGGAGGCATGAAAAGAGGGAGGTCAGGCTAGTCCCTAGGTGAGGAGAAAGCCAAAGACCAAGCTATACTATGCTTTCTGCTTGCCCAGGGATATTCAGTAACTTTCCTGAAGTGGCTCATCTGCTAAGTGGTAGAAGCAGAGAGTTGAACCCAAGATCATCTGGCTTCAAGGCATGTCCTGTTAACGAATAGGGTCCAGTGGCTTCCACATGAATAACTAGTCTATACAGTATTGGTCTAGCCAGCTGCTACTAATCAAGCTCTCTTTAGACACTAAGGGCTGGTGTAGTAAGAGACTGTGTTTGTGAGTGTGTGTGTCTTTGTATTTCTGTATGTATGTCTTTTCCTGTGTGTGTTTTATATGTATGTGTATCTGTAAGTGTGTGTATATTTTTGTATCTGTGTATCTATCTCCATCTTTCAGTCTCTTTATCTGTTTGTTTTGAATATGTGTGTGTGATTGTGTGTGTGTGTGTGTGTAGGGAGAGGAAGTAGAGCGGAATGGAGGGGTTCTTTTCTCTCCAGACACACTTGTATTCAGTTTGGCAGGTTCAGTCAGCTACTCTTGATGATAGTGAGGGGCTAGGGTTTATCTGACAAATGGTATTTGTTCAGAACCTGTCACTTCTTGGGGGACCTCAGAGATGACAGCTTTAAACCACCAGACACACTTAAAAATAAAAATTTCACATTTCTAGCTGCCGTGCCCTCTTTGGCGGTGATCTATGTGGCCTCCATTGCTGGAGGCATTATCTTCTTAGGAATATATGGTGCTGTTACAATTCATGTCATCCGTCTGCAAAACCAGGGTCATAAAGCTTGTAATTTATAAGAGACTCTTGCAAACCTATGTATTATACATGTGTAGACATCATTGCCTGACATTTCACGGGCAGGAACCATTTGGTTCAGAAGTCTCAAGCCCAAAGAGGCTCCAACCACCCAGTTCCCAAATGTAGAAATTGCAGACAAGATGAGCTGTGTGTGTGGTAGCAGATACCCTGGATGAGCAATAAGTTAAGGAACCAGCTCTGTCTTGTGGCAGACAGAAACAAAGACACTTGATAGCAACATTTTAGCAGAAAGAGGAAAGTGTGGCAGCCTGAAGACTTGGCTACTTTACCTGGACAGATGACCTTCCAGTTCCCAGTAGATGCCATGCATTGAGCTGTTCTAGGCTCGATCCTCATTTAAGGCTTGCTTCTTTTGGCCTGAACCTCCTGGGGATCTTTCTGGGTCACTGATCCTGGGGTGCACCCCAAAGTTTCTGGCTTGAGTTTTTAAAAAGCTTTCAAGTGAGGTCAGTGCTATTGTGGGGAACCTCACTTTGAGCCATTCTTTGCCAGGTGACTTTGAGAGATCCCATGAAAAGCTGAACACAGAAAGACAATTGTACATCTCTACCCACACAGCTCGGTCTCCTGGTCACTGGGCCCAGTGTCCCTCCATTGGGCTCTATTGTCTGTCTCCTGGCTTCATCTCCAAGTGTCTTCCTGGAGCAACTACAAGAGAGGTTACAAGGATGATGCCTGGACCCTATGGGCTGTGGTGCATTGACTCAGCAAGGCTGGCTGGAGCAGTGGGCAGAGGATGCTCTAAGCACCACACCACCTTTGAAGGTCAGAAGGAAGCATCTATAGAAGGGAAATGATGTGGTGGCTTCAGAAAGGAAGCCATCTTTGAGATGACTTTGAGACCAAGTAGGACAGTTCTGTGTTCCTGTTTATTAGCCAGCTTAGAAGACTTACAGAGTTAACGGTCTGGAGATGCCAAGACACAGAGCCAGTAAGCCAGACTCCAGCCATGTCCGCGCCTCTCCATCTTGCTCCTGCCTCTGTGCCAGATTCCTTGGGGACATCCCCAGTAGCCACAACCCTCGTCCCAGGGGGACTTCCTCACCCCCACCTCTCTCTGTCAGGGCCTATGCTTCTCCTGAATGCAAATGAGCCTGGGTCTACCCAAGGCTGGCCTCCTGCTGCCACCAACATGATTACAAAGAGGCTTTATTGCCACTCGATTGCTCTTCCATGGGAACGGCCTCTTCAGAACCCTTTTAAGTCTCTCCGACAAACATTTTGATTTCACTCTTTACTTCCCTGAGCTGACTTCAGATCCTTGTGCAATGGAATTGACTGTAACCTTAGAAATAAATATCCCAGTGTGCCTACCCTAACCAAAGGACCATTTACAAGGAGTGAAAAAACTCATTTGTGATCCAAATAGAATCCTGGCCCCTGTCACGAATTTCAGTGATATGGTCCCTGACTTTACATTCTCTAAACTAACTCTTGGCTTGCCTTCCCCAGAATGGTGAATGGTATCACTACATGCCCTCTGCAGCACAACTGAACCTTAAGAAAGAAACGTCCTCTGTCTTCCCAAATCTCCCAATCTTCAGCATCATTAGTTCCAACCCTTCTCATTTACTTACGCAACGAACCCCTTGTTGCTACTATGTTTAGGTGCTAGGTGCTTGGTCCCTATACTCGGGGGAGCTTCCAGATTTATGGGGGCAGCAAGCTTTTCCACAAGCCTCTGGTGACCAGTAGAAAGTTGGTTAGCTTGCTGGCCAGGAGTTCTCACGTGAGTCAGGGACTGGATGGCCCTGTGAGCTGCCATATGTGCAGTGGTTGGACATGGTCCTGCTGCCTGTCCTCTAGCTCACAGGATTGTTGCAGTGAACGGGATGCATGAGTCTCCCAACTCACAGCCATTTCGTCAGCATCTCCAGAGGGCTGGTGGCAGAACACTACACCACCTCCTGCACACAGAATCACCTCTGTTCCTCATAGTATATATCAGAAGGTAAATGCTTAGAAGCAGCTATTATAGTCTATTGGTTAAGTAATTACAAGGAAAAAAAACACCTGTACATAAAATTTTCCAAATATATATAATATATATATATATATTTCCCACTAGTTGAGTGTGTAGGTATAGACCCCTGGACGGAGTGTGTAGGTCTGACTGGCTACACTAAGGCCGTATGACCCACAAGCGTTTGCAGATGAAGAAACTGAAGCACAGACCATTGACCTGCAAGCAGCAGGTTCAGGGTTTGAATGGGGGTGCGGCCCCCCATGTCTGTGCTACCCAAGTTACCAAGTGAAGGGTGAGGCTGGGGATGCCTTCATTCCAGACAGGCCAAGAGGAAGCCAGCTGACCTGCACAGACCCTCTGTGGAGTGCTGGTGGCCTCTCACAGTCACTGGAGTGTGACTTTTGAGCACAGAGATGTGTCTGCCAGGCTGGGGCCCTCTCTACAGCAATGTCTGGAGACAAGAGTAATGAAAGGGTGCTGGAGCGTGACGAGGTTGTCAGGCTGGGGACTGAAGGTGATCCCTCGGAGCAGGCAGAGCTGGTCACAGGTCTTGCAGATTCTGCGGAGCCACAGAAACCTCTGGAATCCTAGCGCCTGCTCTGAAAGGCCAGACTCAGGGACACCTGCCCAGACTTGGACACTGGGTTAATAAAAATCCACCTGTTCCAAAGTACAATGAGATCACTGCCCCTCTTATCCCAGGGCTCAGTACTATGACCCTCTATTCTCTTACCCTTTTGAAGAATGGATGAAAAGAAAGAGGAGGAGGAAGAGGTAATGTGCAGGATGAAAGAGGGAAAGGAGAAAGGGAGGCAGAGGGAAGGAGGATGGGACAGAGAAAGGAGGAAAAGAAGGAGGGAGAGGGAAGGCAAAACAAAGGACAGGAAGGAATAATGAAGGGTGGGAAGAAAGTGAGGGAGGGGGAGGAAAACGAAGGAAGAAATGAGAAGAGGGAGGAAGGGGTAGCCTATCTTCCCATACTCACCTATGAAAGTCTTCTAATAGGCTATTTTTTTTTTTCATGTAAAGTGTGTTTCTAGTGGGAGACAGACTCTGTTGGACTCTAAACAGCACTGAGCACACACTGCATAGGACTGGCAGGCAGAAGGCAAATAAAAACCCAAATAAATTTAATTCCACACTGCATAGAGTTAGTGAAGAGAATGGGGCTCTAGAGGGGAAACACAGGACCGTAGTGGGAGGATGCAAGAAGGCCATGAAGACATTTGCTGAGGCTGCCACTATGTGCATGAGCCATTCTGAGGGATAGGGTGGAAGCATGTCCTTCATTAGCTGGACTCTACACTCCGTGAGGGAAGGGCAGCTGTTTGGTATTCGTGGGGTGTTTCCAGGCTCTGGCTGAGGGCATGGTGTTTATTTATTCATATCCTCACCACCTGGCTATGCAGTGGTGCCCAGGTGACGAGACAGCAGCGAGTATGAATGAAAGTGTTTGCTCTTTTCACCCTGCCGCTGTCCCTCCGGGCCACATGGATAATGTGCTTCAGGGAGGACTGCAGCCTGGCTCTCTCGGCGGGCCCAGGCTCAGAGGCCCAGCTGCAAATGTCGGCTTTTTTTAAATAGGAACGAGTGGAGACTTTTCTCTCAAGACCGTCTTCGGTGTAAAATCCAGCAGCCAAACAGAGTTGCCCTGCTGTAGCTGAGCCCTGTCCACATATTGGCTGCCAATGCCATGTTCCTCCTAAGAGGCATGGTGGGGAACCTGCCCTGGATATCCTGTGGGAATCAGAGTGTAGCCTTCCCTCTCTGGCCCGTGCTTCCTGGACACTGCTCGATCTTTCTCTGCACTGTGAAGACTTCCTCTCTGTCTCATAATCTTCATGGGACAGTGCGTGGGAACTGGTGACCCTCTAGTAAGGTGTCTGGGACAGACTAAGTGGAGAACAGGGTAGAAGGGAAGAAGGCATGCTTCACTGCCTCCTGCCAGCTTTGCTGCCTCGAGCAAATGACTCAGCCACTCTGGGCCTGTCTTTCTGCATCCATAAAGTGCACTCTGTAATGTTATTGTGCCAATCGAAGGTGGTAATGGGTAGAATCAACCAGCAGAGGCTGAACGGTGCCTCGTGCATTGAAGTTGCTTCTATGACAGCTCTTTCCACTCCCTGCAGACAAATGCCACACTACTATGAACTGAGCACTTGCTATGTGCTTAGCACTGTGGCTTCACTGACCCCTCCCAATCACTGTATGAAGCAAGCACGGCTATACACATTTTATAGACAAGGAAACTCATGCCATGCACAGACAGGTAAAGCAATTTGGCCAAGTCACACAGTCAGTAAAACATGAAGAGTCATAAAATGGAAGTTGCTTGGCTCCACTTTTCTGTCACCACGCCAGGGAAGAGGCAGCCTCCTTCTCCTCACTTCTCTGCTCCTACCCGTTATCTCTGAGGTCTGTTTCCCAGCCCAGGGCCAGACCAGGGGTCAGAACATGGGGGATTAGACCCCAGTGTTTCTACATAAAATCTCTGTGGCTTGATGCTACGTCACTTATCTTCTTGGGGTCCTGGGATCTCCAATTAAAACATTAACAGGGTGAAGTGGTTGTTAGCAGGCAATCTGGGCCAGCTTGGGCTAGAGGTATGGGTTTGCTGGGGAAGGGTGACCTTTGGGAAGGCAAGGGACAACTTGGTGGAAACTTTTACTCCCTATTCAGTTCTCAGTGCCGAGAGCATCAGTCCAGCCAAAAATGGGGCAGCCTGTTGGGGCTCTGCTTCCTTTGTGCTGTCAGCTTTCCTACAGGGGACAGAGACTTAGACGTGAGGATCCGTCTTCCGGATGCCTCTCGGTGCATTTCTTGACCTCTCTTTATCACATGACTCCACTTCTGCCAGACTCCTACACTTTCCAGGTGTGCCATTCCCTCTCAGAGCCCCTCTGCTCAGGCTCTGCATGCTATCTGCCTTCTGCCTTTTCTGCCTTGCTTCAAAACCCAATGTGTGGGCTGCCTCTTCTAGAAGCCTTCCAGGCTTTGCTTCAGTCCCAACAGTTCTGAGTTTATCTCTACTCCCAGGTGTGGCCACTGTCTGTTTTTTTGTTGTTTGTTTGTTTGTTTTTGTCTCTTCCATATAGCAGGAACTTTAGGATAAAGTAGTCAGGCATGGATGAGAGCTGGAGGAAGGAAAGACAGGTCATCTTTTACATATACTACCTCTGAGTCTGACTATGGAGAGGCTGGAACTTATGATCCCTTCCTTCAGTGCCAGGGCTACAGGCATGTGACACTGCTCAGGGTCACATATGAGAACTGCCCACCATTCCTCTGCTCAGCCATGTGTCAAGCCTCCCAGGCCGAGCTACCTCACCCTAACCCGGTCTGCCTCACCCACCTCACTTCCTGCACCATGGCCAACAAAGTCTTCTAACCTGTCCAGTTCCCCTCACCCAGGGCACTTTGGAATATTCTCCAAGGGAAGCTCCTGCCATTTCAGAACTTGACTCAAAGCCAAGAGGCCCCAAACATTTCACTCAGCCAGCCATGCCTGTGCTCCAACGCATTTCAGGACAACACAAGTGCATGTGCATGCCTGCGTGCGTGTGTGTGTGTGTGTGTGTGTGTGTGTGTGTGTGTGTGCACGCGCACGCAAGCAGGCACGTGAGAACCTGCACGTGCACGTGTTCTTCTTCACAGCCAAAGCACAGGGAAGCCCTATTCAGGGCAGGCAGCAAATAAACAGCCACCCCGGTTCCCTTCCATAACGTGTGTGTTGCTATGAGTGAGAAAAGCCACGCTCTCGTTATTAAAAGGAAAATATTAAAGAAAAAGTTAGCACTTAAAAAGCAAAGGGGTCTAGAGGGCCTGTGTTGTCTTCTTTTCCCTGGAGGGGGGCTTGGTGGGTCAGGCCCTGGCGGAAGCCCTGTGGTCTCAGTGGTGGCCCCGTCTGAACGATTGAACTCGTTCCCCGTCTGCACGTCATGGCTTCCCTGAAAGCGGCTTCCCTGGCATCTGCAAGCACATGCTAAGCGGATGAGTGCTACGAATTAAACTGCCTTTTAATTATTCACTGTGATGTCAATGGCACACACGCACAGTTGTGACATGATAATGGACTCTGACTCCTTCGCAAATGTTGAGAAAGGCAGGGGTCCATTACCTTGTCAAAATGTTCGTTCTCTGTGACTTTATTGCTGGTACACTACCTGATTCTGCAAGCACCCCTGAACAGAACTTGTAGTGGGAGATGGGGGAGCGGAGATGAGCTCATGTGGGGTGATTAGGGGTGACAGAGATTTGGGTGACTCTCTCTAAAGACTTTGCACATAGTCCACTCTGTGAAATTCACCGACTCTCAATAGAAACCAAGTGTTTGGAAGAAATCAACCAACACTGCTGGCAATGAGGCTTACAATAGGCAAACACTTGGGCAAGGGTGCAGCAACAAGGCGGAGAACACAACAGTGCCATTCAGGGAGGGTTTTATTTCATTAACAGGACAGCCACTGACTGAGGACTTCCTTTGTCAACTATGGTAGTGGGCTAGAATATATTTACACAAGTAGAATAGCCCTCTGCCACATAGCTTGCATACACACACACACACACAAACACACACTCCGAGGCAGTAAGGAAATGGTAAGCACTAGATTCTAGGATTAAAATTGCCTAGTTATGCAGCTTTGAATAAGTCAGCTCTGTGGTCCCAGTTGACTCAACCCTTGAGAACATGAGGCCTGAATCATCTCTAACATGTGATGAAACAGCTGGTGACACTATGCCACACACGCACACTGAGCCTTCATCAGCATGCATGCAGTCGTCATCACTGACTGACTCAACAATGTGTGAGAACAGTGGGGAATAGAAGCCAAGCCGGGAGAGGCTACTGCTTTTGAGCCCAGCCCCTGAAAGGAACCATTCAGGGAAACTTCATCTGCAGCTGTGCTGATGACCAGGGCCACTGGAATTTGGGGAAAGGCGCAGTCAGTGTGGGCTTGGATGGCTGCAAAGACTCTTGGACATGCTTTGGGGGGCATGTCAGATATCTGCAGTGGAAGTAGGAAGGCAGAAAGGATGAACAGCTTATGAGGGAAATGACAAGGGATGAACCAAAGCAGAGTCACAGACACCACCTCTGGGAATGAAGGATTCACCCATTCTTGCTGGATCAGAACATTCATTAGATAGTCTCTCCTCTGTTGCCCAGACCATTAATTTCTTTTGAGGGAGTTTGTCTGAGCTCATCGAGTAGCCGGGAGGACTTACAAATCAATGACCATGTGGCCCAACTCTCTCTCCTCCAGGAGTTTGTTGTTTCTTTGCAGTTAGGCCTGTGTGTGAAAAATGCCCAATGTTCACTCATTCCATGGTTACCACGATGACCTGACAGAAAGGTGATCTCTGTGCTTTCTATACCTGTAGCTCACTGGTTCCTGCCCTTTATTCGGCCTGTCTTTCTAACTTTCCAATTGATTCTGTGAGCAAACGAATATTCTTCCAGTATACTTCTTTCCGTAATTATCAAGGATCAACTTCAAGTGTTTACAAATAGCAAGTCCTAGTAGCTATTCAACCACACACCTATCCATTATCTATTTGTCAAACCATCCATTCATCCGTGCAATAACTCGCTCACTCACACATATACCAGCTATCTACCAGCTCACCCATCCACTCATCCTCACTCTGTCCTTATCCATTCATCTGTCAGTGAGCCCATCCAACCATTCACCCAACCCATATAGCCAACTATCCATTGATTCATCTATCTATCAACTCACTCATCCATTTACTTATCTATCCAAACATCAGTTCATAAACTTACCCTTATATCTATCCATCATTCACCTATCCATTTATCTATCAACTCATCCATCCTTACCTCCATTCAACAGCTCACTCACCCACAACCCATTAGACCCATCCAGTCTCCCACCTACCCACCCACCCATCCATCCATCCATCCATCCATCCATCCATCCATAAATTTATCCATCTATCCATAAACTAATTCATCCATCAACTGAGCCACTCATCCATTCATCTGCCCATCCATATCCATCCATTATACACCATCTAATTATCCATATTCTCATTCATTTATTCATCATCCACCAGTTGATTGTTGCAAATCTGATGGGAAATCAATGGGAACAGAGAGAGCAAAGTTAAAGGGAGCTGCATAAGCCAGGACTTGGAATGAAAATATTACTTCTATAATAACAGCAAGCATTTTAATGCAAAGCATCAAAATACAGGTAGTCCCATAGGCAAAGCTGTCACTAGTCCAGCCAGAGCTCACTGAGAAGTTATTTTGGAGGGGATGTTTAAAGAGCAACTAGGATAACATCCAGGACTTTGGCCCAAGTGATTTCCCCCTCATTACCCAATCATCCTCCAGGGTAGCTGTTAAGGAAAATCGAGACCCAGACAGCAGCTTGATCCTGTTCACATCTATGAAATGGCAGAACCCAGATTCAAATTCAGATCTACCACCTCTAAAATCCTGTGTCTTTCTTCTGAGTAACAATAGTGCACTGCCACACTGACATGCCCCCTGGACCTTAGATTCCACTCTGTGGGGCTGAACAAGACAGGTGATCCTAGTGCTACCATTGGTGAGTGTAAGGGAGATGTGATTTTTAACTTCAGCTCTCACATACCCTGCACTGTGCACAGTGCCCCACAAGAGCCATCCTAACTGCGTGCGTGTATTGAGCCTCTCACATCTCTATAGTCTAATTTTTGTGCTGTTTTCGGCTTGGCAGTTTTGTATTATGTAAACAGTATAAATTCAGGCCATACTGCACGCAGGTTGCAAGCTTAGAGACTCGAGTTCTCATAGGAGAACTGTGGTCCGCACACGCTGGGAGCCTGCTGCAGGCTCTGGCTTCCTTGAATTTCTGGGCGGAATTTTCTAACCTCTCTTTAGTACAGTGGCTCTCAACATTGAGTCATGACCCCTTTGGGGGTCTCGTATCAGATATCCCACATATCAAATATTTACATTATGACTCATAAAAGCAGCAAAAGTACAGCTCTGAAGTAGCAACAAAGTAATTTCATGGCTGGGGCTCACCACAAGAGGAACTGTATTAAAGGATCGCAGCATTAGGAAGGCGGAGGAGCACTGCTTCAGCAGGAAGGACAGTTCTAAATGTGTCTTTTATGCCAGGGCCAATCAAGTGTCTGGTGCAAGCCACTCTCCCCTGAGCCCACACGGGGCAGTCCTTTTGTCTTGAGCCTGTCTGGACCTTGATTCACTGACTCTTAGGAGGCCAGCTGACCGACTGCCCCCAGTTTTAAGGTCCTTCCTAGTTTCAGAGGCCTACAGATCCCTACCCTCCTCCCTCCCTGCTCCTTTATAGATTTAAATCTATGGGAAACGTACATGGAAGTATTTTACATTGTCTGTTTCGATGTCCTCGTTGTGCCAAGTTCAACCACTTGTTGTCTCTCCAGAGAGAGGAGAGGGAAAATCTCACAGCTAAGCCGGCTTACGCCAGCAGCATCCCAACAGACTCCGCAGCCCAGGTCAGAGGCCCCGCTCTCCATCTGTGAGGCTCAGGGCCTTCTCTGCAGCCTAACGAGGGATACCTTCTGGGTTCCTTTCTCAGCAGCCTTCACTCTAATTTAGACCCGATCCTAATTTACATCTTTTGCTGTCCACAGTGAGTCATTTCCTAATCAATAACCTAATTCATGTTAAAAAAAAAAACAATTGGTTAAAAACTAATAACTTATCTTTTAATGCATCTCAAGCCCCAGGTAAGCAAGTTATTTCCATTAACGGGGAAAATTTTAACCAATCTCAAGCCCCAGGTTAGCAAGTTATTTCCTATTAATGGGGAAAAAAATCTTTAGCCGCATAATCATCTTTACATTTTGAGATGATAAGCATCTATATTGATTATATGAAGCTAATTATGTTTCAATGAGCCCATTCTTCATCTTGGTCGCCTCTCACCTGAGGGAGCTCTCCTGACTCCTCTCTCTGCTGTGGATGAGACCCATGTTCCCCTCATCCTCTGTCTACACTGCACAGTGGACTTCCTGAAGTGCAGGTATTTGTTATTTATTAATCTCATTTATGCACTTAAAGTTCCTTTCTGGGCCTCCATCTCCCAACAAAGGTCTCAAACCCAGCTGAGCATCTTTGGGTCTGTGAACGGGTTTCGTGTGGCCCACATGGGGCCTTGCAGTATTTTAATTGGGATGTTTCTAGGAAGGGCCAGCACCATGCTTCCATCTGTCAAGGGGGTCTTCTATCCTCATCCACCTCACCCTTATGCTTCCAACCTTCAGAGAAGGCTGGGTCGCCTCAGTGAAACCTGCAGTGTGTCTGAGGATGACTCTAACCACTCAAGCCCTCTCAGGAAGAATACAAATAGCTTCTGTTCATTAAGTTCCTGCGGTGTGCCAGGCCCAGTGCTAATCACTCTGCAGACATTATCTCATACAAACTGCACACGAATGCCAAGCGGAGGAGAAAGCTAAGAAGTGGGAGGCTAGGGCATGGCCGCAGGCCAAAAGCTAAGCAACAGCAGCACTGGAGCCTGGGTTCGAATGCATCTGGCTTCAGGACCTCTGCTGACCAGCTCTACACTGCAGAGCCCCTGGTTCTGATGGGAGTGGTCTGCCTTTTGTTCAGTTCATCCCACAGAGCTTGACCCACGTGCCGTCCCTCTTGTCCTAAGAGCTCCTCCTGTCCGTGCACTCTGGGCTTCCCTCCCAACTCCTGAACGTTCCCTCTTGCTCTCTTCTACATTTTGCCCAGGCTGTTGGTGAATCCAGGGCTCAGCACTCAGCCTGTTGCTTGTTCTCGTTCTCTCTCCTCTCTCTCTCTCTCTCTCTCTCTCTCTCTCTCTCTCTCTCTCTCTCTCTCTCTCTCTGTCTCTCATGTCTTGTCCGGCCCCTCCCCAGAGCTGAAGTCCATATAATCAAATAATTCTAGGATGCTCAGTTGTTCTTTCTTTTAATGTGCTCCAAATGGGAAGTTCCATCCCTACCTCTGTCTAGATCTATTCTCCTCCTGCTTTTCACCAGGGTCATAAGACCAATATCAGCCCAGTGCCCATGCCTGGGAGTTTTCCTTGGTCCTCCTTTGTTCATACTCATCCCTAATCTATAGTTGTATTACCGCCATCATCGCCATCATCCTTCCACCTCTATCCCTTAGGCCTCATTGGATGAATCTCCCCAAGTGGACCAGACTCACCACTTCTACCGTCAAACTGCTATTCAAGTCTGCTAGCCCTCATTCTAACTACTGAGTCTATGCCTTACTTAATGTGTCTTCTTGCTTCCATTCGTACCCATTGTCATTCAAACTCTGAAGCCATCATGGTTGCAGAAGTATTTTCCTCTGAGGTGCTCCTGCACCTATGCCCCCCAGCGGCCTCACACTCCCTGAGAGGAGTCTCAAAATTCAGCCCAGATTACAAGACTTGCTACTGTTCTTCCTGCACCTACCTTTCTAGTGTCAGCTTAACACCAGTCTCTCCTTCCATTCTGCCCAAGGTACATGATCCTTCTATCCATCTTTTAAATGAGACAAGTTCGTTCTCAGCTTAGAGCCTTTGCGTTGTGTGTCTTCTGTCTGGGACACTGCTTTGGGGGTTTCCACCATCATTTAGGTCTCACTCCAACACCAGATAAAGATCCTGGCTTCCTAAGATAATGCATCTTGCACACATTGCTTCCGTTGCTCTCTAACCTACTGTCTTAGTTCACTGTCTTCACAGTCCCTGTTGCCATTTGGAATTACACATCACCACTGGCCTTCACCACTCCACTTAACTATCTTTCTAGATTGTAAGTCCTGGGGGAGGGGAGGGTAGGCCTATATCTCCCTGTGTTCATTCACTGGGGTCCAGGGCTAACAAGGTCTGGTATGCAGTCGGTGCTCAATGAATATTTACTGATGAATGACTGAAACCTCTGAGGAGAAGACTAGGGATGAAAACAGATTTTAGACGGTTCCTAACTGAATATGTTTTTTTTTTTCCGTCACTGGAGATTAAACCCGGAGCCTTGAGCATCCTAGGCAAACACTCTGACAAAGAGATAGATCTAGGTGTCTGTTTATTTGTATACAGAGAAACACAATGTGTAAGAAAAAAACAAAACAAAACTCTTCCTAGCACAGACATGCTTGGTCCCTACCCTGTACTTGATATGCTACTATCATCATGGTCATCGCCGCCATCTCCATGTTTATCACACCCACCCAACCTCTGCACCACCCCATCCCTGCAGTTACCACCAGCCCCACCACTGTCTCCTTTGGCATCACCATCACCCTTACTAACCCCTTCACCATCTGAATGGGTAGCAGCAACGATCTTCAACACGTCGACGGCGCTTTGTGCTAAGCAGTGTCCTTTCCCTCATCTGTCTCTTTGGATTTGAAGACTATCACAGCGATGGAGGTTTCCTGATCTTTTGTGTCCACACTTTACAAATGAGGGAACTGAGAATCGGTAAGGAAGCCACGTGCCCCAAGATCACCTGGATTCCAGTTCAAAGAAGACATTAAATTCAATACCAGATGTATAAGGTCTTCTCTATGAGGAAACACTTTCCTCCATGCCAGCCTCCCGTACTGCCAAGTCAGATGAGGCAAACACAGCCCCGGGCTCACTCCTGTTTTGACGCCTGGTTAAGAAATTGCGTTTGAGCCTGTATTTCATACCCTCAATGTAGAAGAGACACCGGCTTTGATTTCATGACTGCTTCAGGTGGGTTTAAGAGGATTTTTTTGGTTGGTTAAGGAAAAAGGAAATTACAAAATTAAAAGAGTGGAAAAAATAAATTACTAGTGACTGCTTTTACTGCCTTTGCTTACAAGCTGGAGTGGAGAATTAAAAAGTTATATAGCTCAGGTTCCTGTCCATGACTTATCGCAGATGAATCCTCCGTATTTATAGCATTTTCCCTCTCTGCCATCTTGAGACAGTAAGCAACCTCCCTGATATAGGCTCCTGCTCTCTGTCCTGGAGCCCCGTGGGCCCTGTGAACTCAGCAGAACTGTCATTGCAGAGAAGATGTAAAGACCAGAGAGACAAGGCTTATTTACCACTCTGCGTGGAGAACAAGTCCCTTATTCACACAACAAACACTGCAAGGGGTGAGGGGCAGTAGGGAGGGTCACAGTAAGGTTCAGGAGGAAGAACACACACCCTGAAAAAAGCTGAACTCCTGTGGCCAAAGCTCCATGTGAGAAGCTGTTCTTAATATCATTAGTATCCCTGCTTCTTGGATGGGAAAATGGAAGCCCAGAAAGATGAGGCAGCCTGCCCAAGGTCACTCAAAGGGAATTGCTTTCCATGACTTGAGTCTGTGAAGAGTCTCAGGACTAGTGGGAGAGGAGTCAGGAAAGGAAGAAAGGAAAGGCTGACAGAGGGAAGAAGAAGAACATAGTCACTTAGAGCTAGGTCCCACAAGGGACTCTGCTTGGTTCTTTCATTCTCCTGAAGACCACTCTGAAAATGGGTGATGCTTCTGCCTGTTACACAGAAAAAGAAACGGAGACCAGGGAAGATGAACAAACTAGTCTAGGATAGTATGGAAGGAACATTGCTGGGATTTGAACTGATATATTTCTGGATATCACGAACCTGGTGGCAGGTAGCCTGATCATGCTGAACCTTCACCACCTCATGTATCCTGGACAGATTAGCTCCATGGAAATGAAGATTCTCCCATTCTTGAATATCAAAGAAAACTCTGCAGTCTGCCTACTTAGAATTGGGTAGAGACCAGGGACAGGAGCTGCATTCCCTGCTCCTAGGCACTGGCTGGGAGGTGCCATGTGCCCTCAGACTACCATGTGCAGCCTGCTGGATCCCACCTGCTTGAAAGCAGGCAGGCTGTAATCTTTCCCTTGATGTCCAAGGATGAAGACTTGGAAGCCTGGAATCCCAAGGTGACCTTGCTAAGGCACAGAGTTCATATACACAGCACATCAGGCAAACCCTTCAGCTTTCTGCCATCACCCTCTAGCACTTATTCAGAATTGACCATGGGGAGGGGTCAGCCTCAGGTGGACACAGATTATTTACAACAAAATTCTAAACCTGGAAACAATGGCTGGTGGGTCCCAAGGTCACTGACTCCTTGTCTTTTCCAACAGCACTGGGCCCCCCGAAAGTCCACCCAAGGAAAACTGCAGAGTTCAATGAGGCCAGTAAACGCCAACTATATACCTCTTGGCTCCACTCCAAGCCAATAAGATTATGACATTTGGGGCTGAACCTCTGATTATATATCTCCCTGTGTGATTCTAATATGTAGACAAATTGAGTATTGGTGACACACCACCATCTCCTTTATTTTTCAGGTGGGCAACAGTGACTCAGAGAGGGCCTGCAGCAATAGAATGTAACTCCCGATCTCTTAGCCTCCATCTTGGCACCCCTCCCTTCTGTTAGCTATGCAAGGCTCCTGTTGCCTGAGAGATGGACATCCCCCTTACCATCAGTACCTCATGACCTGGGAGAGCCCTAGGCACCTGGGAGGCCCGGCCGAATCATGTCCTGCAAGACTACCTAAGCTGGTTACATACCTCAGAGTGCGGTGGAGAACTGAGGCAATTACCTAATGTGTTAGCAAACCTGTCCCTGCGGCACTCCTAGAAGCCAAAGCCATAAATATGAAATGGTAATTCCTCCCTGGAAGCTGGCCTCCTGCCTCCCATACCATGCCCTCCCACTCAGAAATCACCCACCACTGCCTGGTTGTCCTGTCCCAGCTGGGGCAGCAGTAACTCTGAGTTATTTAAACATCTCAGGCAAAACTTGCGTCTTGAGATCTGAATCATCACACCTAACTTCAGAGAGCCTTTGCAGCTCACTGCCTGGCCGGAGCTGATTCTGCTAGCCTTCCACAGACAGTAATAAAAATGCCCCACAAGGATTAATTAATGGCTCCCAGTGGCTCCCATCTTTGTGCACAGCATAGACTTGCATCAGCCCCAGAGAGGCGGTGAGATGAGCGAAGTTGTCAAGGAAGATTTGGCCTCCAACTGGCTTTGTGACCTTGAGCGAGTCACTGCAGTCGTCTAGGATTTGAAACTCTTCTCCTCCTCTTTGCTTCCTGAAGAGCCACCGCTACAGCTTGCATGTACATAGAATAAAGTCTTTCCACAGGAAAGTCTAGAGGGGCGCACAGAGATCCTCTTCTTCCCTGCCCCACAGAGAATCTAGAGGGACAGTACAGGGAAGATGGGATTGTAAGATTCCAGGTAGGAGGAGGAGCATCTGTGAAGGTTCGCTCCGTAGACAACATGCAGATTCCAGGACCCAAAGCAGTCCCATGTGGCCAAGGGTATGAGTGGAAGTCAGAGCTTAGAGATTTCCTGGGTGCTCGGCCTTATCTTGAAGGCAGTGGGAAACCACGTGATACCTTTAGACGAGAAGGACTCTCAGACTAAAGATAACAAGATGGTTATCTGGTTCCCCTTTTCAGCACTGAGCTGGAAAAGCTACTGAGGGGGTGGGGGACTTGTCTGTTGCTGGACTACAGGAGGATCCCACAGGGGTGAGGAGATTAAATTGATGCCTTGGAATAGATTTACTTCGATAGCATTTGAGCCCAGCACAGAGCCTGGTCTAAAGAATGCGCTAGATAAATGGATGACTGAGTGAAATGAATCTATGAAGAGTTAAATGAACCAAAGAAAGAGCAAAAGAATGAGTGACCAAAACACCCAAGGAAGGTATGAATGAGGGAATGGAATGAATGAGTGGGAACGCAGGTTTGCAGACTGCCTTAGTGATTCTAAGGCACAGGCTTCTTGCTGCATTACCTACGAACGGCCTGTCACAGCACAGCTCTCTCAGCACCATGCCCCTCAAAGACAACGGCTGATGGCTGTGACCATGAAGGAGGTTCTCTTTCTATTCCCGCCACCTTCCCACTGACATCCACACAATCACAGAAGGGAGCAGACGTGGCCTGGCGGCTCATCTCTGTATGGGGCTCAGATGCGCGACTCCACCGCCATTTCTTCATTCACATGATCTCTGAAGAGCTAGTCATTTCGGTAGCAGACAAAGACAAAGGAAGAGTTATTCTTCACAGACTTCACAGTTGCTGTGAGGCACACATCTCTAAGCAGCAGGAGCCCAGAACTGGAGCTTCAGCCTGGCGAAGCAGCTGAGCTTCTTGGGGTGCAATTCAGCATAAGGGAGCTCTGCCTTGAGTCACCTCTGTCCAATAGGGGTAATTCACTACCACCCAGAGTACAGTGGCAGCTTGAAATGTAGCTGGGGCTGTCCAGGTCAGAGGCCTCGAGTTCTCTCTTAGTCTAAGCCGACCTTTCTCCTGGCCTTGGAGAGCCTTGCAATTGAAAATGTAGCTTTTGCACTAGTCTGGTGCCAAGGAGTGCAGGCATCGCTTGAGAGCTTGTCAGACAAGCATGGCTTCAGGCCCCATTTGCTGACCAGAGTCTGTATTGTTGTTCTCAGGGACATAAAAAATCCTGATGTTCAAGAAACTCGGCGTGGGTAACTCAAGCGCCTCAGTGGAACCCCTCATGTAAAGATTCAAACCCTGACTAGGTTCCACTGACTAGGTTCCTCCAATGGGACAAGAGACAATATCCCCTAGGAGGTGACCTGCAGAAGGGTATACATTCAGATCCCCGGCCAGCAAATCATCCCTCGCTGTATCCCAGCACTGTCCTAGCTCTGGCGCTAGCTGGATAACCTTGGTCAAGTCATGCCCTGATTTCCTCGTCTGTAAAATGGGAATACTACACTCTGCTTTTCTGTGTGATCTCGAGAGTGAAGAGAAAGGAAAGATCTGCATGCTCTCTGTGAAACACAAAGCCTGGGAAAGAGGGCTGGGCAACGTGCCATCCAGACCTAACCTTTTCAGAAGCTGGATGAGGAAACACACCAGCATGTCAAAGGCTTGAGGCCTTTGGATCCAGGACGACTAGCCAGCCTAGGAGGAGGTGCCAACTGGCTAGGACGCCGTATTCTACAGAAAGCACTTGAGTAAGTCAGCCCCGCCCACTGAGCTGCCCCCACACGGGGAGGCTGTGATTGAATTCTTAGGCCTGCATTTTCCCATTTGAAAGGAGAGCTCCCTAAAGACTTAAGGCTCCATCCCATTAGCATTCTAGGGGGTCAGTGTTTCCAGACTGCTAGAGTCATGTTGTTCCCGCACACTGGCACACTGTGTGGGTGAGGGAGGCAGCTACACTTTGGAAGGAGCCAGATGTACCCACAGCACAAAGAACAAGGGATGGAGCTGTGGAAGCTGAATTTTCTAGTGTTGGAAGGAAGAAGGCAGATGCTTCTCCCATGCTGGCTTGGCTTTGCCAGCTCCATGCAGAATGGAATTCTTCCCCCATCCCTGTGTGGCTTCCCCATTCTCACCTCCCAGGGTCTCAGTACAGATGTCCCTTCTCCAGACACCAATCCCACCCTGCTTCTTGTCTTCCAGCACCCCCCCCCCGTAAATCCCTTTAACTTTTCTCTTCACAGTATTTAGGGTTGTTTATTTGTTTGCTTGTGATGTCAATGGCCTGCTCACCCCTCATCCTACAATGCTTCTTTAAAATTTTCCGTTCTATGCATGCTAAAAATACATCACTGGGCCTGAGCCTAGTGGCATAGATCCATAGATCCAGCTGCTCAGGAGGCTGAGACAGGAGAATCACAAGGTCCTGGTCCACCTGGTCTTCAAAGTAAGATCGAGGTAGCCTGGTTAAGTTAGTGATCCTCTGTCTGAATAAAATACTTGAAAAAAAAAGTCTGGGGATGTAGCATAGAAGTAGAGCACTTGCCTAGCATGTACAAGGCCCTGGGTTCAATTCCTAGCACAATAAATAAGTAGTAAATAAAGCCAAGCCCTCCCTCTACAAATTCTGATTCAACGGCTGTGAGCAGGGGCCATGCTTGGTTTTTATTTTTTGTTTTCTTTCTTTTTGTTTGTTTGTTTGATTGAGTGAGTGAGTGATTGATTGATTTGGAGCAAGGTATCATTTTGTGGAGCAGGCTGGTCTTGACTTTGGGAAGGTCCTCCTGCCTCAGCCGCCAAAGCAACTGGGTAACAGGTGTGAGCCACCACCCCTTAGCTGGCCAGAGATTTTTTAACCTAGTCCTCTTGATACTTCTGTTCTTCAGGGAGATTGGGGAGGCCGATGCCCTTGGGCTGCTGAGCCATGCCAGGCCTCTGCAGGCTCCCACGAACTCCGTGTAGAATGAATAAATGAAGGACTATGTCCACAAGTGTTGTGGTGTGATGACTCTTAGTCCGTTCCAATAGCACAACGGAAAGGCACCGACTGCCAGGCAGCTGTGGTCCTCGCCTTCAGAAAGATGACAGTTGACAGGGACTGGGGGACACTGACTGCAAACAAGACCAAGAAAGGAAAGGATTGTATGATGGGCTCGGACCCCTTTGCTTTACGGCTGCGTTATAGGGAGGGCTGGCCTGATACAACCACAGAAAGAAAAAGCAGTGTTTTAACAACAGTAGTTTGGTTTTGTTTCAAGTGTGAATGTGCTGTAAGTTATACACATAAGGTTAAAAATTTTCAAGTATAAAGAAGGGCACAGGTGGAGAAGTGATCCCTCCCTCAAAAGCAAAACCCTAGCCCTAGGTAAATGTGTGTGCATCTCCAACCAAGCAGTGGGAACAAACAGGTAGGTGGGACAGGGAACCCAGGGAAATTTCTTGGAAACAGACAGCAGCTTATAAGTGACTCGGCGCTGTAGCTCAAGGTCATGAAGGCTTGACTTCACAGGGCTAGAAGGAGGGGTGGCAGCCAAGGTCACAGGGTCCATGTGCACTGTCCTGTCTCACCTGCTAGCTAAGAGTCTTGGGACGAAGACAGAAGTAGCTAGGAGTCAATACAAACTCACCATACAAATTGCTGTCTACATTGGCTGGGTGTGATGGTTTATGCCTCTAATCCCATCACCCACAGGCAGAAAGGCCTGAGAATCAGGACTTCAAAGCAGCCTGAATTGCATAAGACTCTTTCACAAACAAAACAAACCAGACCTCAGAAACAAAACAAAATAAATAATGCTGCCTGCTAAGTCCTCAGCACCATGTACCTCATTAGCCTGAGCCTTGACTTCTTCCTCTGTAAAAGGGGTGTGACAGGTCTTAATCCTCAGTTATTCTGAGAGTGTTAGGTAGTCTGAACCTGACAGGTCTCCTGCAGGCTAATGCTTTGTGGTGCTGTGAGCTGGAGGGAGTAGCTCATTAGAGGTGGGGCTTCCTACGACCAACCTAGGCCCCTGATACCTAGAGCCCTTCCTGCTTCCTGTTTCATTACAATGTGATCAGCCTGAGCCACCTGCTTTGGCTGCCAGGAAGTCAGCCGGGCCTTCGCCACCATGTTGCATAGTAACTCTCTGAAACCATGAACCAAAACAAGTCTTTCCTTTCTGAATTTGTTTCTTTCAGGGATTGTGGAGACAGTGGTGCAAAGTAGACAGAAAGCCTGGGGCACTCGGCCTGGTGCGCAGTAGGTCTTTCTTTCTCTTGCTTTCTCTCACAGTCTCACCTTCCAACGTTCATTCATTCCCTCTAAGCTGTCGAGTTGACTTTGTAGCATGTAACTGCAGTATCTCTTAGCAATGCTACTTTTGCCAAGTCTGTCTCCTCACTCCTGCCACATAGGGATGCGTGATCATTTCCACCTACTCCCTCCTTTCCTCAGTGCCACAGCCCTCCTGACTGAGTTATTGGCTCTGGTAGACAGAATATATAGCTCTTGTCTTTCAAAAGTCATGGTAAGGATTAAAGGCTGAGACGCTGGCCTCGGCTAGGTCTTCAAAATGAAACTCTTTCGATGTGAAGAATGGAGTTCGGTTTCCGTGCCCGGCTAAGATAATAGATGCTCATAGAATATGCAGCAACAACAACCCCCAAAAAAGGCTCTCACTCCATGTACCGTCAAAAATGTAATGTAATTATTGCGATGCTAAATATCCCCAGCTGTTCTGAGATATTTGAATCTTAAATCAAGCCTGCCTGCCTGCATCCCGCGCTTGCAGCTGGGTGTGTATTGCACAAACCCAGAGCTGGAAAACTTCAGGCGGAAACTTCAGGCTCACATGTCCATCTTGCTAGCTCTAAGGCTGGGCTTTACCCTGAGACTATAATGTGGATCCCCCCAAGTCTGAGCTATTGGCCGTTTCACCAGAGAGAACCATGTGCCTTGATGGGGCCGTGCAATCTGGCAGGCCATAAGCATCTATCCAAATAGTCTTTCAAATCCGTGTGCAGGGAGCATAAAGAGATAGTGTAAAATAAATGGTAATAAAGTGAATAAACACGCGTCTCACTCCAGAGCCTTTGAGGTGTTTCTATAAATCAAATTCTTTCTATAATTTGCTCTGTGAGACTGTGCTGAGAAGCAGAATCAAACCTCATCTACTTTCCTGGGCAGTAGGCTCAGATTTATGGATGTGAGTTCACAGTGGATGCCCGTGCCATTTTAAAGTGGGAAAATAATTTTTGTTGGGAGGGGTTCCAAGAGAAGATTAAACCCTTCACTTTCAGAGATCAGAGTATCAACAACTTTCAGATCAGATATGCCATAGGAATCAGGAGGAAGTGGCCAGAATACAGATGTGGGAAGGAGAGGGTTCACAGAGGGAGAATCTGGTGCTTTGTGGACAGAAAGCTGGCAGGCAGAAGCACAAGTACGCTGGAAGTGTGTCTCCAGTATCCCTCTCGGATTCCCGCTTATTCTTTAGATTTACTTTATTTTTAATCTCTGTGTGTGTGAGAGAGGAGACACAGAGAGAAAGAGTATCTACACATGAGTGCAAATGTCAGCAGAGGCCTCAGGAAGGCATGGGTCCTCTGAAGCTAGAGTTACAAGAGATTGTTAGCTGATCGATGTGTGAGCTGGGCACCAAATGAAGGTCTTCTGTGAGAGCAGTGTGAGCTCTTAACAGTTGAGCCATTCCAGCCTTCTCCTCCCCACTCCGCTCTGTGTGTGTGTCTGCTGTGTGTGTGAGTACGTGTGTGTGTGTGTGTGTGAGTACATGTGTGTATGTGAGTACGTGTGTGTGTGTGTGTGTGTGTGTGACCATGTGCAGGTATGCATGGAAACCAGAGGTCCCTTCGGGTATCTTTCTTAATTATTTCCCCACCTTATTTCTTGAGACAGTCTCTCACTGAGCCCATAGCTCACTGATTCGCCAGACTGGATGGCCAGTGCGCTCCAGGGATCTTCCTCAGTGCTAGCAGTACAGATACTCTAAGCACACGGGGCTTTTATGTGAGTGCGGGGAATGCAAACTCAGTTCCTCTTGCTTTCTTGATAAGCACATTAGCAACTGAGCCATCTCCTCACCTCTCTCTTTCTCTCTCTTTCTCTCTGAATTTTAATTTTGAACAGGGCGCTAAAGGTGCCAGCTCGCCCAGGGAAGTGGGATGTGAAAAGCTGCATGGTGATTTCTGGCTAGCCTTGGGACACAGTAGGAGGCTGTTTGTCAGAGGCTGGAGGCCCTTCTTGGAGGAGTGATTATCCTCCCATTGTGGAGGACACTGGCTGCTATGCAGCTCAGCTTGGTGATGCTTTTATACACACAAGCAAGCTCACTTTCCGCACTGACACTCGTCCATCATTGACTCTCTCAGTACACAACCTGTTTTGTTTTGTGTTTTGTTTTCAAGACAGGGTTTCTCTCTGTGTAGCCTTGGCTATCCTGGACTCACTTTGTAGACCAGGCTGGCCTTGAACTCACAGAGGTCCACCTGCCTCTGCCTCCCGAGTGCTGAGATTAAAGGCGTGCACCACCACTGCCCAGCTTCGATGTTTAAAAAAGTAATATATCAATATACTATATTTAAATTTTATAACAATCATACAAGGAAGGCATGATGTGGGTTTTACAAATGAGGTAAGCAGTTCTTACCAGCTACCCACTCACTTAACACCAGGCAGAACTGGGATTCGAACTGGAGTCTGTCTGATTCTTTCCTTCTTGTCCCCAGTGCCTTTTCCACTTGCCTGAATATAAACGTGATTAGATTATCCTCTTGATGCTTAGGAAAATAGATGTGTGTTGGTTACAAATTCTTTTGTTCTCTAGATTTTTTTTAAAGGCAGATCCTGATCCTAAGTTACACAGCCCAGCCTGGTTCACTACTGTAGGTTATTTCTTATGCTAGAATACATTTTATACCTTTGAAGCCATGGTACATGTCCCTTATTACTCTGTAACAAATTACTGCAAATTGTAGCCTTTTGGACAAGCTTATCATGTTTTAGCATGATGGTGCCGTGAGTGTCACTGGCTCTCATCAGGGTGTCCACAAGGCTATGCTTCACCTTGAGGTCTCAGAGTGAATCTTTTTTTTTTTTTCCTTGCCTTTCCCAGCTTTCAGGAGCTGTTGTCAAAGCCATTTCCTCTGTCTCCAGAACCATCATTTCAGATCTCTTTGACTTGCTAAGCTCTGCTTCAGGGGTCAAATCTCACATGACTATCTGGCTCTTCTTATTTTTTCTGATTTCCCTCCATCCCTCCCTCTCTCCTTCTCCCTCATATCCAGAGACTCATGCACACCAGGCAAGCACTCTAGCAAGAACCTTTCTCTCTAGCCATCTTTTTTCCCCCATTTTATTTGGAGAAACTCTCACTAAGTTGCCCAGGCTGGACTTGAACTTACTTTTTAGGCGAGGCAGGCCTCAAACTTATGATTTTCCCTCCTCAGCCTCCCGAATATCTGGGATTACAGGTTTGTACCACCAAGGCTGCCTCCTTTTCCTCACTTCTATGCTCACCATGGACTCACCCAGATAACCTAGGATGATCTCATGTCAAATTCTTAATCCCATCACATCTGGAACAGTAACACAGCCACCGGCTCTAGAGAAGAGGGCACAGACAACTTCACAGGCTGTCGCTAAAGGTATCTGGGCCTTGAATTTCATGGGGCCTGCATCCTGGAGTGGAGGGAAGACAGGAGCCAAGGGAGGCGAGTCCATCAAGCTTCCCAGTGACCTTAGCAGCAGGGAAGCAGCGTTGTTTGGGGCAATCTCTGGCACCTCTGCACTTCCCTTTCGTTGATGCTTGGCTGGGCCCACACCTCTCTATTGACCCCGATTTCCTATAGCAGAGGCTGAGGCTGAGTTTCCTAGTGAGCCTAACATCCCTCCCCAGACCTTTCAACTGTTCTTCACACTAGACTGCTTCCCCCCCACCCCACCCCCGCAGACTTACAGAGCCAGGGGACTGGCATGACTGACAGCTGTACCAGTGGGACCCCGCTTGACTTTCTGGGCCTTCAAGAAGTTCACGATCTTCCATCTCCAAGAGTAGAAAATGAACCAGCACTGTCTGCATCATTGGGAGCTTGTGAGAAACACACGCTGGGCCCAGTGCCTACCTGTTGACTCAGCATGCCTGTGTGGAGGCCATAGGAATCTTGTCACACAAGCAAGAGGAGCTCAACCTACAATGTTCCTCGGGAATTCTAAATTCAAATGTTGCCTATTCTTCTATTCCCTGTGTATGATGCCGGGCAGGGTCATTTCTTTCTTTGGTGTCCATAAGAGAGCAACAGGCACATCCCATCACTTCAGGAGTACACCGAGAGCGGGATGCTGTTACAGTTTTCTCTCTCTAGACTGGGATGATAAAAGATGTAGTCTTTTTTGGCCAAAAGGAAATGGCTATGATGTAGTGTAAAGAATGCTGACGTTGGGACCTCGAGATCAACACTTCTTTTCTATGATCTCGGGTGAGGTACTGACCTACCTGTACCTCGGTTTCCCTATCCATAATAGGGAGAAAGGGACACTTTCTTGTCTAGTCCATTGCCATACTGAAATAAAACTCTAGTAAAAATAATAAAACAATGTAAAAGTGCCAGTAGAGTAAGGAACTCAGCAAATGTGTGTGGGAATCCGAGGAAACAATTTAATAAGCAAATTAATGGTGTAAACAATGGTGTTGGGGGGATGTTTGACATGCTCAGGGGAGAAAAAAACGTTTCTGTCCATCTTTAGTCTGTTTGTTTTACCAACCGTTCATGTTTTAATTACGGATGAGTGAATCATCCATTTGTTAGAACCAGCCTGAGTGGGATTTCAGTTTGGCAACATCCAGGTTTTCAAGCCATCAGTGTCCTCGAAAGAATGAAAAGGGTCATTTAGATCAGACTGGGATGTATGCTTGAAAACTTCCTACTCCTGAGCACTGCCCCTCCCACAAGGCTGCTGCTGGAGCAGAAGGATGGCAAGTTCATACTGGACCCTCACTCTTTAGAGGCACCTCTCCCTCTCTAGGAGTGTGGTCCCTGGAATCCAGCAAGGCTCCTGTGGTCCACTCCAATCAGCAGCAAAAGCTTCCATCGAAGACTTGGGGAACTGAGTCAACCCCTTCCAGGAAGGTCTAGCCTCATCAACACCCGCAAGCTGGCATCTTTAAAACTAGGCCAAATCTCTGGTTAAAATATTACTGGGCTCCCTCCTAGTTGTGTGGCCTGTGTCTCCCCTGAGCCTCGGTTTCCTGATCTGAGAAATGGGTTGCACAGTGTTCACTGCATTCTGATAAAGATGAATGTGGCTCGTGGAACAGGTGCCTGACACAGATCCCAGTTCGTTCCACTCTTGGTAAAGCAGAGACTTCCTTTCACAGCCAACAGTAATGGATTAAGCCCCTTGACATTTGAGAACCTCTTTGCCAGAAACAGATTAGATATATAATCATCTTGGTAGGTCAGTGACTGGCACACAGTAATTATTTATTGAGCCCTGGTTGAATGGATCTGAGTATCTACCCAAGCAAATCAGCAGGGTCAAAGGTACATTCATACAGAGCAAATGGCCTCGCTATTGCTCCAGCCCTTCTCAGTTGGGATGGTATCTGATTGATGCTTTCATGACCAGCCACAGTGGCCCCCAAATAGCCACTATCAGAATTAGCCTGATGTGGGTCAATTTGGATATCTGTAGACCTGGGTAGAGTTTACATTTGATTCCCTAAACTAATTTCCCTGAAGTCAAATAACTGGTAGAGGTCTTTTCATGTTCTTTGTATAAATGTCTATTTAATCGCCATCCTGTCTCCAGCACTTCAATAACGCACGCGTTCCCCCCCCCATAATCACCGCTTCAGCTCTGCAAAGAAAAGAAATGGATGGCTGAGACACTCCAGCCATCTGCAGTATTCGAGCCCTCTTTCCCCCTGACTGCCCACTTGAATGGAGAAGTCTGCTGCTAAGTCCCACTGGCCATTTGGCTCATATCACATCATTGCAGAAGAGAGTCCTGAGGCCAAAGGCACAACAGCTGGCCAGGGCCAAGTTGAGGCTGGACTGGACTTCCTACAGGATGCATCCTGTCCCCTCCCAAAGCCTCTCCCCTCTCATCCTGCTGCAGAAAGGGCATGTGCTCCTGCAGTCATGGCAACTTGGGTTTGACTTGGCCTTGCCGTTGGCTGATTAACTTGGAACACACTGCACGCCCTCTCGGAGTGACATTTCCTCCATTTACAAAACACGGATTATCACAAACTGTCCAGGGTTACTATGAGGATGACATGAAACAAGCCAGCCAGGGTCTGGCCTGTCACAGACGCCCGATGCTATCTGCCTTTGCCCTTCGCCGTAAATGCTCGTGCGAGTAATAAAACTGGAAACTGGCTCGCATTTATTGAATGCTTGCTTGATGCCAGAAACTGGTCTAAGCACTTTACGTGTAGGAGCTCATTTAGTCCTCCTTCTATAAAGGCAGAAGTAGTGTTTCTTGACTCCCTGAAGCTATCCATCTTTACAGCCTGGCCTAGCATCATTTCAACAGAATTTGCTGATTTTAAGCAATATGTTACTGAAATCATTTCTTGTTTTCGATTGTTGGCTCATAGGAGCCAGTTTTCTGGATACGGTAAAATGTGATTCAAAAAACAACAACAACAACTAAATGTTGTTTCCTTGGCATTTAGCATGTATGAATGATCCAAATCTGAACTAAAGGTTAACGCCTCCAGAGAAGAGGATAAAATGGGTACAGATGGGAAGAGCCTCGATGGACTTAGAAATGAGGGTGGAAGCTAGGTGCTGGGGCGTGGGTATGGGTGCATAGCAGCCAGATGTGAAACACATCAGAATTTTGCTGCAAATTTCAAAACTTTAGTTGAGCCCCAGGTTCTGATCACCCCATTGCCTTGGGCCCTTCCAGCACCACCTCCCCACCACCCCCAGCTATTTTAAAATTGTCCCAGGGCTCGGAAGGCACCTGTTCAATCTCACTGTTTGCTGTTCCCTCTTGGACTCTCTTATTTGTGCGTGCTGTTCCTCCATCTCTTGCTCTCCCTTGGGACTCCTACGTAGTCTCCAAGATTCACCTTAGATGTCACCTTCTCCAGGAAGCCATCAGAGGTCCCTAATCCTGCGCCTGCCCTGTATGCCCTTGGCTCTGGGTCACACATCTTTGGCAAGTTTCTGAAGGGAGTTCACCAAACCTTATTTAATTTTATAACTCTAGCATCTGATAAAAACCTTGGCAGAGAGTTGACATATGGTAGGTACTGGTTGATTTAATGACTAAAATGAGAATGAACATGCCTACCTCCCTCAGGTAAGTAGCCATGGTAAGCTATGATAATTATGGTGATAATACTTAGTACCTCATACTTACTACCTCAGCACCAGGTACTATACACTCTGCCTAGCTATTTCTCTAAACCATAACAATGGCTCCTGAATATTAAACATCTAACTGCTGTCCAGGCATAATCCAGTCACTGCACCTACATATCTCCCTCTGAGCTCTCAGACAGAGAACTTATCAGTGGAGGCTCAGAAGCAAGGCGTCTGCCCAGGGAACACTGCTAGGAAGGGGCAGACTTGAAGCCCAAGACCATCTCTTCCTGACTCTTCCTCGTGAAGCATGCTGTTTCCCAGAGAGTGCAATGACCCCTTGTTCTTGATGTTGAGCCTACTCTGCACTGGCCTGTCTCTTCCTATTTCCAGCCTCACGGTTTCTCTTTCAAGCCCCCTGGGCTCACAGAGCTCTGCCTCACAGCCCTGCTTCCTGCCCGGCCTATTCTCTCCACTGCCAGGAGCTACAGTGGAGCCAGAGTGTGCAGAGCTGAGGTTCACGGCTGCTGCCAGGGAAACTGCACAGGCTTTCAGAAGCAGGCAGTGCTCTGTCTGACTGCTGAGGGATGAAACCTTCCCCAGCTTCAGCAAATCCAGAGCCACCAGTGAACGCACCCAGAACAGGTCTGGAGAACGAACCAACCAGCGGACTGCCCTCAGCAACAAATTTCTCTCCCGTCAGTGTTTGCTTTCAGACCGTGGGACTAAATAGAGACATTCCCTGATGTGTACCCCCCCCCCAACAAAAGCCCCACCATTCACTTGTTGCTCTATCATCTTACAACTTGAGAATTTCAGGCGCCTAGTAAGTGCCTAATAGCCTGCTCCTCCTGCCAGATTCCCACTGGAAATGCAGTTTACAGGTATTTGCTAGAGGAAGTCAACCAAGACCCCAGAAGACTGACGATCCTGCAGCTACCTCATGAAGACACTCATTTTCCAAGCCTCTCCTGGGCATCTACTATGTGTCAGGTTCTGTGCTGGGAACTGGAGACAGCAGTAACACTACACACAGTTTCTTCCCTTGTCTGAAGGAAGAGGTAAGCAGTCTTAGCAAGTACGGTGACACGCACAGGGGAGTAGAAGCAAACCGACAGAAACCTGTTTGTGGCTTTGTTTGTTTTTTGTGATGTTGAGTGGGTGGTCAGGAAAGAGTCCAAGTCAAAGAAATCTCTCTCTCATCTGTCTCTCTCTCTCTCTCTCTCTCTCTCTCTCTCTCACACACACACACACACACACACACACACACATACATAGACAGACAGAGAGAGAGAGACTCAGGATCTGAGCAGCCATGTGACCCTCAGCCTCTACTTTCCAGGGCCATTCCATCAGCAATGGCAAAGGCTCCTCCACACAGGAGGCAGTTAGAGGAAAACCTTTCTGATGGTGTGTGCTAGGTGTCAGGGAGCCTCTCCCCCCCACGCACACACAACTTCCTGACAACCAGGATAGGAGCAGAGCTACAGTCCACTACGGGTCACTTTGAGTTCCTGGGCACAAGCCTTTGGGGGTGCAAGCAGTACTTTTCCTTCGGTGGGCGTGGCTCATAAATCCTGATCACATGGAAGAAGTAAGCTCCAGTGGGAAGCTTACTGTTGCCCTCAGCTGCTTACCTCCTGCCCCACAGAACTCATGAGGTTGAAGCCGGGTAGCATGTCCTCAGCATACAGAGTTAAGTTAGGCTCTATGCACCACCACCTGGGAGGGCAATTGTTCCGTTCCCCCAGCTTTTAGGAGGCACGGGACTTGTGGGGAGGGGTCAGGGTGGGAGACACAAGTCTTCCTCAGGTTTTTCTGATAGGAGCTAGGCCCAGGATCAAAGAGGAAGGTTCCTCGTGGCTTCTCTGTGTTGCATCTGGTGGTCTGCTAAGTCTGTATGAGACAGTATGAGACTGCTCTTTACAGTTTTCCCGCCTCCTTTTAAACATAGGAATGAAAGCCATCTCTAACTCCAGTCTGCCGTGATATTGGGGAATCCTGGCTGTCAGAAGGCAATCAACCTGCTTTGCAAACCAATCATCCAATTTGGAATTACACCGAAGAGGCTGTGCGCCACTCAGCTTAGACCCGATACTTAGGTATGACATCGAATTTCAGTCTAACTCTATCTAGAGTCACGGTTGTTAGTTGTTCAGCAGTGGTCAGCCAAAATCCAACTGACCACAAGTGTTGCCGCCTGAATTCTTTGGCCTTTATGGGCCATGCTTGAGGTTTCTAGAAGCCTTGTAGAAGCGTGTGTTAACAACAATCCCCACTTGCTGAGGCTGGGAGCATCCGATTAGACAGTCTGGGTCCAGGTGAAAAGCTCCCCCAAACACAGAGTATGTTAGAGAGGGTTAATTCAGAATTACTCTATATTCAGTCTAATAACAAAAATCATCAGAGTAAGACTGAAGCCGGGGGGTTCATCTCAAACAAGAAATAACCAGAACAGCCAATCAGAGACCTAAACTGACCAGCATCAGGACAACACCTGTTGCGACTGTGACATCCCAGGGAAAGCTCTGTCCGAGACAAAGTTCTGAGAAGAGACCATTCCAAGAGTACTACCCAGGAACACACGCCAACCCTCCCTGCACTGTTGGAAAAGCC